>OY740783.1:133242855-133772079 GCA_963514005.1 Raja brachyura
ATAGCTAGGTAGACTGAGCTACATACTGGATAGCTAGGTAGACTGAGCTACATACTGGATAGCTAGGTAGACTGAGCTACATACTGGATAGCTAGGTAGACTGAGCTACATACTGGATAGCTAGGTAGACTGAGCTACATACTGGATAGCTAGGTAGACTGAGCTACATACTGGATAGCTAGGTAGACTGAGCTACATACTGGATAGCTAGGTAGACTGAGCTACATACTGGATAGCTAGGTAGACTGAGCTACATACTGGATAGCTAGGTAGACTGAGCTACATACTGGATAGCTAGGTAGACTGAGCTACATACTGGATAGCTAGGTAGACTGAGCTACATACTGGATAGCTAGGTAGACTGAGCTACATACTGGATAGCTAGGTAGACTGAGCTACATACTGGATAGCTAGGTAGACTGAGCTACATACTGGATAGCTAGGTAGACTGAGCTACATACTGGATAGCTAGGTAGACTGAGCTACATACTGGATAGCTAGGTAGACTGAGCTACATACTGGATAGCTAGGTAGACTGAGCTACATACTGGATAGCTAGGTAGACTGAGCTACATACTGGATAGCTAGGTAGACTGAGCTACATACTGGATAGCTAGGTAGACTGAGCTACATACTGGATAGCTAGGTAGACTGAGCTACATACTGGATAGCTAGGTAGACTGAGCTACATACTGGATAGCTAGGTAGACTGAGCTACATACTGGATAGCTAGGTAGACTGAGCTACATACTGGATAGCTAGGTAGACTGAGCTACATACTGGATAGCTAGGTAGACTGAGCTACATACTGGATAGCTAGGTAGACTGAGCTACATACTGGATAGCTAGGTAGACTGAGCTACATACTGGATAGCTAGGTAGACTGAGCTACATACTGGATAGCTAGGTAGACTGAGCTACATACTGGATAGCTAGGTAGACTGAGCTACATACTAGATAGATAGATAGAGCTACATACTAGATAGATAGATAGACTGAGCTACATACTAGATAGATAGATAGACTGAGCTACATACTAGATAGATAGATAGACTGCTACATACTAGATAGATAGATAGACTGAGCTACATACTAGATAGATAGATAGACTGAGCTACATACTAGATAGATAGATAGACTGAGCTACATACTAGATAGATAGATAGACTGAGCTACATACTAGATAGATAGATAGACTGAGCTACATACTAGATAGATAGATAGATAGATAGACTGAGCTACATACTAGATAGATAGATAGACAGACTGAGCTACATACTAGATAGATAGATAGACTGAGCTACATACTAGATAGATAGATAGACTGAGCTACATACTAGATAGATAGATAGACTGAGCTACATACTAGATAGATAGATAGACTGAGCTACATACTAGATAGATAGATAGAGCTACATACTAGATAGATAGATAGACTGAGCTACATACTAGATAGACAGATAGACTGAGCTACATACTAGATAGACAGATAGACTGAGCTACATACCAGATAGACAGATAGACTGAGCTACATGACAGACAGACAGACAGCCAGACAGACAGACAGACAGACAGACAGACAGCCAGACAGCCAGACAGATAGATAGATATATATTCAGAGCTACATACTGGATAGCTAGGTAGCTAGCTAGAATGAGTGACATACTGGACAACTTGGCAGCTTGATAGACTGAGCTACATGCTGGATAGCTAGATAGCTGGCTACATACTGGATAGCTATCTACCATCTAGCCTAGACTGAGCGACATATCTGGATAGTTTGGTTGCTGGCTAGACAGATAGCTAGGTAGCCAGCTAGACTGAGCTGAATAACTAGGTGGCTAGCTCGACTGAGTTACATACTGGATAACTAGATAGCCAGCTAGACTGAGCTGCATATTGGATAACTGGGTGGCTAGCTAGACTGAGCTACATACTGGTTAACTAGGTGGCCTGCTAGACAGAGCTGCACACTGGAATGCAAGATAGCAAGCAAGATGACTACACGCGGGATAGCTAGCTAGACTGAGCTACATATTGGATAGCTAGCTAGCCAGCTAGTTGGCTACATACTGACCAGCTAGGTAGCAAGTTAGTCTGGGCTACATATTAGGTAGCTGGCTAGACTGAGCTACATACCTGCATTGCTAGGTAGATAGCTAGACTAATCTACATACCTGGACAGCAAAGTAATTAGCTAGACTGAGCTACACACTGGATAACTAGATAGTTCGCTAGACAGAGCTGCACACTGGATAGCTAGATAGGTAGCTAGATGGCTACATGTTGGATAGCTAGATAGGTAGCTTGATGGCGACATACTGGATAGCTAGGTAGCTAGCTAGACTAAGCTACATACTGGCGGAGTGGCACGCAGCAGCCACTATGAGTGCGGGCGGGGTGCAGGAGGAGGTGGAACCGCCGTCACCGCTGCTGTGCGGGGCCCGTCATTCGCTCCGACCGTCCGTCATCAAGCACTACAGCCGTCGCCACCGCCGACCAGAAACGTCACTTATTCCTTTTCACCAGAGATGCTGCCTGACCCGCTGAGTTATACCAGTCTTTTGTGTCTATCTTCGGTATAAACCAGTATCTGCAGTGTCACGCCGGGCAAAATGACACGGCTTTTATACACTCTATGTAGCTCTGAATAGCTATCTATCTATCTATCCATCCATTATGTAGTTCAGTCTACCTAGCTATCCAGTATGTAGCCATCTGGCTAGCTACCAAGCTATCCAGTATGTAGCTCAGTCTAGCTAGCTACCTAGCTATCATGTAATGTAGACATCTAGCTAGGAACCAAGCTACCAACTCTCGGACACCTCCTCCTACTTACCCCTGGACCATGACCCCACTGACGAGCACCAGGCCACCATCTCGAGCACCATAACCGGCTTCATCAACTCCGGCTCCCTACCCCTGAGCCTCCAACCTCATCGTTCCCCAGCCCCGCACAGCCCGATTTTACCTTCTCCCCAAAATCCACAAACCCGACTGCCCCGGCAGACCCATTGTCTCTGCCTGTTTGTGCCCCACCGAACACATTTCCACATACCTTGACTCCATCCTATCCCCCTTTGTTAAATCCCTCCCCATCTATGTTCAAGACACCTCAGACACTCTCCGTCGGCTCCGCACATTCCGTTGTCCAGGTCCCCATCCTCTCATCTTCACCATGGACGTCCAGTCACTATACACCTGCATCCCCCACCAGGATGGTCTCAAAGCCCTCCGGTACTTCCTCGACCAGAGGAGCAACCCATACCCATCCACTGACACCCTCCTCCGCCTAGCGGAGTTGGTCCTTACCCTCAACAACTTCTCTTTTGACTCCTCCCATTTCCTCCAAACACAAGGCGTAGCTATGGGCACACGCATGGGCCCTAGCTACGCCTGCCTCTTTGTCGGGCACATCAACAATCTTTGTTCTCGGCGTACCAGGGCCCCACCCCCGACCTTTACCTCCGTCACATTGACGACTGCTTTGGTGTCACCTCCTGCACCCACGCAGAACTGACTGACTTCATCCATTTCACCACCAACTTCCATCCGGCACTCAAATATACTTGGACCATTTCCGACATTTCCCTACCATTCCTTGACCTCACCATCTCTATTGCAGGTGATACACTCCTGACTGACATCCACTACAAACCAACTGACTCCCACAGCTACCTGGACTACTCTTCCTCCCACCCTGCTTCCTGTAAGGACTCCATCCCCTATTCCCAATTCCTCCGTCTACGCCGCATCTGCTCCCAGGATGACGTGTTCCACACCAGGTCATCGCAAATGTCCTCGTTCTTCAGAGAACGGGGTTTCCCCTCCTCCACTATAGATGAGGCTCGCACCAGGGTCTCCTCCATACCCCGCAACACTGCCCTCTCTCCCCATTCCCCCACTCACAACAAGGGCCGAGTCCCCCTGGTCCTCACCTTTCACCCCACCAGCCAGCGCATACAACAGATAGTCCTCCGCCAGTTTCGTCACCTCCAACGTGACCCCTCCACTCGCCACATCTTCCCATCTCCCCCCCGTCTGCCTTCCGCAAAAGACCACTCCCTCCGCAACTCCCTCGTCAATTCTTCCCTTCCCTCCCGCTCCACTCCTTCCCGGGTACTTTCCCTTGCAACCGCAAGAGATGCTACACTTGCCCCTTCACCTCCCCCATCCACTCCTTTCAGGGACCCAAGCAGTCATTCCAAGTCCGACAGAGGTTCACCTGCACCTCCTCCAACCTCATCTACTGCATCCGTTGCTCCAGATGCCAGCTGATCTACATCGGTGAGACCAAGCGGAGGCTGGGCGATCGTTTCGCCGAACACCTCCGCTCGGTCCGCAATAACCAACCCGACCTCGCGGTGGCTCAGCACTTCAACTCCCCCTCCCACTCCGTATCCGACCTCTCAGTCCTGGGCCTCCTCCACGGCCAGAGTGATCAACACCGCAAGCTGGAGGAACAGCACCTCATATTCCGCTTGGGGAGTCTGCATCCTCTGGGCTTAACAGAATTGAGAAAATTCAATGTTTAACCCAGACTGCCTCCCCCCCACCTCTCCCTCAGCCCTCTGGCCCAGACATTCCTTCTCCATCTCCCCCCCCCCCCCCCAGTCGCACTAGCTTCGCATTTTCACACCACAAACAGCTTACAATGGCCTGCTTCCTTTATCACCAATACTTTTTTGCATATCTTTCACTCATTGTTCCTTATCTCTCCACATCACTGTTTATATCTCTCGTTTCCCTGATCCCTGACCAGTCTGAAGAAGGGTCTCGACCCGAAACGTCGCCCATCTCCTTCGCTCCTTAGATGCTGCTGCACCCGCTGAGTTTCTCCAACTTTTTGTGTAACCCACGGTTTTTATATTGCCCGGCGGGAATTTAGATGGCCATTGCGAGCCCTGCTCCCTCCCATCCCATCCTCCCCCTCTCCCTCCTCCAACCCCTCTCCCTCCTCCAACCCCTCCCCCCCCCCCACTTCCCCCGACACCCCCCATTTGTGGACCCAGCCTGTGACAGCTAGATCCCACTAATAGTACTGCACAAAGACCTCATCATCTGTTTTAGTAACATTGACTATGGGATAAATGCAGACTTTGGGAACAACACCCCCCACCCCTGTCGCCTTGCTTCAAAATGTGTGATGAGTATTTATATTCAGTGGCCAGAGCAGGTGGGTGGCGCTGGTACATTGACAACATTGCCTGTATCCAGTTGAAAAGCCCGCTGCCTCTGGGGACTTGGAGAGACCATTGGAAGAGAGATCTGCCTCTGGGACAACTCGTGGCCAACAGTTTAGTGCCCATGATGACATTGGGGGTTCGAGTCCAACCCCTGGGGCCCCTGTGTCACATTTAGTTCAGAAATACAGTGCCCTTCGGCCCAACGAGTCCGCACCGACGAGCGATCCCCCGCACACTATCCCACACTTGCTAGGGACAATTTATACTTATACCAAGCCTATCAACCTCAAGTTAGTTTTTGGGTTTCCTCCCGCGCTACAAAGGCGCAGAGATTTATATAAATTGTCCCTGGCGTATGTGCGATAATGTGCGGGGGACCGCTGGTCGCAGGTTTGGGCCCGTGGCGGGGACCCTGCGGTGGGAAAGTCGAGAATGGGGGGCGAGGTACCAGCGGGGGGGGGGGGCGAGGGACCAGCGGGGGGGGGGGGGGGGCGAGGGACCAGCGGGGGGGGGGGGCGAGGGACCAGGGGGGGGGGGGGGCGAGGGACCAGCGGGGGGGGGGGGGGGGGGGGGGCGAGGGACCAGCGGGGGGGGGGAGCGAGGGACCAGCGGGGGGGGGGGGGCGCGAGGGACCAGCGGGGGGGGGGGCGCGAGGGACCAGCGGGGGGGGGGAGCGAGGGACCAGCGGGGGGGGGGGAGCGAGGGACCAGCGGGGGGGGGGGCCGAGGGACAGCGGGGGGGGGGGGCCGAGGGACAGCGGGGGGGGGGGGCCGAGGGACCAGCGAGGGGGGGGGCGCGAGGGACCAGCGGGGGGGGGGGGGGGCGCGAGGGACCAGCGAGGGGGGGGGGGCGCGAGGGACCAGCGGGGGGGGGGGGCGCGAGGGACCAGCGGGGGGGGGCGCGAGAGACCAGCGGGGGGGGGGGGGCGCGAGGGACCAGCGGGGGGGGGAGGGGGCGCGAGGGACCAGCGGGGGGGGAGGGGGAGCGAGGGACCAGCGGGGGGGGGGGGGGGGGGGGGGGAGCGAGGGACCAGCGGCGGGGGCGTTGGCGCGGACCGGGCTGGAGCGGCGCCTGGTGTCGGCTCATGGCCGCTGCCAGGACTGGGTTCAGTCCGTCGTTCCCGCTTCCTGCCCGGCGACAGGTGCACGGTCTCCCCGGACCGACCGCCCGCCCGCCCGCCAACAGCGGCCCCGCTCCATGGCCGCCAGGCTGACCGGCGGCGATGCTCCGACGGGCGGGCAGACACCGCAGCCCCTCCCCCCCGGGCCCGGAGAAACGGACACTCCTTGTTTCCCCAAATCATCCCGCGGGTCGGATTGGACCCTTCGCGGGTAGTTAACGCCCCCGATATAAAACACACAGATCCCCCTCCCCTCCCCGCAACGCGACGCTACATTACACGGCCCCACTCACCCAAACTAGGCCCGGGGCGTCGAGGCGAAGCAGTGAAAATGGCGGCGATGTGATCCCGCCCACTGCGCACGCGCGGGGAGACGGCGGCGTTTTGTGCGAAGATTCTAGAGGAGCAAGATGCGTCACTCAGTGGAGATCCAATGGGCTGGTGCGGAGTACGTCACGGAACGGAACGTCACGGCCGCCATTTTGGACAAAGATTATAGAGGAGCAAGACGCGTCACTCAGTGGAAATCCAATGGACTGGTGTGTAGTACGTAACGGAACGTCACGGCCGCCATTTTGGCGGACTGTCTCCCCATGTGTAATCCGCTCCAAAGCTACAGAGCAGTTGTAAACAAAGATTATAGAGGAGCAAGATGCATTAGAAAGTTATTAGATTTATTTGTAATAGATCTTTACTTACCTCTCGACCTCCCTCTCTCCCCACTCTTCTCCCTTCTCTCGATCTCTCCCCTCTCGATCTCTCCCCTCTCGATCTCTCTCTCCCCTCGATCTCCCTCCTTCCCTCTCCCTCCCTCCTTCCCTCTCTCTCCCTCCTTCCCTCTCTCCCCCTCCTTCCCTCTCTCTCCCTCCTTCCCTCTCTCCCCCTCCTTCCCTCTCTCCCCCCCCTTCCCTCTCTCTCCCTCCCTTTCACCCCTGTTCCCCCATTTCCCTCGCATCTTTCCTCCCCAGCCCCCACTTTTGCGTATTTTCCCTTGCATTGTGCAGCTTCCCGTCTATTGCTTAAACACACACTGCACAAAATTACATGCACACACAAACACACATTCATATAAATATATGGTGGGACAGGCCCTTGAGAGATAAATACATTACCTTCTCATGGATCAGAAGCAACTGATTTAAAGCATCACTATAACTCTCTATCTTATTTGTCAGATGATGTACATAAACATAAAATCATGTTTGACTAATATATATGGTAAACAGTTGCGGCCCCAACACCGAGCCTTGTGGCAAAAAATTCCAGAAGATTAGCCAAACATGATTTTCCTTTCATAAATGCTGACTTGGACTAATCCTTTTACTGCTATCCAAATGCCCCATTATTACATCTTTAATAATTATATATAATGATTTTGAAGCGGTAAATAGGACCAGACTGATTCAGGATGGCAGGATTCCATATGAAGAAAGACTGGATAAACTTGGCTTGTACTCGCTGGAATTTAGCAGGTTGAGGGGGGATCTTATAGAGACTTACAAAATTCTTAGGGGGTTGGACAGGCTAGATGCAGGAAGATTGTTCCCAATGTTGGGGAACTCCAGAACAGGGGGTCACAGTTTAAGGATAAGGGGGAAGTCTTTTAGGACCGAGATGAGAAGATCTTTTTTCACACAGCGAGTGGTGAGTCTGTGGAATTATCTGACAGCTGGAACCGATATTGCACCAACTCACTCAATTTTAAATAAATAATAATAGAGATCTATTAACATGGTTAAAACTTTATTTCTGACATACATGGTAAGATTTACATAAAGGAGGGAGAGAGAGGGGGAAGGGGAGAGAGAGGGGGAAGGGGAGAGAGAGGGGGAAGGGGAGAGAGAGGGGGAAGGGGAGAGAGAGGGGGAAGGGGAGAGAGAGGGGGAAGGGGAGAGAGGGAAGGGAAGGAGAGAGGGAAGGGGAGAGGGAAGGGAAGCAGAGAGAGGGAAGGGAAGGAGAGAGAGGGAAGGGAAGGAGAGAGAGGGAAGGGAAGGAGAGGGGGAGGGAAGGAGAGAGGGGGTAGGGAAGGAGAGAGGGGGTAGGGAAGGAGAGGGAAGGGAAGGCGAGGGAAGGGAGGGGGAAGGAGAGGGAAGGGAGGGAGAGAGAGAGGGAAGGAGGGAGAGAGCGAGGGAAGGAGGGAGAGAGTGAGGGAAGGAGGGAGAGAGATAGGGAAGGAGGGGGAGAGAGCGATCGAGAGAAGGGGGAGAGAGAGAGATCGAGAGATGGGAAAGAGATCGAGAGAAGGGGAGAGACAGAGATCGAGAGGGGGGGAGATCAAGAGACGGGGAAAGAGAGAAGGGGAAAGAGAGAGAAGGGGAAAGAGAGAAGGGGAGAGGGAGGAGGAGGGAGGAGGGAGAGGGAGTAGGGAGAGAAGGGGGAGAGGGAGAAGGGGGAGAGGGAGAAGGGGGAGAGGGAGAAGGGGGAGAGGGAGAAGGGGGAGAGGGAGAACGGGGAGAGGGAGAACGGGGAGAGGGAGAACGGGGAGAGGGAGAACGGGGAGAGGGAGAACGGGGAGAGGGAGAACGGGGAGAGGGAGAAGGACATGGAGAGTGGAACAAGGGCAGGGAGAGTGGGACAAGGGCACGTTATAACGCACACCCTTCCCATCCGACCAAAGATATTATATAGAGCTCCTCTGACATCTTTGATTCCGACCGCCGCCGCCGAACCCCCCGCCCCACATTTGCACCCAAAGATTATAGAGCGGAGTTCTATAATCTTTGATTGCACCCTTCTTCACGACGGGCTTGTGATCTTTGCTAGTGATGTCTCGACAATTCGAGGGACATAACCGGTAACAGCCGTCGCGTTCCCGGACTCGAATCCGAGCTGGAAAAATCTCCTGGTCACTGGGCCATATTTTGGAGACCCCTGCCTTACAAGAACAAAACCAAAAACGTTCAGAAGTGATAAAATTATTGACTTTATTACTGTGGTAAGTAAAGATCTATTCAAAATAATTCTAATAACTTTCTAATGTCCCGACCAAAGATTATAGAGGAGCCTAGATTTCCATGACCGTTGATGGGAGAACAGAAAATAACATTTCAGTTCAGAATAATAATATTTTTGTCACCTTTCTTTTTTTTGGGGGAACCTAAAGAAAGATTAACAGCCGTCGCTGAAGATTTAGATGTAGATGCCATAGTCGACGCCATCTCTGGTCCGCTAATATGGCGTCGACAATCACACATGTGATACTACGCTTTTTTCGCTGAGTGGGGCATCTTGCTCCTCTATAATCTTTGATTTTGGCGGACTGCCTCCCCATGTGTAATCCGCTCCAAAGCTACAGAGCAGTTGCAAACAAAGATTATAGAGGAGCAAGATGCATTAGAAAGTTATTAGATTTATTTGTAATAGATCTTTACTTACCTCTCGATCCCTCTCTATCCCCTCTCTTCTCTCGATCCCTCTCTCTCTCCCCCCCCCTCGACCTTTCTCTCCCCTCTCTTTTCTCGATCTTTCTCTCTCTCTTTTTAGCAATGTTACAACATTTTGAGATTTTAAAAATCAAGTCTGCAATTTATCCCAACAGATAAAGCATAAAAAGAAGTTTAATTTGACACCAAATTCACTTTCATATCTTCAGTATTAAGAAAGTTATGACCATTTCATACTCGGAAATTAGCATTTTGTTCCCCATTGCCTTTCAATTGACTAAACTCAAAAGCTGTGATCTAGAACCGTTAAAAGCCCATAACTTTCTTAAAAATTAAGAGAACTCAATGAAATCTTCAGTTATTATAGATTGAAGCATTCTGAAACAAATATGAAACAATCTTACTTGGATGACCTGAAATTAAAGCATACAATTAGTTAGTTATCTAATTGTAGCTAATTACAAAATTCAATGAGTAGATCTAAACATCTATTAAACATCTAAACATCCATTTCTTAAGAAAAGATAAACTTTTTTTAAATTGCCTAAGTGTTCAAATAACATTCACACAATAATCCACAATATAACATAATTTTTAAATTCTCATTTTCATGAATTTCTGGGCCAAATGGAAGGAATTTAGTGTTTACTGCCTGTAAATTAATGGCCATTTAAATCAACTAGCGAGTGGGTTTTCGTGGAATGCGGTGCATTGGAACATTGTGGTTTGCGGTGAAGCCGGGAGGAAAAATACTGTTGGTTCATACATTTTTTTGGACCCCATTTCGCAACATGAAAATGCTATTAAAGCCTCCCGAAAAAACAACTTTTAATATAAAAATAAACTATTTACCTTTTTTTCTCCCCTACGCAAAATCCTTCCGGTTGTCGGCGCTCACGACTTTTGAAGGTGATTTTTAAATTACCCTAGTTAATAAATAATTTAGCGTAATTTATAAATACCTTCATTCATGAAATGTCGGAGCGATTTTTCTTCCGCAAGGAAATCGCCCGTCATGGATCGATTTTCCCTGCCTGTGGAAAAACGGCACTTTAAGCCCGCCCCCCTCTGAAAGGCGCCAAAGTCACGCACACAGGGAGCGGCAGAACTGCAGCGCTGCTCGAGGTAAGTTTTGTAACATACCTAGATACAGCCTTCTCGGCCATTCATAAAGCTTAATACACCCTTAAAATATAGTCTTTTGCTGCTCGTTACTCACGATCTGGTCTGGCTTTTGAAGTCTTCAATCTTCGTGGCTTCTGATGATCCTGGTCTTGACCGTGTGAGTTGCCTGTGACCTGCGGATTCTTTGATCCAGGATTTAAGCTCTAATCTCTGGCAGATTCGGCTTTGGCTGCTACTCTGCTTGGTGGTAACAGTGTTTTACTTAAAATAATGGCAACGTTCTGTAAGTCCAACTTCAATAGCCATTTTATTTCGGAGTCACGTGAGTGATTCCGTGAAGATGCCCAGCCAGTCCGCATGCGCGTCAGTATGTCAGCCGCATTGGCGCAAGCACCAGACTGCCAGGGCAGCGCTCCTGCCGGCGGTAAGTTAAACCTAGAAGGTAAGTTTGTTTTTACTTAACAGGGGTTTTTTCAAGCTGGAGCCTCTCTTCACAGAGGTTTTCCTGCCAGTTTCACAGCCCGACGAGTGAGCCGGTTATGGAATGTAGAAAAACCCCGATCCGACCGCGGAAGCGGATAACCGGCAAAAGATCAGGTTGTGAGATTAGCAGCCGCTGAGAAGGCAGTCAGTGGCTCCCAGCCTTTGGGGATGCCGTGGAATGGCAAGTAAGTCCAAGAAATTCAAACCCACTTCTTCCACACCAGTCTTTGAGCCACGCGTTCAACGCTTCAATCTTCTCAAACCTCTGCCAATTTGCACGTGGCTCAGGTAGTGATCCAGAGTTAATTAACCTCTTGGTTCTGCTTTACAATTTGATGCCTAGTTGCTCAAATTCCCTTCGCAGAACCTCTTTCCTCGTTTTGCCTACGTTATTTCTACCCACATGGACCACGCCGACCGGATCTTTCCCCTCCACTCCATTTTCTTCTGCAGTTCAGACGAGATGCCCGAACCCGGGCAACAGGCTTCTGGACTTTCGATTCTTGTGACAGAGAAGAGTGTCAGGGCACCTAACTATACTATCCCCAATGACATCTACGTTTTTCTTCCCTGTCCCGTTTCACACGATTTCACATTATTTTAAAGAATTCATAATTAATCAATGTCTCAGGCTTTTAACATTATCTCCCTCTCGAGTTCTATTTAACCTTTTGTCCCGTTAGATAGAAAATCACTCTCTCACTTGTGTGAGACGTGATTAAAGACACGATCTCCTGATCAGTACTAGCTTAATGGCCTGTCCCACTTACGCGTCCTTGGCTCGCAAATTATGCGACGTTGTGGTCGCTTGAGGCGTACGGGCACCGTATGGCCGCGCGGGGCCGGTCCTATTTAAAAGCGCGGAGAGGTATGGATTTGTGCGGGGCCGGTCCCGACATCACGCGGCGCTCTGAAATTCTCGCAGTGAACTCAATCTTTGTGCGCCAACAGCCTGTCGCAGAACTGATGGCCAAAGTGGGACAGGCCCAAGACCCTGGCGCGACACAACGTCTCACCTTCAACAGCAGCAGAAGCAGGCAAACGATCGCCGAGCTCGGCCTGGGGCTCACGGCCGTTGCGGTCCGGATCCGCCCCCACTTCTACTCCCAGAGCGGGGCCAAGAAAATTGAAGATAGACACAAAATGCAGGAGTAACTCAGCGGGACCGGCAGCATCTCTGGAGCGAAGCAATGGGTGACGTTTCGGGTCAAGACCCTTCTTTTCAAACTGAAGAAGAGTCTCGACACGAAACATCACCCATTCCTTCTCTCCAGAGATGCTGCCGGTCCCACTGAGTTACTCCAGCTTTGTGTCCATCTTCAAATGACGTCACGCGCTCCAGACAGCTGTGCGTACGCATGTAATCGCGCCCGACCTTCGCTCGACCGTCTCGGCTCAAGGTCGCGTAATTTGCGTGCCAAGGACACGTAAGTGGGACAGGCCCTTCAGATTACACCTCTCACTCCGTATTTGAAATTACGGGATTAACTGTGCCGTGGAATCTAAATGACATGATACATCTATTCATTGCCTCTTCTATCATTCATTAGTTCCTTCACTATGATAGCCTCGATTTCCAATGCTCAGAAATACAATGCCCTCGATAATGTTTGGGACAAAGACCCATCATTTATTTATTTGCCTCTGTACTCAACAATTTGAGATTTGTAATAGAAAAAAAATCACAAATGGTTAAAGTGCACATTGTCAGATTTTAATAAAGGCCATTTTTATACATTTTGGTTTCACCGTGTAGAAATTACAGCAGTGTGTATACATAGTCCCTCCATTTCAGGGCACCATGATGTTTGGGACACGGTAATCTCATGTAAATGAAAGTAGTCATGTTTAGTACTTTGTTGCATATCCTTTGCATTCAATGACTGCTTGAAGTCTGTGATTCACCAGTTGCTGGGTACATCTCTGGTGATTCTCTGCCAGGCCTGTATTGCAGCCTTCTCTCACCTATGCATGCTTTGGGGGCTAGTCCCCTTTCATTTTCTCTTCAGCATATAAAAGGCATGCTCAGTTGGGTTCAGATTGGGTGATTGACAGCCACTCAAGAATTGACCATTATTTAGCTTTGATAAACTACTTTGTTGCTTTAGCAGCATGTTTGGGATCATTGTTTTTTCTGCAGAATGAACCGCCAGCCAAAGAGTTTCAAGGCATTTGTTTGAATTTGAGCAGATAGGATGTGTCTGTACCCTTCAGAATTCATTATGCTACTACCATCAGCAGTGTATGATCAATGAAGATAAGTGAGCCAGTACCTTCAGCAGCCATACGTGCCCAGGCCATAACACCCCCACCACCGTGTTTCACAGATGAGGTGGTATGCTTTGAATCTTGGGCAGTTCCTTCACTCCTCCATATTTTGCTCGTGCCATCACTCTGATATAAGTTAATCTTTGTCGCATCTGTCCACAAAACCTTTTTCCAGAACTGTGGTTGCTCTTTCAAGTACTCCTTGGCAAACTGTAATCTGGTCGTCCTATTTTTGCAGCTAACCAGTGCTCTGCATCTTGCAGTGTAGTCCAAGTTCATGTTCAAGTTGACATTTATTGTCATCTGCACCAATTAGTGTACAGTGATATTAGAGATACCATACAGCCATACTAAGTGAAACGAACACAATACACACAGCCACATAAAATAAAATTTAACATAAACATCCACCACAGTGGAATCACCATTCCCCACTGTGGTGAAAGGCAATACATTTCAGTCATCTTCCTCCTTTGTTCACCCATGGTTGAGGCTGAACCCTCCGCACTTGCCGCTGTCGACCGTCCGATGTTCAAGCCCTCGCGTCAGGATGATCGAAACTCCAGCATCGGGATAGATCAGAATATAGCAATGTTACAAAATTTTGAGATTTTAAAAATCAAGTCTGCAATTTATCCCATCAGATAAAGCATAAAAAGAAGTTTAATTTGACACCTAATTTATTTTCATATCTTCAGTATTAAGAAAGTTATGGCCATTTTCATACTCGGAAATTAGCATCTTGCTCCCCATTGCCTTTCAATTGACTTAACTCAAAAGCTGTGATCTGGAAAAGTTAAAAGCCCATAACTTTCTTAAAAATTAAGTGAACTGAATGAAATGTTCAGTTATTATAGATTCAAGCATTCTGAAACAAATATGAAACAATCTTACTTGGATGACCTGAAATTAAAGCATATAATTAGTTAGTTATCTAATTGTAGCTAATTACAAAATTCAATGAGTAGATCTAAACATCTATCCATTTCTTAAAAGATAAACTTTTTTTTAATTGCCTAAGTGTCCAAATAACATTCACACAATAATCCACAATATAACATAATTTTTTTATCTAATTTTCATGAATTTCTGGGCCAAATGGAAGGAATTTAGTGTTTAATGCCTGTAAATTAATGGCCATTTAAATCAACTAGCGAGTGGGTTTTAGTGGAATGCGGTGGATTGGAACATTGCGGTTTGCTGTGAAGTCGGGAGGAAAAATACTGTTTGTTCATACATTTTTTTGGACCCCATTTCGCAACGTAAAAATATTATTAAAGCCTCCCGAAAAACCAACTTTTAATATAAAAATAAACTATTTACCTTTTCTTCTCCCCTACGTAAAATCCTTCCAGTTGTCGGTGCTCACGGCTTTTGAAGGTGATTTTTAAATTACTCTAGTTAATAAATAATTTAGAGTAATTCTAAAATACCTTCATTCATGAAATGTCGGAGCGATTTTTCTTCCGCAACGAGATCGCTCGACATTGATCGATTTTCCATGTCTGTTGAAAAACGGCACTTTAAGCCCGCCCCCCTCTGAAAGGCGCCAAAGTCGCGCACACGGGGAGCGGCAGAACTGCAGCGCTGCTCAAGGATGTTTTGCAACATACCTACAGAATACTCCACGGCATGGAGCTCCCGAGTCTGCCTCTTCTTACCGGAGACGACAGCTTCACAGTGTAAAAGTCAATAGACAATAGGTGCAGGAGTAGGCCATTCGGCCCTTCGAGCCAGCACCACCATTCTATGTGATCATGGCTGATCATCCCATTCAGTACCCTGTTCCTGCCTTCTCCCCATATCCCCTGACTCCCCTATCTTTAAGAGCCCTATCTAGCTCTCTTCAAATTATCCAGACAGCCAGCCTCCACCGCCCTCCGAGGCAGAGAATTCCACAGACTCCCAATTCTCTGTGTGAAAAAGGCTTTCCTCACCTCCATTCTAAATGGCTTACCCCTTATTCTTCAACTGTGGCCCTTGGTTCTGGACTCCCCCAACATCGCAAACATGTTTCCTGCCTCTAGCGCATACAAACCCTTAATAAGCTTATATGTTTCAATAAGATTCCCTCTCATCCTTCTAAACCCCAGAGTACACAAACCCAGCCGCTACATTCTCTCAGCATATGACAGTCCCGCCATCCCGGGAATTAACCTTGTAAACCTACACTGCACTCCTTCAATAGCATGAATGTCCTTCCTCACATCAGGGGACCTAAACTGCACACAATACTCCTGGTGTGGTCTCACTAGGGCCGTATACAACAGCATAAGGAACTCTTTGCTCCCATACTCAAATCCTCTTGTTATGAAGGCCAACATGCCATTTGCTTTCTTCACTGCCTGCTGTACCTGCATACTTACTTTCATTGACTGATGAACAAGGACCCCCCAGTTCCCGTTGTACTTCCGCTTTTCCCAACTTGACACCATTTGGATAATAATCCGCCTTCCTGTTTTTACTACCAAAGTGGATAACCTCATATTTGTCCACATTAAACTGCATCTGCCATGCATCTGCCCCCCTCACCCAACCTGTGCAAGTCACCCTGCATTCTCATAGTATCCTCCTCATTGTTCACAATGCCACCCAGCATTGTGTCATCTGCAAATTTGCTAATGTTACTTTGAATCCCTTCATCCAAATTATTGATGTATATTGTAAATAGCTGCGGTCCCAGCACCGAGCCTTGCGGTACCCCACTAGTCACTGCCTGCCATTCTGAAAGGGACCCGTTAATCCCAACTCTTTGTTTCCTGTCTGCCAACCACTCCTCTATCCATGTCAGCACTCTACCCCCAATATCATGTGCCCTAATTTTGCCTACTAATCTCCTATGGGGGACTTTATCAAATGATTTCTGAAAGTCCAGGTACACTACATTCACTGGCTCTCCCTTGTCCATTTTCCTAGTTACATCTTCAAAAAATTCCAGAAGATTAGTCAAGCATGATTTCCACTTTGTAAATCCATGCTGACTCGGACCGATCCTGTTACTGCCATCCAAATGTGCGGTTATCTCATATTTTATAATTGACTCCAGCATCTTCCCAACCACCAATGTCAGGCTAACTGGTCTATAATTCCCCGTTTTCTCTCTCCCGCCTTTCTTAAAAAGTGGGATAACATTAGCTACCCTCCAATCCACAGGAACTGATCCTGAGTCTATAGAACATTGGAAAATTATCACAAATCCATCCACAATTTCTAGAGCCACTTCCTTTAGTACCCTGGGACGCAGACCACCAGACCCTGGGGGTTTATCAGCCTTCAGTCCCATCAGTCTATCCAACACCATTTCCTGCCTAATGCGGATTTGCTTCAGTTCCTCTGTCACCCCAGATCCTCTGACCACTACTATATCAGGAAGATTGTTTGTCAAATTTGATTCAAATTTGTCAAAGGGATTCAGTTGCACAGAGCCCTAGTGAGACCACACCTGGACTATTGTGTGCAGTTTTGGTCCCCTAGGTTTACAAGGTTTACAAGGTTAATTCCCGGGATGGCGGGACTGTCATATGCTGAGAGAATGGAGCAGCTGGGCTCGTACACTCTGGAGTTTAGTAGGATGAGAGGGGATCTCATTGAAACATGTAAGATTGTTAAGGGCTTGGACACACTAGAGACAGGAAACATGTTCCCGAATTTGGGGGAGTCCAGAACCAGGGGCCACAGTTTAAGAATAAGGAATAAGCCATTTAGAACGGAGACGAGGAAACACTTTTCCTCACAGAGAGTGGTGATTCTGTGGAATTCTCTGCCTCAAAGGGCGGTGGAGGCAGGATCTCTGGATGCTTTCAAGAGAGAGCTAGATAGGGCTCTTAAAAATAGCGGAGTCAGGGGATATGGGGAGAAGGCAGGAACGGGATACTGATTGGGGATGATCAGCCATGATCACATTGAATGGTGGTGCTGGCGTGAAGGGCCAAATGGCCTACTCCTGCACCTATTGTCCATTGTCTATTGTCCCTTTGTGATTAGTAAGTTCACCAGTGCTCTCTTTCTTCTCAATGATGTTCCAAACAGTTGATTTTGGTAAGCGTAAGGTTTGGCTGATGTCTCTCACAGTTTTTATTATTGTTTCTCAGTCTCATAGTGCCTATAGTCGCTCCATAGTGTGGCAGCCTCGCCGGCAGCTGTTCGTTCCTCACCCTTTTTTTAATTTTTAGTTTGTTAAAAAGTTTTGTTCTGGAGGCCTTTTAGTGTTTTTATATGGGGGATGGGGGGGATAAGGGGGAAACCATTTTTCCCAGTCCCTACCTGGACGAGGATGCTTCCTTCCTCTGAGCCGCATCTTCGCCCCCTTCTCATGGCCTACCATTCAGATTGGCACGGCCTTTCCTGCCGGAGACCGGCCAGAACTGCGAGCTGCAGCTTCAGCACTGAGTTACCATCACGGAGCAGGGTGATGCCTTACCCGGGTCGCTGTGTGGAGCTCCGGAGTGCCGACTTCAACATCGTGGAGCTATGTATGATCTGCGGAGCTCATAGCCGCGGCAGTGCTGACTTAAACACCGCGGAGCCTGGGATTTCTCGCCAAAGTCGCCAGACTTCCGGAGCCGCAGTTTCCTGTAGGAAGCGGCCGTTTTGGAATTCCAAGCCACTGAGAGAGTTCTTCCAACACCGGAGTTCCTTCATCCGGCGAGAAGGCCTGAAACATCGGGCCGCCGTAGCGGATACTGCGGAGGCCTCAATAGGCCCCGACCACGGGTGAACATAGAGGAAGCAGACTGAACTTTGCTGCCTTCCCTCACAGTGGGAAACGTTGATCCCGCTGTGGGGGGATGCTTTTTATGTATAATGTTAAATTCTATAATGTTGTAGAACTTACAAAATTCTTAAGGGGTTGGACAGGCTAGATGCAGGAAGATTGTTCCCGATGTTGGGGAGGTCCAGGACAAGGGGTCACAGCTTAAGGAGAAGGGGGAAATCCTTTAGGACCGAGATGAGAAGGACTTTTTTCACACAGAGAGTGGTGGGTCTCTGGAACTCTCTGCCACAGAGGGTAGTTGAGGCCAGTTCATTGGCTATATTTAAGAGGGAGTTAGATGTGGCCCTTGTGGCTAAGGGGATCAGAGGGTATGGAGAGAAGGCAGGTACGGGATACTGAGTTGGATGACCAGCCATGATCATATTGAATGGCGGTGCAGGCTCGAAGGGCCGAATGGCCTACTCCTGCACCTAATTTCTATGTTTCTATGTTTCTATGTTGTGTTTATTTTATTTGTGTGCTGCAATTGCAACTCAAATTTCCCTGCACCACTTGGTGTATGTGACAATAAATGTCCTTTGTCCTTGTACTTTGACTTTCATTGGTACAACTTCGGTCCTCATGTTGATAAACTGCAATAAAAGTTTACAAATGTGTTGGAAAGACTGGAGGAAAGACTAGTTGCTGAGAGCTCTCTTATACCTGCATTAAGGAGGCATTTAAACACACCTTCGCAATTACAATACAAAACAATAATACCTTATTTGCCAACTATGTTTTGCAACATAGGAGGAATAGTAAGATTGAACAAGAACTTACCAGTTCGAAGGTTGATCTTTATTTCATGAGGAGTCGAAGTGAGGGATTTCGTGAAGAGCCCGCCGGCGCGCATGCTCGACATACTTCAAAGTAGCGGCGTGGAATCACAGAACCAACAATAGAAATGACTTCGCATAGTATGATTGAATTGACTAAGATTACCAGATGAAGGTGATTGAGGGTTGGGCGAGGAGGGCACGAAATCCCTCACTTCGACTCCTCATAAAATAAAGATCAACCTTCGAACTGGTAAGTTCTCGTTCAATCTTACTATTTCATTTCGGAGTCACGTGAGTGACTTCGTGAAGACTTCAAAGCTTCTGTGATTACACGCCCTGGACCACGTCCATGCTGACACACCACTACCAGGGATGGACGGGAGGAACAAACTTGCTCAATAGTTCATACTGCAAAACAAGAGCATATTTATTAATAACAAATCAAAAACCCCTCATGCGGGGACATCTCCACGTTCTTGACCTGCATTCAGCACGGCTTCTGCGAACTGTAGAGGAGCAGCAACAGGCTTGTTATAAAAACGCTGGAACACAGCTTCATGCGCCCATCCTGCTGTGGCGAGAATTTGGTCCATGGGCACCTCCATGACCCTCGCCGCTGACGTCGATGCAGCCCTGGTGGAATGAGACTTGAACACATTAGTGTCGATACCTGACTTACCCAAGACGACTCGAAGCCACCTGGATATAATCTGGACTGTCACTCGATGATGAGGTCTCTTATGAGTGACAAGCAGGTATCTCTCCATTCCTCTGATGCGTGCCGTCACCTTGACATAGTGGCGGATATGTGAGGCTAAACATAGCCTAGCATCTGCGGGGTATGCCGGGAACTTCAGCTGCAGCCCTGTGCACCCAGGTCTATGCTGCTTTAGTAGCTCGTCAATGAAAAAGACTACTTCTGTAGGGGTAGATGTCATTCTGTCGACACGAAGTTTGTGTAGTGTCTGTACCCTCTGAGCTGAAGTCAGCGCTAGTAACATCACCAGCTTCATGGTGAGTTGGTCCAGTTGGAGCCCTTCCATGGGAGACCACGTCCTGAGCAGGGTTAATACGTCCCTGACATCCCAGGTGATATTATAGCGTGGTGTAGGCGGATTCATATTGAATATACCCCGCATGAGCCTGGACACTAGCCTGTTGGATCCTACCCCAATCTTGAGGTAGAATGATAGCACACTTCTGGCGCTGTTGATGGCACTGTAACTTAAGTGTTCATCATGGTGCAACCCCGCGAGGAATTCCAGGACGTCGGTTATTGTCACGTCATCGTACGTGATGCGAGAGCGGCTGCAGTAGGCTTCCCACTTCTTAATATGCGAGCGGTATCTTCGCCTTGTGGACTCTCGACACGACGCCCCGATGGTATCCATGGTCCGAGCCGAGAGGCCGTATTGGACTAACGGCCTGTTCAGAACCTGCAAGCCAACAAATTTAAATATCCATGGCAGGGATGTGGCTCCCCTGAGACAGGGTGAGTAACCAATTGTGGGCAACCCTTCAAAAGGACCCAAGGTTCGTTGAGCATGTCAAAGACCACCGGATACTAAGGCTGTGTGGGCCAGTCGGGTATAATAAGGATGCCCTTGGCAGCATCTGCCTGAATCTTTCGCAATACCCGACTGATGAGGCAAAACGGAGGGAAGGCATAGAAAAACCAATTCCCCCAGTCCAGCGAGAATGCATCTAGCGCTATTGCCCCAGGATCTGGTTCCCATGAAACGTAGGCTGGTACCTGATGGTTTAACCGTGACGCAAAAAGGTCAATGTCCGGTTTACCTAATTTGGCTGTGACTTTAGAAAAAATCTCAGGATGCAACATCCATTCAATGTTGTCATTAAATTTGCGTGACCTGGTGTCCGCCACAGTATTAAGCTCACCTGGCAAATAGGTAGCCGAAATCCAAATGTCTCTTGGAACACACCAGAGCCAAATTGAGTTAGCCAATTTGTCACACGAAACTGACCTGGTACCACCCATATGGTTTAAATATGCCACAGCTGTGGTGTTGTCTATTTGGAGACGGACGTGTGCTCCAACAAGCTTGGAACAATATGCACAAAGTCCGTGGAATGCTGCCAGCAACTCCAAATAGTTAATCCCTTGAGTCAACAACATCTATGCCTCAAGGGTGTCCCATCTGCCCCCACAACTAGAGAAATTATCAGTAGCTCCCCAGCCATTGGAGCTTGCGTCAGTTTGTAAATATACCACCGGATTAGCCTCCCTAACAGGCTTAAATGAGTTGCTAATGTGACACACCCACCATTGCAACTCAGTTATCGCTTCGGACAGCAGCTGCATTGATCGATCGTAATGACCAGCGTTCCGTTTTAACGCAATAATTTTAGCTCTTTGCAAATTCTGATAATGCAAAGGTCCATATCGTGCTGCCGGAAACAAAGCCACTAGCTTGCCAATTACTGTGGCTGTATGCCAAATCGATGGTATATTGGTGCCAATTAAATCTCTGAGTGACTTCCTCAATTTTGTTAATTGGTATAGTTATCCTCATGCTCATTGAGTTCACCGTGAACCCTAGGTAATTAATTACCTGGGCAGGGCAGAACTTCGATTTCTCTGGATGGACAATGAACCCTAATTGTTGAAATATATTGACAGCAGCTGCAACACCCTGTTCAGCCAATTGCAGGGTGTGGCCCACAATAAAGACATCATCTAAATAGGCCATAACTATATGATGTCGTTGTCTCAAATAAGCCATGATTGGCTTCACCAATTTAGTGAACAATCTAGGGGCTGTAGTGAGCCCATTAGGCAAAGCCTTATACTGCCAAAGTTGCCCCATCCAGATAAATTTCAAAAACCTTCTATCATATTTCTGGATGGATACTGAATAATATGCATCCCTTAAATCAATGCATGCCATAAAGCAGCCATGAGAAATCAATGATTTGGCTGTTTCAAACGTATCCATTGTAAAATGAGTATATGTTACAAACGTATTCAAACGGGTTAGATCAATAATGACACGACAGCCTCCATCCTTCTTAGGTCTAGTAAATATGTTCGAAACAAATTCAATTGGCTCATGCATCGTTTTCTCAATCACACCCTTCTGTTCCAGACTTAAAATTTCCTTATAACCTGCTGCCTGTTCTGCAGCAGACAATTTGAACGTACGACCAGGCATGTGCTGGGATGGAGGAGTGTCGCCATTAATAAACTCAATTTTATGCCCCTGAATATTCCGCAACACATACTCATCACCAGTAAAATTACCCCATGCACCCAAAAACAACCGTAAACGACCACCAACATGGGAAGTTAAACAGAGAGAAAAAAGAGAACCAGACCCCCTCACCTCCGTGGTTACCGGCGCTCCTTGACACGTGTGGGTGGCCGTGGAGGTGCTGGGTTGGCTTGAGGGCGCGGCGTCTTCGATTTCCACAAAGGTCTCTGCCGACCCTGTCCTAAAAAAGACCCTTGGTGCTGGTTCTGGTGCTGTTGTCGTTGTGGAGCTAGAGGGTGAGTCCTCGTCGAGGCACTGGCCGACCCTCGTGAGCGAATGTATGGAGCTTTTGAGCCTGACGGTGTGGGGGCACTCTGAGAGCGCATGATCCCCACCGTTTTGGCTTGGTCGTCAAGCTCTTTGACTCTCTTCGAGAGGTCCTCACCAAAGAGCTGACGGGGCGGCGGCGGCGGCGGTGGTTTGCACAATCCTGCAAACTTCGGGTTGAGTGCTGGGCGGATGCTGTTTTTGCGAAACCCGTTGATTTCGTGCTGGGTCGCGCACAATAAGACCAGAGCATCTTCCTAGTCCAAATTCAGTTCGTCCCCGTCCACCGACCGCGCAAAGGCGGTAATACCGGCCGTGAGGAGTTTCAGGATCCGCTGCAATTTTAGCTCCTGTTGACGGATAGCCGCACTGATGTTGCCCCATATTGGCGTATTGACCACAGGCACGTTGAGGGAGTTGCAGTTTGATGGAGCCTTGTGACGGCTCATAGCCTGGATGAGGACTTCTTCCTGCAGCACCTGATTATTGAGAAAGTCCACTGTGGCTGCCAGCTTTGTATTTAGAGGAAGACCAGCCGTATGTGGGGCCGCGAATTTGGTCGCCACGTCCAAGAGTTCCTCCGCTGGCACCTCCAACGGAGGTGGTACAGGATCCACCAGAACCTCCTCCTCCTGCTGCTCCAGGCTGATTGTAGATGTTGGTGAAGACGCCCTGTGCCTGTTGCTGCCCTGCTGTTGTTGACGTTGAAGCAGGAGCTCCAGCAGCCGCTCCATACGGTCAATACGCCCTTCACCCTGAACACTCAGGTGGTCGGAGTCCTCCGGCTCTGAAAAGAAAACCGGGCTCCTGTCATCGGCCCGCACCTCGTCGAGGCCCTGCCGGTGCCGGTAGTTGTCGCTAACAGCCGCCGAGGCGAAACTGCGCGATTCCTGCGCGGGCGTGTTCAATTGCCTCCGTTTAGCGGGAGCTGAAGCCGCTGCCACTAAGGGCACTTGCGGCGAGGTGTCGGCACCAGCCGAAGCATGGCTGCCTGGGGCCCGCGCAGTCTTGCCGACTGCCCACATCGTGGACGTTGACGACGCATGGTCTCGCCCACCCATCCATGGGGGGCTCGGCGACCGTGACGAGACCCGACTCGACCGACCCGTCCCGGCGTCGAGAGTCGGGGTGTGCTGGCTGGACCTCACAGCCGCCCCGGGTCTCGCCCTGGAACCTGACCGCTCCTCCGCGACAGGCAATGCCTTAGCCCTAACAGGGTTAGGCTTCTGGGCTCCTGCCCTCCCCCTTCTCGGCGGGCTGAGTGGAACAGGCCATGCAACGGCACGTGCCCTGCTCGAGGCCGCCAGCGAGCCCGCTGACGACCTGACTGCCATGGCAGGGTCCCCCTGCTCTGGCGGCACACCACACTCCTCCTCGTCGAACTCCTCCGAGCTGTGGTGTGCTGGCGGATCTGGACCTGTGAACACAGGGCTTACCCACATCTCCGCCTGAGTCCCGGCCTGCGCTGCAGGTACTGCCGATGGTAACGGCCCCGGAACTGTTGACCGGCGAACTCGTCCTGACGTCCTCCGGCCCTTCGAACTCCCATCCATGTCCTTGCTGCAAGACATAACCAGACAACAAGGACCACCAACTAATGGTAGAATACTTACCTCCGTGGCCCCTTATGAAGGGCTGGCGAGGAGCGCGCTCCACCGCCAGCCGTCGCAGCAACGCGTTACGACGATATGTCGAGCATGCGCGCCGGCGGGCTCTTCACGAAGTCACGCACGTGACTCCGAAATGAAATTTAATTTGCCAAGTCAGTCATACAAATAAAAAGCAATAGAACACACAAAATACATTTTAACATAAACATCCACCACAATGACTCCTCCACATTCCTCACTGTGATGGAAGGCGAAAAGAAGTTCAATCTCTTTCCTTCTTTCTCATACGGTTGGGGGCCTCGAGCCTCCGGTTGATGGGATGATCTTTTTTTCCCGTTATATATAATGTTTACATATTAACATATTCTGTTGTGCTGCAGCAAGTAAGAATTTAATTTCCCATCCGTGTCATATGACAATAAAACACCCCTCTATGATTCCCTCTTCCCTCCAACTCTACGCTTGGGGAGTCTACATCCTGGTGGCATGAACATCGATTTCTCACAATTCTGTTAACCCTTGCTGTCTCCTCCCCTTCCTACCTCTCCCTCAGCCCTAGGGCTCCTCGCCCTTCTTTTTCCTTCCATCTCCCCGCCTCCCCCCACCCCTATCAGTCTGAAGAAGGGTTTCGGCCAGAAACGTTGCCTATTTCCTTCGCTCCATAGATGCTGCTGCACCCGCTGAGTTTCTCCAGCATTTGTGTGTACCTTGGATTTTCCAGCATCTGCAGTTCTTTCTTAAACACTTTGTCTACTCCATTGCGAAATCTCCTCAAGGTATGCCTACTTTGAAGAAGTTCTCCTCCACCCTCCGGAGACAGTTTCACAACCTCCTCCATAACTGCTCCGCCTCTGTGATTCCCCCTTCCCTCCAACTCTACGCTTGGGGAGTCTGCATCCTGGTGGCATGAACATCGATTTCTCACAATTCTGTTAACCCTTGCTGTCTCCTCCCCTTCCTACCTCTCCCTCAGCCCTCGGGCTCCTCCTCCTTTTTCCTTCCTTCTCCCCAACTCCCCCCACCCCCTATCAGTCTGAAGAAGGGTTTCGGCCCAGAACATTGCCCATTTCCTTCGCCCCATAGATGCTGCTGCACCCGCAGAGTTTCTCCAGCATTTTTGTGCACCTTCTGACAATAACACACTCTTGACTTGACTCTTACTCCCGTAGCCGATGGTCGGGCCCACCGCGTCGGGGCAATCCGACTCCTGCATCGGGGAGAATCTCAGCTGACCCGGGGTCGGGGCTTGCTGAACCGACTGCATCGTTGGATCATCCTGACTCGGTCTCTCCCGAGACTGCGAGCTCTCAATGGTAAATTCCGCGGGCCGCGGTTGGAGCGATCCCAGGCAAGGGATCGGCTCCGATTGTAAGTCCACGCCCCGAGATGGGGCTCAAAGTCAATTCGAGTGAGACTTCCAGATCCAAGATGTTAGGCTGCAGAGCGACCAGAGACATGATCCGGAAAACAATCGCTTCTCCGGCAAGGTAGATGTTGTATAATACAACCCATACACAGGGGTAAAGGGCCTGTCCCACCAGCATGCAACTCTATGCAATTAGCGCGACCTAACGTGGTCGCTTGAGCCGTCCGGCGTCGCGGGGCCGGTCCCACTTCGATCGCTGGAGCCGTGCGGAATTGTGCGGAGTTCGTCCCGACATCGCGCGGGGCTCCGAAAAACTGACTATGTCCAAAAATTCCACGCGGCAACGGCTTGTCGGCTCGCAGTCGCCTCGACATTTACACACCGCCCGGACATCGTGCCTCCGTGAACCTATTTGTAAGTGCCTCCGTGACCCTCTATGTGTGTGGCTCCGTGGCCCTGTGTGTGTGTGTCTCTGTGCCCCTCTCTGTGTGCCCCTCTCTGTCCTGGCGAACTTACCTTAGACTTCGCTCCAAGTTCGCCTCACTTTGCACCGCGTTGCGCCATTCACCCGACCTCCGCGCGGCCCCCGCTTCTAGTTTGATCGCGTTCATTGCATAGAGTTGCATGCTGGTGGGACAGGCCCTTAACAACTCATAGTCTTTATTGTAACACAAGTGGAGGAAACATGATATGCTATTGTCTCCATAGTCAGCATCAAGTCTGACCGTGAGATGGTGAAGTACTGTCATCAATAGTCTAGGGTAGGAGTGGCGGTCGTGACTGTTTGCAGACGGACTACTTGTCCCTTGGCTCATGCTGGAAGTGGTCTGCTCGCGTTGTCATACTATCGTTTTTGAATGTCTCGCTATTGTTGTAGCTTGGATTGGATTTCCGATGGTGTGCGGACTTGCAGTTCTAATGTTTATTTTGCCACAGGTAAAGTGGCTCGTGCCTGTCTTGACATGAATGAATGAATTTATTTGTCGCTGTAACCACGGTGTACAACTAAATTATTATTACCACTCCATTGGTGCATAATATACAAACATAAAAACACAGGGCATAATTTAAAAACAATGTTATAAAACTAGGTATCAAGATAAATATATAATCAGTATTGCACATGTCGATAGTACAGTGCGAGGTGGGTAGCAGCATGGAAGAGTGCAGCTTGAATAATACTCAGTGTTTTTTCATATTGAGTGTGAAGATTGCTTTGGGCGGGTGAACCCACTGCAGGGTCATGAAAGATATTGCGCAGGAGCTGGGCAGTTGAACCCAGTACAGGGTCATGGAAGATGTTGCGCAGGCGCTGGGCGGTTGAACCCAGTACAGGGTCACGGGATATGTTGCGCAGGTTAAGCAAGACTAGGAAAATATCTGATCCTGCTCTGTGGATCAATCCATCACTTGAGTGGCACTCCTGACAGCACGTTCAGCCAGACCATTTGATTGTGGGTATTTGGTGCTACTGGTGATATTGCAAAAGTCCCACCGTTTAGCAAAGTCTTTGAAGTACCGTCTGGGAAATTGACTGCCGCCGTCGGAAAGTAGTTGATAGGGAGCCCCGTGGACAGAGAAGTGGCGTGCCAGCTTCCGGATTACCACTGCGGAGGTGGGGCTATGGAGTAGATCAATTTCAAACCATCCGGAGTACAATTCGACTGAGACAAGGTATTGTTTGCCATGCCAATCAAAAATGTCAGTTGCCACAGTGTCGGGTGTGAAAGACATGGCTGGTTTGGTTGGTGTGGTGCCAAACTGGTGCTCACCGAACATGCCTCTACCATCTCACGCATATAATCAGTCATTCCAGACCAGAAAAAACATGCTTTCACTCCTTGAGTAGTCGCCTCTGTGCCTGGGTGTCCCCCATGGACGGCATCAAATTATTTGTTGTGTTGGGAGGCAAGAATTACAGCTTTGTGGTATTTTACGATTGTACCATCTTGTAGTACCAGTTTGTGACGAATGGAGAAGAAAGGCCAAATTGAGAGTGTTAGTTTGTTTTGCTTGTCCGGCCTCCCATGCTGTATGACAGAGGAGACTAATTGTAAGGTGTCGCCACCAGCAGTCTGGGCTGCCAGGTCTTCCAAATAGGATGAAGGAACATAGGAGACCATCATGCCAATGAAGCAATCATCATCCGTTGATGGTTTCTCACAGGTCTTACGTTGAGCTTGCGACAGTGTGTCAGCCAAATGCATGCCTTTGCCATATTTGTAAATCAGTGCAATGTCATACTTCTGTAGTTGTAACATCATATTGGAGACGTGTTGGAGCAGCGTGTATCGGTTTGTTCAGAATGCTGAACAGTGGTTGATGGTCATTCCGAATTTCAGCGAAATATCAGCCCCACTGCGCCAGCTAATTCACAAATACACTCTGGAATGATCCTGGAATGAACAAATGGTTGGTCAATTTCAATTGTGACTGTTTTTCCGAAGATAAAATCATTGAATTTCCAGCAGCTCCTGTGAAAATTGAGCATAGCGTAGATCTGTGTCAGTCATAGTGCGAGAAGCATAGCCAATGGGTCTGTTGCCGTCACCGTTGTTTTGGAGGCAGGCTGCTCCAAATCCATACTGGGAGGCATCGCAAGTTAGTGTAACAGGCAGTTTAACATTGAAAAAAGTGAGGGTGGGGGCACAAGACATCTGCTGTTTAAGACTGTTGAACGCCCTCTGCTGTTGTTCATGCCAGGAGCATTCAGTATATTTGTGAGTTAGCTGGCGCAGTGGGGCTGATCGTTCACTGAAATTCGGAATGAATTTCTCCAAGTAGTTTACCATTCCAAGGAATCTCTGCAGGCTGATCACATCGGTGGGTGCTGGCAACTTACTGATTGCAATAGTCTTCGATTGATCGGGTTTGAGACCGTCACTGGTGACCCACGTAGTTCACCTCGCTCATCCGGAATTTGTACTTTAGGGACTTAAACTTGATGTTGATCTTTTTGGCGCGTTCTAGAACCCTCTTTAAGTTTGTGTCGTGTTCTTGGATATTTTGTATTTTGTCCAGCAATGAGAATATCATCAACTATAATCGAGCCTGGGTAACCAGCAAATAGTTGTTCCATGATGCGCTGAAACACTTGCCGTGTTTATGCCGAACGGCATACGTAGGAATTTGTAACGTGTTCATCCCACTTCAGAGACCATGTTGTGTAATGAGACCCATACACAGGAGTAACAACTCGTAGTGTTTATTTTAACACAAGCGGAGGAAACATTACACGCTACCTTCTCCGTAGTCAGCATCAAGTCTGATCGAGAGATGGTGAAGTACCATTATCACCAGTCCAGGGAGGGGATGAAGATCCGGACTGGACTTCATATGGAATGTGCAGCATGCAGAATATGTGTGGTGATAGATATAGTAAAGGCAGGATCATATGGTTAATCTACAGTAAGAGACTACAAAATGGAGATACCTGAAATCCTGTTCTGCCACCTATCCAGTAAAGGGGAGAGGAACTGGGGAGAATGGGTTAAGGGCGAGAGTAAGAAGGTTAAACAGAATATTTGGGAGGTACAGTATAGGGGGAGAGAGTGCGAGGGGCAGGAATAGATAGAGGGGTCATGAATAAGGTAGGGAGTGAAGAGAGGTAGAGTGACAGGGAAGAAGGAGGGGAAGGAAGGATGCTAAATGGAGGCAAACACGAAGGAGGTTGTACGGAGGGAATGGGCGGGAGGATGGTAGAGAGGTTCAAATATGGAGGAAGGTAGAGAGAGATGAATGGCAAGGGCAGGGCAGAGCGAGATAGACAATAGAAAATAGGTGCAGGAGTAGGCCATTTGGCCCTTCGAGCCAGCACCGCCATTCAATGTGATCATGGTTGATAATCTACAATCAGTACCCCTCTCCTGCCTTGTTCCCATATCCCGACTCCTTATGGGCCCTATCTAACGCTCTCTTGAAAGTATCCAGATAACCGGCCTCCATTGCCCTCTGAGGCAGAAAATTGCACAGACTAACAAAGCTCTGTGTGAAAAAGTGTTTCCTCAATTCCGTTCTAAATGGCTTACCCCTTATTCTTAAACGGTGTCCCCTGGTTCAGGATTACTCCAACAACGGGAACATGTTTCCTCTGCCTCTCGCGTGTCCAAACCCTTAATAATTTTACATGTTTCAATAAGATCCCCTCTCATCCTTCTAATTTCCAGAGTATACAAGTACAGCCGCTCCATTCTCTAAGCATATGACAGTCCCGCCATCCCGGGAATTAACCTTGTGAACCTACACTGCACTCCCTCAATACCTAAAGAAGCTTTTACTATCCTTCTGTATAATCTTGCCTAGTTTACCTTCATGCCTCATCTTTTCTCCCCGTATTGCCTTTTTAGTTATCTTCTGTTGCTATTTAAACATTACACAATCCTCTGTCTTCCCGGTCATCTTTGCTATGCTGTACTTCTTCCATATTATGGTCACTACCTCCTAATGGCTCCTTAACCTCAAGTTCCCTTACCAAATCCGGTTCATTACACAAGACTAAATCCAGAATTGCCTTATCTCAGGTAGGCTCCAGTACAAGCTGCTCTAGGAATCCATCACAGAGGCACTCCACAAACTCCCTTTCTTGGGTTCCAGTACCAGATAGTTAGAAATTGAGGCTCCGTGGGATAGTGAAGAGAAAGGGTGAGAGAGAAAGATGTGAGAAGAATTCAGAGATGAAAGTTAAAGAGAATGGGGAGATGGACAGGTGAGCGAGCGACAGGAGACGGGGAAAACGTCAAGACAGGGAGTTAGGTGGAAAGGTTGAATACAGTGAGATAGAGTGTTGGAGAGAGCTGGCAAGAGCGAGTGAAAGAAAATGTGCTCATGATGAATGAGAGAATGAACATGGGGACAGATACAAGCCGGGGGTGAGCGAAAAAGAAAGGCTGGTGAGGTAAGGTAAGGTTGGAGAGAAAAATCGAGAGTGGGGGAGAGACATCAAGTGAGTGAGAAGTGAGTGAGATACGGAGTGCGAGGGATAGGGAGTAGGAAAGGTGGTGAATGGGAAAGAGTTAGGTAGTGTGTGAGATGGAATGACAGGAACATAGATTGAGTATGGGAGAAGGACATGGGAGAGAGATCTCAAAGCGAGGCACGGCAGAGAGTTGGTGAAGACAGATACATCTATCGAGTGACAGGAGAGATTGAGAAAGGGAGGACATTGAAGGGGGAAGTGGGAAAATGAAAGAATGGGTGAGAGAGAATAGGAAGGTGGAAGGGAGAAGGGAGGTCAGAGCGCCTAGGTGGGAGGTGATTGTTAGCCAATGGGACAGAAGCGGAGAGAGTGGTGTCAGGGTGATACAGGGAAAGCGAGGGGAGATACAGCAAGAGGAGGAGGAGGGGATGGGGTAAGGGAAAGATGTCTGGTTGTAGCAGTGGAAAGGTGCAGAGAGAGAGGATGGAGAGGGTCAGAGAGCAGTTCAGAGAGTGTGAATAAAAAGAAGGAAAGAAGTGCAGGAAACTGTATCATTTTCTGGTTTGTGAACATTTTGGACAAGTCTCTGTTGTTGTCTGGGTGTCGTGAGACTGTGATATTCAGAGTTAATGACGGCAGAAAATTGTATTGTCCGAGGCAAAGCCAGATATATTCGGTCAGCAAGGAGTGAATGGGTGACGTTGCCGCCGGATGTGTGGTGCTGTGGTTACAGTCAGATCAGCAGCGATCAAATTAAGTGGCGAAGCCGATTGAAGGAGGCGATCTGTTGTACTAATGCCTGACCTGTGGACAAAAGTCGCCCCGTCGATCTTCAGACTGCGCACCGGAAGCCCCGACGGTGTCCATGGATGTTGGGATTGCCCTTGTGAGTGAAGCGGTTTGAAGGACATTAGACAAACAGCATGTTGGAGAGTTGGATCTGATGGAGTTTGAAAGAATATCCCCTTTCCTGGAACAATGCCAATCTGAAGAATGGTCTCGACCCGAAACGACGCCGATTCCTTCTCTCCAGACATGCTGCCTCACCCGCTGAGTTACTCCAGAATTTTGTGTCTACCCACTCCCTTTCTATCCTCTGTATCGTCACAATTCCTAGTCGTTGGAATTTCGCAATCCATGCCCTGAATTATTCACAGCTGGGATTGCAATTGGCTGATGTAATGTCTTAGTGAATAATTACGCAATCTCTTTTTTTAATTATGTTGAAACTGCACTGTCCCAGTGGAGACGCTAAATGGTATAAAATCTCCAGCAGTGGTCTGCCCCAGAATTTCATTCCGAGAGATTACCAGTACCGCGAGAGGACACATCGATCGGCAGAGAAAATGATTGATGAATATCAAACTGCCGCGACAATATTATACGTGGTCATTGCTGTTGTTGGAGTCCCTGGTAAGTAAGCAAAACAATTCACGTTTTAGAACTCAGTTTGCTAACTGGAGTTGACCTTATTCGTATTATGATGCAAGCTTCCCAACTGATCGTCGCTGGTGAAGAGTTAGTCAATGGTATCAATCCGTTCTTACATATCCTGACTCATTGCTGTTATTTTATTATTTTCTAATATTGGAAACAAACCTTTTTCTATACCCGCCGTGACACATTGGAATGCTATTCTTACCTTCAGTGGGACCTTGCCCAGATTTAACCCAGCGCTCGGGACAGGCATGGTGTGAATGGGAGGGATTTACTTGGCGACGTTCACTGTGTCTGAGTTATTGATCAGAGTAAACGGCCGGTGCCGTGGACATGTCTCACTGTGGTATTTATCACAGTCGATTACACCGCCTGATGATCAATAATTGGATCGATCACCTGAAACAAATCCCGTGGATTTACCGTCGTGTGTTGTTACTTTGGAAAGGGTGAATTATGGAAAGAACCGTTCCGCCTATTGTAGTGGATGGCTGCTCATTCGCTCCCCGCTCTTTATCCCGCCCATCGCGTTATCTTTGCTCCCCTGAAACCGGCAGTTCGGGCACAGTCGGAGCCGCGCCTGACAATGTTACACAAAGTTGATCTTTAGCTGAAAGTTGAACCGGTGTACAGTCCCGGACAACGGATTCAGTAAGCGGGAAGCAAGAGGATTGGGTAATGTTTCAATAGAAACAAAAGCCAATTAAAAAGGCAATACGGGGAAAACAAATGAGGTTCGAACGTAAGCTAGCCAAGAAAATAAAGGACAGTAAAAGCTTATTTAGGTATGTGAAGAGGAAAACATTAGTTCAGACCAAAGTTGGACTCTTGAAGTACCGAAAAGGTGAATTTATTATGGGGAACAAATAAATGGCAGATGAGTTGAACCGATTCTTTGGATCGGTCTTTACTAAGGAGGACACAATCTTCCTGGCCATAGGATCTGGATTGATGGAGGAACTGAAGGAAATCCACATTAGGCAGAAAATAGTGTTGGGTAGACTGATGAGATTAAAGGTTGACAAATCCCCAGGGCCTGATGGTCTGCATTCCAGGTTGCAGGTTGAAGTGGCTCCAGAAACTGTGGACGCAATGGTGATCATTTCCCAATGTTCTGTAGATTCAGGATAGTTCCTGTGGATTGGAAGGTAGCTAATGTTATTTCACATTTTAAGACGGCAGGAGAGAGACAACTGAATTATGGACCAGTTGAACTGGGTGGTGGGGAAGATGCTAGAGTAAATCATAAAGGAAATAAATGAATGCAATAGCGGCACATTTGGCTAACAGGATTGTTCCGAGTCAGCATGGATTTACGAAGGGTGAACGATGGTGCTTGAAAGGTATGAAGGAGCTTGACCAATGTTCTGGAATTTTTTAGGATGTAATTAGAAAAATGTACAACAGCGAGCCTGTCGATGTAGTGTACCTGAACTTTCAGAAAGCATTTGATAAGGTCCCACATAGGAGATTAGTGGGAAAATTATGGCATATGATATTGGGGGTAGAGTGCTGACATGGATAGAAAACTGGTTGGCAGTCAGGAAACGAAGAATAGAGATTAACGGATCCCTTTCAGATTCGCAGGCAGCGACTAGTGGGGTACCGCAAGGCTCGGTGTTGGGACCACAGCTATTTACAATATACATTAATGATTTTGATGAAGGTTCAAAGTAACATTAGAAAGTTTGCAGATGGCACAAAGCTGGGAGCAGTGTGAACTGTGAGGGTGATGCTGTGTGACTTGGACAGGTTGGGTGAGTAGGCAGATGCATGGCAGATGCAGTTTAATGTGGCTAAATGTGAGTTTCTCCACTTTGGCTGCAAAACAGGAAGGCGGATTATATCTATATGGTGTTGAGTTGATAAAAGGGAAAGTCCAACAGGATCTGGGAGTTCTTGTTCATCAATCAATGAAAGTAAGCATGCAGGTACAGCAGGCAGTGAAGAAAGTGAATGGCATGTTTGCCTTCATAACAAGAGGAGTTGATTATCGCAGCAGAGGACCTTCTACAGTTGTACAGGGCCCTAGTGAGAGCACAGCTGGAGTATTGTTTGGGGTTTTGAGGAAGGATATTCTTGTTAATTTGAGGAAGGACAGGCTTGCTATTGAGGGGGTGCAGCATAGGTTCACAAGGTCCATTCCCTTGAAGGCAGGTCTGTCATATGTTGAGCGAATGGAGCGGCTGGGCTTGTATTCTCTGGATTTTAGAAGGATGAGGGGGGATCTTATCGAAACATAAAATATTACTAAGGGTTTGGACACGATTGGGGGAGGAAACATGTTACTGAGGAGCCCAGAACCGGGGCCAAACTTCGGAAATAAGGGGTATGGCAATTAGAACGGAGATGAGGAAACATTTTTTCACACAGAAAGCGGTGAATGTGGAATTCTCTGCCTCAGATGGCGGTGGAGGCAGATTCTCTGGATAATTTCAAGAGAGAGTTGGATAAGGCTCTTAAAGATAGCAGAGTCAGGGGATATGGGGAGAAGGCAGGAACGGGGTACTGATAGCAGATGATCACACTGACTGGCGGTGCTTGTTCGAAGGGCCGAATGGCCTACTTATGCACCTATTGTTCATTGTCTATAATGCCCAGTGTTCGTCTCCTTCTCTTTCTGCAGCGAATATAGTGGCGATTGTGATCCTGTCCCGAGGAAAGATTGGCCTCTCCACATGCACCACTCGCTATCTGGTGGCCATGGCAGCGGCTGATCTACTGGTGGTTATCATCGAGGTCATTTTGTTCCGGCTCCGATATTTGTACTTTCTGTGGACTTTCCTATCCATTCCACCGACGTGCAGTGTTATCGCCGTTTTAACGTATATAGCTATAGACTGTTCAGTCTGGTTCACCATCTTTTTCACCTTTGATCGGTTTGTCGCCATTTGTTCCCAGAGGCTGAAAAGAACATATTGCACCGGGAAAACTGCGGCTTTCGTTCTCGCAACAGCCGGCGTCCTGCTCTGTCTGAAAAATGTTCCCCGTTACTTCACACTGCGACCCACACTGATCATCGACAATGTCCCCTGGGGCTGTTTTGCGATGGATACTTTTTTCACAGACCCCGGGTGGGTGGCATTTGACTGGATCGACACCATTTTAAATCCTCTCCTCCCTTTCTCTGTAATCTTGCTGCTCAACGCTCTGACAGTCCGGCACATTGTGGTAGCCAGTCGGGTGCGTAAGGGGCTGATTGGTCAGAGCAAGGGGGAGAGCCGTATTGACCCAGAGATAAGGAGCAGGAGGCGGTCTATCATTTTGCTCTTCACCATTTCCGGAAGCTTCATCCTCCTGTGGCTGACGAAAGTTGTTGAATTCATTTATTATCAGATCACAAGAACTGAGAACAATCTGACACTGTCTGAATGGGTCTTTAACAACATTGGATTTTTGCTGCGAAATCTCAGCTGTTGCACGAACACATTTATTTACGCGGCGACCCAGTCCAAGTTCAGGGAAGAGTTGAAGAGCGCGGTGAGATATCTGGCCACACAGTGCCTCGGTTCTTCATTAAATCCGCGCGCTAAGCACATCCTGAAGGCGGCCGCTTCGGGTGCCGGCTCCGGACATTCTCTGCGGGACCATCCATTTACAAATTTGCGGATAGCGCAACCATAGTGTGCCGGGTACAACATAATGATGAGACGGATGACGGGAAGGTGATATAGAACTTCGCAACCCTGTGCCAAGACAACTTTCCGTCAATGTCAGCAAGTCACAGTGATCAACTTCAGGAAGTGAAGCGGTAAATATACCCCGGTACTCATTGATGGCGCCGACTAGAGATGGTTGATAGCTTTAAATTCTTCGGACTAATTATCATCAGAAACGTGTCCTGGACCTGCCATATGGAAGCAACGGCCAACAAAGCACACTATTGTCCCTGTCCCACTTAGGAAACCTGAACGGAAACCTCTGGAGACTTTGCGCCCCACTCAAGGTTTCCGTACGGTTCCCGGAGGTTTTTGTCAGTCTCCCTAATGGTCAAAAGTGGTTTCCGCTTCTTCTATTTCTATCGATAGAAATGTGATTATTTTCCGTATCATATCTCCGTCGACCTTTGCTGGAGACCGACCTTTGAGAGCTCCACCGCGAGTGCCTATGGGACTTCAACATCGATCTCTTTGCCAGGGATCGATCTCCAACCATCGGTGCATCACGGAGCTCGTGGTATCTGGTCAGAGACCGACTTTGGGAAATGCAAGCCACATGAGCTTCGATCGCCCCGATGAGGGAGATTCAACTGCCGGCTGCGGGAGCTTCGATCGCCCTAGCGGATGATTCGACTGCTCCAACCATAAAGAATAGAGGAAGAATGTTGAACTTTTTTGACTTCCATCTCAGTGAAGAATGTGGGGAATCTGCTGTGGTGGATGTTTATGTTAACTTTTATGTAGTTGTGTGACTTGTTGGTTTTATTTTCCGCATGAGTGCATGGTGATTAGCAGATCACTGTACCTTAATTGGCACACGTGACAATAAAATACCTTTGAAGCCTTTGAAAGTCTGCAGATTCGTCGGAGAAAGCATTTCATAGGGATGCGTCATCGCATGGTTTGGCAGCCAGCATAATCAATGGCGAGTCACACCCCGAGTACTCCCTCTTCTCCCCTCTGGCAAGAGAGACAATGGTTTGAAAACATACACCTCCTGATTCAGGGGACAGGTTCTATCAAGCTGTTTTCAGGTAACTGAACCATGCTATCACCAACCGGAGAGAGGTCCTGACCACCCATCTACCCCCTTTGGTAACAATCGGTTTACCCTTACTCGGACTTTACTAGGTTTTATGTTGCACTGAACTGTATTCCAGTTATCCTGTATCATTACACTATGGACGGCAAGACTGCAATCGTGTACCGGCTGACTGGTTACCATGCAACAAATAAATGTTCACTGCACCTCGGTGCACCTTGGAATAGTAATCAAAACAGAATGTGGCAGTCCCGGGCAGATGATCCCATCGATGGCATCGCTCCCGCCCATCACAGCGAGATCTGTCATATGTTCCCAATCGTCCCATCTCCCTTTGTGGTGAACTCCACCCTGGGACCAATTGTACCATCTCCCTCTGCAGTGGGGACCGGTCTGCGGTGAACTCTGCCCTGGGACCAATCATCCCATCTCGTTTTGCAGTTCAGATATTGTCTTTTACGTTGTCCGTCTGGTATAAGAATCACCAGAATGATGGTCCAATTTCACACTGTGACTGGTCCATCTGGAAACCACTGGCCCATCTCCCTCCTGAGGGCGGTCCACCGCTTGTAATTTCCCCGACGACAGGCGTCATCGAGTACAAACCAGAAGATCGACCCACACCCACACTTCAGGAGCTCCTGCTTCACCTCTTTATTTCCAAAGTTAGACAGTTGTCAACACTTTCCGCGTCATTCCGCCATCCCCACACCTTGCACAATCCGGGAGATTCCACAGGTACTGTTGAGTCTGCACAGGAAACAGGTTGCTGGAGGATCCGCGGTCCGTGACTCTGTGGTGGAAGTAGATGTAGCCCAGAGGGGTATTTTATTGTCACGTGTACCAGTTAAGGTACAGTGAAACTCTATTTACCATAGTCATACCTGCTCCACGATGTTAATTCCTGCACGCTCCCGCGATTTGAGCTCCCCAACTCGATCCCCAGCAAGAGGCCGCCAGCTCCTCGATGCAAGGTCGCAGTGCGGACGGAGATACGATACGGAAGAATATCGCATCACTGTTGATTTAAGAGATTTTTAAAATTCTCCTAACCCCCCCCCCCCCCCCCCCCCCCCCACACACACACACACACAAAACTAAAGAACACTGAAACATCAATTTCCCACAGATTAAAATACCGATAGAAAAGAAAATGACGAGACAGACTGTTTGCGAGGCAGCCACTAGCAGCGGTTTCTCCAACGCACAGTTCCGGTCATTGCAGATCACCCACCTGTGGTGGACAGAGGGAGAGGCATAGATGTGGAAGGGAGAAAGGGTGCAGTGCGATGGCGAGATGTGGAGAGAAGAGTAGGGAGGTAGTGGTGTGATGGGGAGAGAGCGAGAAGAGAATGGGAGCGGTGTGGTGGGAGAGAAGGAGAAATAGAGGACGAAGACGGGTCGTGTCATTGGGAGAGAGGATGAGGGCAGAAGAGATGAGTGTGAGTAGAGAGGGGGAGGAGAAGGAGGGAGAGGGAAAGGGGTGATGGGGAGAGAGGGAAGACAAAGAGGGAGCAGTGTCGGGGGAAGAAGGGCAGTGGAGTGGTGAGAGGGAGCCGTGCGATGGGGAGAGAAGGTGTGAGGGCAAGGATGGAGTGGTGCGGTGGGGAGAGTAGGAGCCAAATGTAAACGGGGAGTGTGGGGAAGCGTAGTAGGGAGACGGGGGTCGAAGGAGACAGAGGGGAGGATGCGTGAGGGGGAGAGAAAGTAGTGGGAGTGAGGGAAGGAGGGTCAGAACTGTGGAGAGATAAGAGAGATGGATGGGAGTGGAGAAGGAAGGAGTGGGGAGAAGGTCGGACATGTGTGGAGAGACTGGGCACAAGGAGAGGGGGGGAGCGTTCTGACATGTGTGAGGTGGCTGGGATGCCGGGGGACACAGGACCAGAACAGAGGGAATAGAGGGTTGACGAGGGAGAGGGAGGCCCAGAGGAGTGAGCGTTGTTGCGTTGGAGTGGGGGATAGATGGTCAGTGGAGTGAATGGAGAGACGAAGAGTGGAGGTGAAAGACTGCCGTGGGGGGCAGAGAGATGAGGAAATGAGGGTCAATATATTGGGGAGATGGCGAACTGGAGGGGAGGATGGGTGTGAGGGCCTATATTGAGTTTAGTTTATTGTCACATTTACCAAGGTACAGTCGAAAGGTTGGGTTGCGGGCTAACCAGCCAGCAGAAAGAGATTGAATAATTGCAATTGAACCATCTACAGTATAAATATGTGTTATGAGGAATACCGTTACATCATTCACTGTAAGGGGAAGTTCAGTAAAGTCCAATTAACAATGGTCCGAATGTCTCCAAAGAGGTAGAGAGTAGCTCAGGACCGCTCTAGCGTTGGTGGTAAAATGGTTTGGTTGCCCGATAAACGCACGCTACTCGCTGAATCGGGAGGCGTGTTTTCACAGTTCTGTACCTCTTACCTGATGAGAGGGGAGAAGAGGGATTGACTGGGGAGAGTGTTCCTTGATTATGTTAATAGCCTTGACGAGGCATCGCAATGTGTAAATGTAGTCAATGGAAGGGTTGGTGGTTTGTGTGTCTGACTGGGCTGCGTCCATAATTCTCTGCAATGTCTTGCGGATTTAGATGGAGCTGTTCCCAAACCCTGCTGTGATGTATCCTGATAAAATGCTCCGTAGAAATTGGTGAGAGTTGTTGGGGACATGCCGAACTTCCTAGGCATTATGAGCAATAGAGGCACTGGTGTGCTTTTTTTAGCTGCTGCTTCAATATGAATAGTCCGGGCCATTTTGCTGGTTATATTTACTCCAAGGAATATGAAGCAATCAACCATCTCTACTTCGGCACCGTCAATACATACGTGTACCACTATATGTATACCACTTCGCATCTTGCAGTAGATCGCTCCTTTGACTTGCTGACATTGAGAGAAAGGTTATTGTCTTGATACCATTTCACGATGTACTCAGTTTCAGGGATTAGGGAGAGAGGCGGGCGGATTGGGGGAGAGGAAGGGTCAGAGGCACGAAGGGGTGAGAGAGGGCAGGGTGAGGGTGAGAGGCAATAGATTGGGGGAGAGAGAGGAACAGAAATGTGCAGGAGGGCCAGGTGAGTGAAGAAAGAGGGCTGGATGAGTAGGGATTTAGAGGGCCAGGGGAGTGGGGCTGGTGAAGAGATGGTAAGAGAGCAACTGTGGCGGGGGGGGGGGGGGGGGGGGGGCTGGCGGGAGATGGTCAGAAAAGTGGGCAGGGAGCACTCGGAGGAATGAAGAGACAGGGAGCCTGAGGTGTGCGAAGAAGGACGAGAGGAAGATGGAGGCCGGAAGAAGGGGAGAGCGGGATGGTGGGGTAGAGATAGGGATAGAGGAGGGGGGGAGCGTGGACCGGAGCAGATGAAACGGTGGGGAGAGGGTGGGGGAGACTGCCGATGGAGGCCAAACACAGGTCTGGAGCTGTGTGGGTGTGAGGGATGATGACGTGGGGGGAAGAACCACAGTGTAGTGGGGGAAATGAAGGAAAAATATTTATTAGACAGAGGACCAGATCAGTGCGAGAGAGAGAGGCAGGGAACACGTATGTGCCTTCATGGGCCCACAGCCCCAATGGTATTGTAATCTCAGTCACCTCGGCCGATGCCAGAAGATTCTTCATGAGGGTGAATCCTCGGAAAGCGTTAGTATCTGATGGATGTAGATTAACAATATTCGCCTACCTTTACTATATCTATCACCACACATATTATGCATGCTGCACATTCCATATTGAGTCCAGTCCGGATCTTCATAACTACCACGGACTATTTTTCACGGCACTTCACCATCTCACGGTCAGACATATGCTGAGAGAATGGAGCAGCTACACTTGTACACTCTGGAATTTAGAAAGATGAGAGGGAACCTAATTGAAACGTATAAGATTGTTAAGGGCTTGGACACGCCAATGTTGGGGGAGTCCAGAATCAGGGGCCACAGTTTAAGAATAAAGAGTAAGCTATTTAGAAGGGAGACGAGGAAACACTTTTTCTCACAGATAGTGGTGAGTCTGTGGAATTCTCTGCCTCAGAGGGCGGTGGAGGCAGGTTCTCCGGATGCTTTAAAGAGGGAGCAAGATGGGCTCTTAAAAATAGCAGAGTCAGGGGTTATGGGGAGAAGGCAGGAACGGGTTACTGATTGGGGATGATCAGCCATGATCACATTGAATGGCGGTGCTGGCTCGAAGGGCCAAATGGCCTACTCCTGCACCTATTGTCTATTTACTACAGAGACGATAGCATGTAATGTTTCCTCTGCTTGTGTTACAATAAAGGACTATGAGATGTTACTCCTGTGTATGGGTCTCATTGCACAACATGGTGTCACAAAGTTTGAACCCCTTATTCGCCGTCGGCATTGACCAGATATGAACGTGGTTCGGGAGCTGTTCCAGATATTACTCCGAGGCCATCGTGCCCCTTTTCTGTTTGCAGACGGACTACTTGTCCCTTGGCTAGTGGTGGAAGTGGAATGAGTTGCCAGCACCCACAGATGTAACCAGCCTGCAGCGATTCCTTGGAATGGTAAACTATTTGGGGAAATGCATTCCGAATTTCAGCGAGCTATCAACTCCACTACGCCAGCTAACTCACAAAGATACTGTATGGTCCTGGCATGAATAACAGCAGATTACTCTCTTAAACAACAGATGTCTTGTGCCCCCCACCCTTACTTTGATGTTAAGTTGCCTGTTACACTAACTTGCGATGCCTCCCAGTATGGTTTAGGAGCAGCCTGCTTCCAAAGCAACGGTTATGGTAACAGACCTGTTGCCTATGCTTCTCGCACTATGACTGACACAGAACAATGCTACGCTCAGATTGAAAAGGAGCTGATAGAGGTCGTTTTTGCCTGCAATAAATTCAATGACTTTATCTTCGAAAAAACAGTCACAATTGCAACACACCATCAACCACTGTTCAGCATTCTGAACAAACCTATACACATTGCTCCAGCATGTCTTCAAGGTATGATGTTACGACTACAGAAGTATGACATTGCTCTGATTTACAAACGTGGCAAAGACATGCATTTGGCCGACACCCTTTCGCGAACTCCATGTAAGACCCGCGAGAAACCATCAACGGATGACGATAGCTTTGTTGTCATGATGACCTCCTATGTTCCTTCTTCCTGTTTGGAAGACCTGGCAGCCCAGACTGCTGCTGACGATGCCATACGATTATTCCCCTCTGTCATACAGCACGGGTGTCCGGACAAGAATAACAGACTAACATTCCCAATTTACCCTTCTTCTCCATTCATGATGAATAAGTACTACAAGATGGTATTATCGTAAAAGGCCACAAAGCCGCACAACAAATACTTTGATGCCATCCATGGGGGACGACTATTGTAAGAGCGAAAAGCATGTTTTTCTGGCCTAGAATGACTGATTATATGCGTGAGTATGTAGAGTCTTGTTCGGTGTGCAACAGTTTGGCATCACACCCACCAAACCAGCCACTTCTCTCACACCCGGTTACTGACCTCCCATGGTCCACTGTGTCAACTGACATTTTTGATGGGCATGAAAAACAATACCTGGTCTTTGTTGACTCGTGCTTCGGATGGTTTGAAATTGATCTACTCCACAGCCCCACCTCTGCAGTGGTAATCCAGAAGCTGGCACGCCACTTCTCTGTCCGCGGGGCCCCCTATGAGCCACTTTCGACAGCGGCAGTCAATTTACCAGCCAGTGCTTCAAAGACTTTGCTAAATGCTGGGACTTTCATCATGTCACTATTAGCCCTGAATACTCACAATCAAATGGGCTGGCTGAACGTGCTGTCAGGAGTGCCAACAAGCGATGGAACAGAACAGGATCACACATTTTCCTAGACTTGCTTAACCTGCGCAACATCTCCCGTGAACCTGTACTGGGCTCATCTGCTCAGCGCCTGTGCAACGCCTCCCGTGACCCTGTACTGGGTTCACTCGCCCAGCATCCGATGACAAGACAGACCTGAGCCACACTAGCTTTGGCAAAACGGACATTAGAACCGCTAGTTTGCACACCATCCGAAGTCCAGTCCAAGGTGCAGCAAAAGCGCGACATTCAAAAAAGATGGCATTATAAAGCGAGCAGACCACTTCCACCATTAGCCAAGGGGCAAGTAGTCCGTCTGCAAACAGGAAAGGGCCACGACCGCCTCGCTGAAAGATCTGGAACTCCTCCCAAACCACATTCATATCTGGCCAATGCCGACGGGGCCACCTACAGACGCAATAGATCCTGATCCAATCGTCTCATCTACGACCACGTCACCTCGACCCTGCCAAAGTCCCCAGTTTCACCGCAGGTGATGCTGCTTCATTCTCCTGCTCCTGCTCTACCACCGATCTCATCTCCGGTGAAGGGAGGAAATGCAGGACTGTACCGTACACGTGCAGGTCGCACCTGCAAGCTTAAACCAAAGTACCAGGTTTACGTTTGAACTGCCTTTGGTGTTATTACCTTCAGGCTACTTACACTTACCACATGTAATCAGTGCCACATATATTTTGCATTTGATTATCATATCTATTTTATTATGGGTTAATTCCATTACAGGGAGGATGTAGGAGTCTGAAGAAGGGTTTTGGCCTGAAACGTTGCCTATCTCCTTCGCTCCATAGATGCTGCTGCACCCGCTGAGTTTCTCCAGCATTTTGTGTACCCTCGATTTTCCAGTATCTGCAGTTCCTTCTTTAACACATGTGGATTAACCATTTTAGCCTACCTTTATATATAGATATATATCACCACACATATTATGCATGCTGTGCATCCCAATGAGTCCAGTACGGATCTTCATTCCTACCCTGAACTATTGATAATGGTACTCCACCATCTCATGCTTACTACGGAGAAAAGAGCATGTAATGACTCCTCCGCTTGTGTTACAATAAAGGATTATGAGATGTGACTCCTGTGTATGGGTCTCATTGCACAACAATGAGTTAACTGGTTGAATCGCTGCACCTATGCAGAACTGGTTGGAGTTCTTGCGGACATATTAAATCTCTCAATATTGACTCCAAGAGTCCCACATGCTTTAAAGGAGCATCAATAATACTGGTGTCCAAGATATGGTGACATGCTTTGGTGACTACCGTCCGTGGTGATGACGTTCAAAAATATAATCCCCTCAAAACGTACTATCAAGTTCGGGGAACTGGGTCTCTGCATATCCCTTTATTACTGCATCCTCTTCTTCCTGAACAGAACACAATCAGCATGAATTGTCTGTAATAATTCCTCCTCGATAACCATCAGCAAGGCACAAGGGCTGTGTGCTCATTCCCCCGCTCTACCCAATACTTATCCATGACCGTCTCGTCCAACAGAGTTCCAACTCCATCTTTAAATTTGCTGACGACACCACCGTTGTAGAAGGGTCTCTCCTGGATCCGCACGACAGAAGGTCTCTACTATGGCCATGTACGTCCACAGCTCTGGCTCCGCCGTCATCGCCCGAATGACTGCGCCGAGACCGGCTCAAGAGCCTGCGGGAGACAGTGCAGTGATTCAGCGGTGGAGAGGCCGCTGCAAGCCGTGCAGCAGATGGGGCTTGGCTCGGGAAACCGCTTCCGTATCCCAATAGCAGGCCCAGAGGAACCCACCCGGAGAGGGAAACCAGTCCCGTGTTCGCTCCTGAAGGTCGGGGGTGTGCTGGATATTTAAGGAAGTGGCTCTAGAAATCGTGGCCCGATTCGTGATCATTTTCCAATATTCTATAGATTCAGGAACAGGTTCTGTGGATTGTATGGTAGCTAATGTTATCCCACTTTTTGAGAAGGGCGACAGAGAGAAAACAGGGAATTATAGACCAGTTAGCTTGACATCGGTGGTGGGGAAAATGCTGGAGTCAGTAATAAAAAGTGAAATAGCAGCGTATTTGGATAGCAGTAACAGGATCATTCTGAGTCAGCATGGATTACGAAGGGGAAATCGTGCTTGACTAATCTTCTGGAATATTTTGAGGATGTAACCGGGATAATGGACAATGGAGAGCCAATGGATGTAGTGCACCTGGACTTTCAGAAAGCATTTGATAAAGTCCCACATAGCAGATTAGTGGGCAAAATGAGAGCACATGGTATTGGGGGTAGGGTACTGACATGGATAGAAATTTTGGTTGGCAGATAGGAAACAGAGGTTAGGAATTCCCTTTCAGAATGGCAGGAAGTGACCAGTGGGCTACAGCAAAGCTCGGTGCTGGGACTGCAGCTATTTACAATATGGGATTAAAAGAAACATTAGCAAATTTGCAGATGACACAAAGCTGGGTGGCAGTGTGAACTGTGAGGAGGATGCTGTGAGGATGTAGGTTGGATGAGTGTGCAGATGCATGGCAGTTGTAGTTTAATGTGAATACATGTGAGATTATCCATTGTGGTGGCAATAGCATGAAGGCAGACTATTTGTACTTCTATGAGTTTTTCATTTTTAATATAGATAGGAAGTAAAAGAGAAAAATAAAATAAAGATAGAGATTCAGAAATATCTCTTAAGTATTAAGCAGTTTGTACATCATTGGAGATATATCCATGGGTTATTATATGTAAATCTTCGTCTATTTCCTCGTTCAGGCTTCAGTCAGGTTCTCGCACCGAACCACTTTGACCCTTTAAATATTCAATAAATATTCCTCTGAATTGATCCAACTTGCCCAGAAGGACAAGTCTTAATCTTTCCAGATGAAGTGTCTCGACATTCCAGTGATACACATTTTGATTGTGGGGGATGTAGGACCTTTCCAAAATTTCAATATTAGTTTTTTCCCAATTATTAAACTGTAATCGATAAAAAATATTTGATTTATTGTTATTAATTGATCTGTTTCTAATGTTCCTAATATTATTCATTTTGAGTCAGGAAGCAAATTTGTATTAACAACATTCAAAATTATCTTAAAAATTTCTGCCCAAAAGTTAGTAATTTTTATACAGTTTGTGAATGAGTGCGTTAGATTAGCTTCTAAGTGTTGACATTTATCGCATATGGCTGGTATATTTGAAAAAAATCTATGTAATTTTGATTTTGAATAATGTAATCTATGTAAGTACTTTAAATTGTATCAAAGTGTGTCTAGCATTTAACGAACAATGATGTATATTTTGTAAACTTTCATTCCATATTTCTGGTCTAATTGTTTGACCTAATTCGTTTTCCCATGATTGCCTATATGTTTCTGTCATTGGTACATCATTTTCTAATAAAATATTATAAATATATGATATCAATTTTTTTGTATTTGGATGTTTATTTAGACATTCATCTAAAATTTCTGCCTTTTTATTTCTAATTTCCTGTGTGTTTGATTTTACGTAGTCTCTGATTTGTAAATATCTAAAATAATCTTTAGGATGTAATCCATAAATTTGTTGTAATTCTTGAAATGAAAGAAAGGAGTTTTCCCTGTAAAGATCACTCATCCTATTAATTCCATAGTTTTTCCATTGTGAAAAACCTTTATCCATCATTGAGGGTTTAAATGTAACATTGTTTACAATGGGGAGAGCTAGTGGTATACATTCCAATTTTAATGTTTTCTTAAGTTGTTTCCAGATACGTATCCCACTCTATTATAGGGTTTTCTTTATAGGTTTTCTTACCTAGTTTAGCATTGGCAAATAAAATCGAGCTAATGTCAAAAGGTGAACAATCTTCTTTTTCCATTTTTAACCAATTTGGTTGTTTATCTAATTCATCCAGCCAAAAATTCATATTTTTAATATTAACTGCCCAGTAATAAAACATAAAATTTGGCAATGCTAGACCTCCATTTATTTTTGATTTACATAAGTGTTTTTTATTTATTCTATGACTCTTATATTCCCAGATAAAATTGGTGACTATGGAATCAACTTTTTAAAAAAAAATTTTAGGAAGGTATATTGGTATCAATTGGAAAAGATATAGTATTTGTGGAAGAAAAATCATTTCTATTGCATTAATTCTACCTAACATTGAGATAGGTAATGTTTTCCAATATAAAATATTCTTATTTAGTGTATTCAGTAAGGGTGGGAAATTAGATTTAAATAAAGAATCATATATTTTTTGTTACGTGAATTCCAAGATATTTGATTTTGTCTTTTACTATCTTATAAGCATATTGTTGCAATGTATGTAGGTTATTTACCGTTATTGGCATAAGTTCACTTTTATTCCAATTAATACTATATCCTGAAAACGAGCCAAATTCAGTTATTAAATTTAATAAATTTAAAATACTAATTTCCGGTTTTGTAATATAAAGTAATACATCATCAGCATATGAGATTTTATTTTCAGTTTCTCTAGTTTCGTACCCATATATTTCAGGATGTAATCTCACGCTTTGAGCTAATGGTTCAATTGCAAGTGCGAACAATAGTGGGGATAAGGGACAACCTTGTCTACAGCCTCGGGATAAATTAAATTTAGTTGATAACATTTGTTTTCTTAATATTCTAGCTGTTGGATTAACATATAATAATTTAACCCATGATATAAACTTCTCTCCCAACTTAAAAGTTTCCATGACCGAAAACAGATAAGACCATTCCACTTGGTCAAAGGCCTTCTCCGCATCTAATGAAACAATTACTAGGTCTTTATTAATACCGCTTTTCGAATATATAATATTGAATAATCGTCTCAAGTTATATGAAGAATATCGTTTTGGTATAAATCCTGTTTGATCCGGATGAATTAATTTGTTGATCACTGAGCTTAGTCTTTGTGCTAGTATCTTAGTTAGTATTTTTTGATCAGTGTTTAAAAGAGCTATAGCTCTATATGATCCTGGATCATCCAGATCCTTATCTATTTTTGGTATAAGCGTTATAATAGATTCATTTAACGTTTCTGGTAATTTCTGTTGGGTATAAATGTCTTCATAAAGTGTCTTTAAACGTGGTACAATGAGATCATAGAATGTTTTATAAAATTCCCAACCAATACCAACTGGTCCAGGAGTTTTACCATTTTTTAATGATTGAATAGATTCTTCGATTTCTTTTACTGTTATTTCAGCATTTAGTAATTCTCTATTTGCTAAATCCAACCCCTTTAAATTACATTTTTTTTAAATGCTTCTATTCCTATCCGGTTTTCTGTCGTTTTAACTGAATATAAGTTTTTATAAAATTGCAAAAATCTCTCATTAATATCTCTAGGATGTACTAGTGGTTCGCCATTGCATGATTTAATCCTATGGATTATTTTTTCTCCCTCCAGTTTCCGTAATTGATGGGCCAATAATTTTTGGGGTTTATCTCCAAATTCAAATTGTAATTGTTTGGTATATTGATAGTTTTACCACTTGATCTGAATATATTTTATTTAATTTGTATTTCTATGCAGCGATTTTATTATATTTTATCATAGTTGGGTTAGCAGCATTCTCTGTATCTAATTGTTTAATCTCCTTTTCCAATGCCCGTTGTTCCCTCTGATTCTCTTTGTTATAAAATGCTTGAGAAGAAATCATAATTCCACGAGTATATGCTTTAAAAGTTTCCCATAATAGAGAAGAAGATATTTCCGGTTTATCATTTATTTCAAAGAAAGTCTTAATCTGTTCTGTAATATATTTCTGAGTTACTTTGTCCTTTAAAATTTGTGGGTTAAGTCTCCACTGTCTCTGTTTTTCCATTTTACCATTTATTTTGATCATAAATGTTAAAGGTGCATGATCTGAGATTGTAATATTATGGTATTTTGAATTATAAGTGAGTGAGATAAGTTTAGAGTCTACCAAAAAATAATCTATTCTTGAATACGTTTTATGTACAGGTGAATAAAATGAATATTCTCGTCCAGTTAGGTTTTCTATTCTCCAAACGTCTTTAATATTACTAGTAGCTTCAGTAAGTCAACTTGAATGCGATTTGATTTTCCGTTGCTTTGATGATCTATCTAGATAAGAATCTAGGGTACAATTTAAATCTCCTCCAATTATTAGGTTGTGTTGTGCTAATTCCGGGATGGTATTAAATATTTTCTCAAAGAACAATGGGCTGTCAACGTTTGGTCCATAAACATTGACAAAAATCATTTTTTGTGCATTTAGTTCTCCTATTACAATAATATATCTGCCGTCACTGTCATTTATAGTTGATGTGTGTTTAAATACAGTGCCTTTACGAAATAATATAGCTACACCTCTAGATTTATGTGTAAAAGAGGAATGGTATACTTTATCTATCCATTTAGCTTTCAACCAGGCACGTGCCGTCAGGGTAGGCAAGGTAGGCACTGCCTACCCTGACTAAAATTATAACATAGTAATAACTAAATATAAATAATAAAGGCATGGGGAATTATGCCTATGTAAGAGACCGATCTATTAGGTAGGCATAATTCTCCGTGCCTTTCATCCGCAGCGCTTGTGACATCGGAAGGTCTGTGCAGCCCACGTGCCGTCAGCGCTGCCTGAAGCCGTCAGTTTCAAGCGGGGCTGAAGGCAGCAGAAACTCTGCCTTTGCTGTACTGCGCATGAGCATCAGTCTACTGCGCATGCGCAGCGCAAGTTTCTTGGCGGGGTTTTCATCTATGGTTTGTCGTGTACCAATGATGTGGTAAGTACATTTTGTGTTTATGTTTTTAAATACCGTATTTCCCGGGGTGTGGTGGTGGGGGGAGAGCTCCTTTCACAGCGTTTGGCGAGTCTGGCCGGGGTAAAGTTGAGGGAGGGCACGAATGTTATGAATGAGGGGATTGGGATAATGCCACTTGCAATGCTCCTTGCACGGGGGCGTGCAGTGACACCGCATTGAGGCGGGGGGGGGGGGGGGGAGGGAGAGAAGTAGCTCCGGTGGCTGAGCGGCCGCTGGGCCGGACAGCAAACCAGCCGCCACCTTAGCTCCTTCTGCCGGTCCCCGCTCACCTCTGACAGCTCTCTGTCTAAAAACCTCTCTCCTGCCGTTCGCTGGCCTCACTCATGTCCTTAAATTCTGACACCGCGATTGAGGTTACTCGGCTGTGGGACTTTAATTTGCAGGAAGCCGCTGACATGAGCGAAGTCGGCGAAGGGCAGATGACAGGTGTTCCGACGGAGAGCACTGCCAGAAGTGAGCGGGCCGGCAGAAGGCGCTGAAGTGGCGGCCAGTTCTGCCGTTGGGACCCAGTGGCCGCTCGTAGCTTCCCGAGCTGCTTCTATCCCCAGCTACAGTGCGTGGCTTCGCGCCCGGAGAGCTGCGGTAGCAGTGATTGAGTGAGTTACCGGCAGTATCCCCGACACCCTCCTTCTCAACACTCGTGCCCTCCCCACAACTTTACCCCTGGCACAGACTCTCCACACGCTGTGAAAGGAACTGTTCCCCCAATTGGTCTAGGACTAGGAAGCCTTGGGCAAATTGAAATGTCACTGTTTTTATTTATTTATTTATTTAACGGGGAGAACAATCTGCGCATACGCGGTTTAATTTTTTTATGAAAGCGGACTGAGTGCCTACCCTGAGTAATTACTCACGGCACGTGCCTGCTTTCAACCTATGCTCTGCATCTTTTTTTAAATGTGTCTCTTGGATGAAAACGACATCTATTTTAAGTGCTTTTAAATGTGCTAATACTTTACCTCTCTTTACTGGTTCATTAATGCCTTTAACGTTACAGCTACAAAACGTAATTCCTTCATTCTCCATATTCGTGTTTAAGTCTTGTATTTAGGGGGGTCTATAATAGAGCAAATGGTTCAGTTCGACAGACCCGACCTTACACCCGAACTCCAAACAGACGAATTTCAAGACCTTTGAGTGTCTCTCACGTATATATCTCCTTTGAATATATTTATAACTCCATTCATATTTAAAATAATAAAGATAGATTATATTATGGTCAAAAAAAGGATAGATGAAGAGCTTAGTAATGTGTGCAAAGATAGAAAAAACTACATCTAGTGTTAGTGTAGTTAGTGAAAGCCATTCTAACATGGCTAAGCATCTACTGACTTCCGTAGTTGATGTTGGAAACTTATCAGCTCTTTGGTTTCTTAAGATTATTATACCATAAAAGTCTCTTACCGGGGATATTAATTTCTAGAGTATACAAATTCCATTAGTCCGGAATGTGAAGATACATATATTTAAAACATATTAAGTAAATATAATAATAACAAATTAAAAAAACCTTCTAGGGGAAAGGAAGGAGAATTTAAAAAAAGGGGGAAAAAAGGACGAATGAAATCTCACTATATATTCTGCACAATTATAATTATTATTTATCTAATTCTAAGTAATTCAGTTATAATTAAATATTAGTCATTAATGATAATTATTACTTCTGATTAATAGTAACACCGCGCATTGTTAGTATTTATTAGTTATTTGTATTAGTAGTGCTACTATTCTAAATATTAGTATCCATAGGAGAGTTTCTAATCCGCTTCTTTCTCCGGCATCCTTAAACAAGTCCTTAGTTCCATCCAATCTGGCAAAGTCAGTTTATTCCTTGGTGTTGTTCAATTTTAGAGATATTATTCAATCTTCCTCACTCTCTTTAGTCTTCAGGGCAAAGGCCAGTGCGTCCGAAGGATTGGTGAAAAAATATTCTTTCTGGTTGTGAGTAACTCTTAAGGTAGCTGGATACCTCAGACCATACTTCAAATTCTTTACTTCCTTCAAGATTCTTTGAGTCTCCTTAAACGCGTTTCTTTTCCTGGGGACCTCTGCTGGGTAATCTCGATAAATACTGATCTTATCACCTTCATATGTAAGATTTCTGCTTCTTACAATTTTTGCCATCATCTCCTCCAGGACATGATCATATTGAACTTTTATTATCATTTGTCTTGGAGGGGCGTCGGGTCGTGTCTGACGTCTCATCACTCTATGAGCTCGAGCAAGTAAAGGCTTATGATACAGAGACAACACTTTTTGCAATAAGTTTGCAGTAAATTCTCTGGCACCTTGGTTTGCCTCTCTCCCTTCTCGAATACCCACAATTCTCAGGTTCTGTCTTCTCTGGCATCCTTCCAATTCAGTACATTTATCAGTTATTTTGCCCAGCAGTGTAGTTAGACGTTGATTTTCTGTGATGAGTGTTTTCATAGTTTGAGCACTTGTTTCGGCTATATCCTCAAGGCTCTTTATGGCTGTCGACTGTTGATTCAGCGTGTCTTCGACGGGCACCATCTTTTCTTCTATTCAGTTGCCAGCTTACTGATTTTAAAATCTATTTCATTTGATGTAGTTGTAGCCTGATCAACCAGTATGTCGGCAATTTCCTTCTTCAATTTTTCAGATAATTCCGCAACCGTGGAGTTAATTTCAAATTTTAACTCCTTCGTCTCCTTTGAGTTTTTTTACTTCTTCCTTAAAATTCATTTTCTTTAATTCTTCATTCGTTTTTTCAAGTTCTTTTCCACGTTCATCCTTCAGCTCTGCAATTTCTTGTGAAATAAAATTTCTGAGTTCCTCACCTTCCGTTTTTTTCTTTGCTTTTTTCGACGCATCTTCTTGGTATAGCGTCCTACCCGCTCCCGAGGCTTCCATCGGGCCTTGTTCTGGTTCTGCTGGTTTAAGCCTTGTAATTCGAGATTTCGTTTTTTCAGCGGGGGGGGGGGGGGGGGGGTACTGCGTTGCATTGGCATTGTAAGTCGCGCGCCTGATGACGTCACTCACGGCAGCCGGTACCGAAGCAGCAGGCAGCAGGTAGGCGTTTTCTCCCCGGTAATTTCAGCTTTTTTCAAGAGGAGCTGGTTGGCGTGGCTCCCTAGCCTTCCATAGCGCCACCGGAAGTCACTGCCAACCACTTCTCTATCCATGTCAGCACTCTACCCCCAATATCAAGTGCCCTAAAGTTGCCCAATAATCTCCTATGTGGGACTTTATCAAATGATTTCTGAAAGTCCAGGTACACTACATTCACTGGCTCTCCCTTGTCCATTTCCCTAGTTACATCTTCAAAAAATTCCAGAAGATTAGTCAAGCATGATTTCCCCTTCGTAAATCCATGCTGATTCTGACCGATCCTGTTACTGCCATCCAAATGTGCGGTTATCTCATATTTTATAATTCACTCCAGCATCTTCCCAACCACCGATGTCAGGCTAACTGGTCTATAATTCCCCGTTTTCTCTCTCCCGCCTTTCTTAAAAAAGTGGGATAACATTAGCTACCCTCCAATCCACAGGAACTGATCCTGAGTCTATAGAACATAGGAAATTTATCACAAATGCATCCACAATTTCTAGAGCCACTTCCTTTAGTACCCTGGGATGCAGACCACCAGACCCTGAGGGTTTATCAGCCTTCAGTCCCATCAGTCTATCCAACACCATTTCCTGCCTAATGTGGATTTGCTTCAGTTCCTCTGTCACCCCAGATCCTCTGGCCACTACTATATCAGGAAGATTGTTTGTCAAATTTGATTCAAATTTGTCAAAGGGATTCAGTTGTACAGAGCCCTAGTGAGACCACACCTGGAGTATTGTGTGCAGTTTTGGTCCCCTAATTTGAGGAAGGACATTATTGCTATTGAGGGAGTGCAACGTAGGTTTCCAAGGTTAATTCCCGGGATGGCGGGACTGTCATATGCTGAGAGAATGGAGCAGCTGGGCTCGTACACTCTGGAGTTTAGAAGGATGAGAGGGGATCTCATTGAAACATGTAAGATTGTTAAGGGCTTGGACACACTAGAGACAGGAAACATGTTCCCGAATTTGGGGGAGTCCAGAACCAGGGGCCACAGTTTAAAAATAAGGAGTAAGCCATTTAGAACGGAGATGAGTAAACACTTTTGCTCAGCCATTTAGAACGGAGACGAGGAAACACTTTTTCTCACAGAGAGTGGTGATTCTGTGGAATGCTCTGCCTCAAAGGGAGGTGGAGGCAGGATCTCTGGATGCTTTGAAGAGGGAGCAAATGGGGCTCTTAAGAATAGCGGAGTCAGGGGATATGGGGCAGGCACGTGCCGTCAGGGTAGGCAAGGTAGGCACTGCGTACCCTGACTAAAATTATAACATAGTAATAACTAAATATAAATAATAAAGGCATGGGGAATTATGCCTATGTAAGAGACCGATCTATTAGGTAGGCATAATTCTCTGTGCCTTTCATCCGCAGCGCTTGTAACATGGGAAGGTCTGTGCAGCCCACGTGCCGTCAGCGCTGCCTGAAGCCGTCAGTTTCAAGCGGGGCTGAAGGCAGCAGAAACTCTGCCTTTGCTGTACTGCGCATGAGCATCAGTCTACTGCGTATGCGCAGCGCAAGTTTCTTGGCGGGGTTTTCATCTATGGTTTGTCGTGCACCAATGATGTGGTAAGTACATTTTGTGCTTATGTTTTTAAATACCGTATTTCCCGGGGTGTGGGGGTGGGGGGAGAGCTCCTTTCACAGCGTTTGGCGAGTCTGGCCGGGGTAAAGTTGAGGGAGGGCACGAATGTTATGAATGAGGGGATTGGGATAATGCCACTTGCAATGCTCCTTGCACGGGGGCGTGCAATGACACCGCATTGAGGCGGGGGGGGGGGGGGCGGGGGAGAGAAGTAGCTCCGGTGGCTGAGCGGCCGCTGGGCCGGACAGCAAAGCAGCCGCCACCTTAGCTCCTTCTGCCGGTCCCAGCTCACCTCTGGCAGCTCTCTGTCTAAAAAACTCTCTCCTGCCGTTCGCTGGCCTCACTCATGTCCTTAAATTCTGACAGCGCGATTGAGGTTACTCGGCTGTGGGACTTTAATTTGCAGGAAGCCGCTGACATGAGCGAAGTCGGCGAAGGGCAGATGACAGGTGTTCCGACGGAGAGCCAGAAGTGAGCGGGCCGGCAGAAGGCGCTGAAGTGGCGGCCAGTTCTGCCGTCGGGACCCAGTGGCCGCTCGTAGCTCCCCGAGCTGCTTCTATCCCCAGCTACAGTGCGTGGCTTCGCGCCCGGAGAGCTGCGGTAGCGGTGATTGAGTGAGTTACCGGCAGTATCCCCGACACCCTCCTTCTCAACACTCGTGCCCTCCCCACAACTTTACCCCTGGCACAGACTCTCCACACGCTGTGAAAGGAACTGTTCCCCCAATTGGTCTAGGACTAGGAAGCCTTGGGCAAATTGAAATGTCACTGTTTTTATTTATTTATTTATTTAACGGGGAGAACAATCTGCGCATACTCGGTTTAATTTTGTTATGAAAGCGGACTGAGTGCCCACCCTGAGTAATTACTCACGGCACATGCCTGATATGGGGAGAAGGCAGGAACGGGATACTGATTGGGGATGATCAGCCATGATCACATTGAATGGTGGTGCTGGCGTGAAGGGCCAAATAGCCTACTCCTGCACCTATTGTCCATTGTCTATTGTCCCTTTGCGATTAGTAAGTTCACCAGTGCTCTCTTTCTTCTCAATGATGTTCCAAACAGTTGATTTTGGTAAGCGTAAGGTTTGGCTGATGTCTCTCACAGTTTTTATTATTGTTTCTCAGTCTCATGGTGTCTATGGTCGCTCCATAGTGTGGCAGCCTCGCCGGCAGCTGTTCGTTCCTCACCCTTTTTTTAATTTTTAGTTTGTTAAAAAGTTTTGTTCTGGAGGCCTTTTAGTGTTTTTATGTGGGGGATGGGGGGGGGGGGGGGGGGGGGTAAGGGGGAAACTGTTTTTCCCAGTCCCTACCTGGACGAGGATGCTTCCTTCCTCTGAGCCGCATCTTCGCCCCCTTCTCACGGCCTACCATTCAGATTGGCACGGCCTTTCCTGCCGGAAACCGGCCAGAACTGCGAGCTGCAGCTTCAGCACTGAGTTACCATCACGGAGCAGGGCGATGCCTTACCCGGGTCGCTGTGTGGAGCTCCGGAGTGCCGACTTCAACATCGTGGAGCTATGTATGATCTGCGGAGCTCATAGCCGCAGCAGTGCTGACTTAAACACCGCGGAGCCTGGGATTTCTCGCCGAAGTCGCCAGATTTCCGGAGCCGCAGTTTCCTGTAGGAAGCGGCCGTTTTGGAATTCCAAGCCACTGAGAGAGTTCTTGCGACGCCGGAGTTCCTTCATCCGGCGAGAAGGCCTGAAACATCGGGCCGCCGTAACGGATACTGCGGAGGCCTCAATAGGCCCCGACCACGGGTGAACATAGAGGAAGCGGACTGAACTTTGCTGCCTTCCCTCACAGTGGGAAATGTTGATCCCGCTGTGGGGGGATGCTTTTTATGTTTAATGTTAAATTCTATAATGTTCTAGAACTTACAAAATTCTTAAGGGACAGGCTAGATGCAGAAAGATTGTTCCCGATGTTGGGGAGGTCCAGGACAAGGGGTCACAGCTTAAGGATAAGGGGGAAATCTTTTAGGACCGAGATGAGAAGGACTTTTTTCACACAGCGAGTGGTGGGTCTCTGGAACTCTCTGCCACAGAGGGTAGTTGAGGCCAGTTCATTGGCTATATTTAAGAGGGAGTTAGATGTGGCCCTTGTTGCTAAGGGGATCAGAGGGTATGGAGAGAAGGCAGGTACGGGATACTGAGTTGGATGACCAGCCATGATCATATTGAATGGCGGTGCAGGCTCGAAGGGCCGAATGGCCTACTCCTGCACCTAATTTCTATGTTTCCATGTTTCTATGTTGTGTTTATTTTATTTGTGTGCTGCAATTGCAACTCAAATTTTCCTGCTCCAATTGGTGTATGTGCCAATAAATGTCCTTTGTCCTTGTACTTGTACTTTGACTTTCATTGGCACAACTTCGGTCCTCATGTTGATAAACTGCAATAAAAGTTTACAAATGTGTTGGAAAGACTGGAGGAAAGACTAGTTGCTGAGAGCTCTCTTATACCTGCATTAAGGAGGCATTTAAACACACATGAGCAATTACAATACAATACAATAATACCTTATTTGCCAACTATGTTTTGCAACATAGGAGGAATTTAATTTGCCAAGTCAGTCATACAAATAAAAAGCAATAGAACACACAAAATACATTTTAACATAAACATCCACCACAATGACTCCTCCACATTCCTCACTGTGATGGAAGGCCAAAAAAGTTCAATCTCTTTCCTTCTTTCTCATCCGGTTGGGGGCCTCGAGCCTCCGGTTGATGGGATGATCTTTTTTTCCCGTTATATATAATGTTTACATATTAACATATTCTGTTGTGCTGCAGCAAGTAAGAATTTAATTTCCGGTCTGAGTCATATGACAATAAAACACCCCCTCTATGATTCCCTCTTCCCTCCAACTCTACGCTTGGGGAGTCTGCATCATGGTGGCATGAACATCGATTTCTCACAATTCTGTTAACCCTTGCTGTCTCCTCCCCTTCCTACCTCTCCCTCAGCCCTCGGGCTCCTCCTCCTTTTTCCTTCCTTCTCCCCGCCTCCCCCCACCCCCTATCAGTCTGAAGAAGGGTTTCGGCCCGGAACATTGCCCATTTCCTTCCCCCATAGATGCTGCTGCACCCGCAGAGTTTCTCCAGCATTTTTGTGCACCTTCTGACAATAACACACTCTTCACTCTCTTGACTTGACTCTTACTCCCGTAGCCGATGGTCGGGCCCACCGCGTCGGGGCGATCCGACTCCTGCATCGGGGAGAATCTCAGCTGACCCGGGGTCGGGGCTTGCCGAACCGACTGCATCGCTGGAGCATCCTGACTCGGTGTCTCCCGAGACTGCGAGCTCTCAATGGTAAATCCGCGGGCCACAGTTGGAGCGATCCCAGGCAAGGGATCGGCTCCGATTGTAAGTCCACGCCCCGAGATGGGGCTCCAAGTCAGTTCGAGTGAGGCTTCCAGATCCAAGATGTTAGACCGCAGAGTGACCGGAGACATGATCCGGAAAACAATCGCTTCTCTGGCAAGATAAATGTTGTATAATGAGACCCATACACAGGAGTAGCAACTCATAGTCTTTATTGTAACACAAGGGGAGGAAACATGACATGCTATTGTCTCCATAGTCAGCATCAAGTCTGACCGTGAGATGGTGAAGTACTGTCATCAACAGTCCAGGGTAGGAATGGCGGTCGTGACGCTTTTCTGTTTGCAGACGGACTACTTGTCCCTTAGCTCATGCTGGAAGTGGTCTGCTCACGTTGTCATACTATCTTTTTTGAATGTCTCGCTATTGTTGTAGTTTGGATTGGATTTCCGATGGTGTGCGGACTTGCAGTTCTAATGTTTGTTTTGCCACAGGTAAAGTGGCTCGTGCCTGTCTTGACATGAATGAATGAATTTATTTGTCGCTGTAACCACGGTGTACAACTAAATTATTATTACCACTCCATTGGTGCATAATATACAAACATAAAAACACAGGGCATAATTTAAAAACAATGTTATAAAACTAGGTATCAAGATAAATATATAATAAGTATTGCACATGTCGATAGTACAGTGCGAGGTGGGTAGCAGCATGGAAGAGTGCAGCTTGAATAATACTCAGTGTTTTTTCAGATTGAGTGTGAAGATTGCTTTGGGCGGGTGAACCCACTGCAGGGTCATGGAAGATGTTGCGCAGGCGCTGGGCGGTTGAACCCAGTACAGGGTCATGGAAGATGTTGCGCAGGTTAAGCAAGACTAGGAAAATATCTGATCCTGCTCTGTGGGATCGATCCATCACTTGTTTGGCACTCCTGACCGCATATAATCAGTCATTCCAGACCAGAAAAAACATGCGTTCACTCCTTGAGTAGTTGCCTCTGTGCCCGGGTGTCCCCCATGGACGGCATCAAATTATTTGTTGTGTTGGGAGGCAAGAATTACAGCTTTGTGGTATTTTACGATTATACCATCTTGTAGTACCAGTTTGTGATGAATGGAGAAGAAAGGCCAAATTGAGAGTGTTAGTTTGTTTTGCTTGTCCGGCCTCCCATGCTGTATGACAGAGGAGACTAATTGTAAGGTGTCGTCACCAGCAGTCTGGGCTGCCAGGTCTTCCAAATAGGATGAAGGAACATAGGAGACCATCATGCCAATGAAGCAATCATCATCCGTTGATGGTTTCTCGCAGATCTTACGTTGAGCTCGCGACAGAATGTCAGCCAAATGCATGCCTTTGGCACGTTTGTAAATCAGTGCAATGTCACACTTCTGTAATTGTAACATCATATTGGAGACGTGTTGGAGCAGCGTGTATCAGTTTGTTCAGAATGCTGAACAGTGGTTGATGGTCATTCCGAATTTCAGTGAAATATCAGCCCCACTGCGCCAGCTAATTCACAAATACACTCTGGAATGATCCTGGAATGAACAAATGGTTGGTCAATTTCAATTGTGACTGTTTTTCCGAAGATAAAATCATTGAATTTCCAGCAGCTCCTGTGAAAATTGAGCATAGCGTAGATCTGTGTCAGTCATAGTGCGAGAAGCATAGCCAATGGGTCTGTTGCCGTCACCGTTGTTTTGGAGGCAGGCTGCTCCAAATCCATACTGGGAGGCATCGCAAGTTAGTGTAACAGGCAGTTTAACATTGAAAAAAGTGAGGGTGGGGGCACAAGACATCTGCTGTTTAAGACTGTTGAACACCCTCTGCTGTTGTTCATGCCAGGAGCATTCAGTATATTTGTGAGTTAGCTGGCACATCGTTCACTGAAATTCGGAATGAATTTCTCCAAGTAGTTTACCATTCCAAGGAATCTCTGCAGGCTGATCACATCGGTGGGTGCTGGCAACTTACTGATTGCAATAGTCTTCGATTGATCGGGTTTGAGACCGTCACTGGTGACCCACGTAGTTCACCTCGCTCATCCGGAATTTGTACTTTAGGGGGTTAAACTTGAGGTTGATCTTTTTGGCGCGTTCTAGAACCCTCTTTAAGTTTGTGTGTGTTCTTGGATATTTTGTATTTTGTCCAGCAATGAGAATGTCATCAACTATAATCGAGCATGGGTAACCAGCAAATAGTTGTTCCATGATGCGCTGAAACACTTGCCGTCTTTATGCCGAAGGGAATACGTAGGAATTTGTAACGTGTTCATCCCACTTCAGAGACCATGTTGTGTAATGAGACCCATACACAGGAGTAACAACTCGTAGTGTTTATTTTAACACAAGCGGAGGAAACATTACACGCTACCTTCTCCGTAGTCAGCATCAAGTCTGATCGAGAGATGGTGATGTACCGTTATCACCAGTCCAGGGAGGGGATGAAGATCCGGACTGGACTTCATATGGAATGTGCAGCATGCAGAATATGTGTGGTGATAGATATAGTAAAGGCAGGATCATATGGTTAATCTACAGTAAGAGACTACAAAATGGAGATACCTGAAATCCTGTTCTGCCACCTATCCAGTAAAGGGGAGAGGAACTGGGGAGAATGGGTTAAGGGCGAGAGTAAGAAGGTTAAACAGAATATTTGGGAGGTACAGTATAGGGGGAGAGAGTGCGAGGGGCAGGAATAGATAGAGGGGTCATGAATAAGGTAGGGAGTGAAGAGAGGTAGAGTGACAGGGAAGAAGGAGGGGAAGGAAGGATGCTAAATGGAGGCAAACACGAAGGAGGTTGTACGGAGGGAATGGGCGGGAGGATGGTAGAGAGGTTCAAATATGGAGGAAGGTAGAGAGAGATGAATGGCAAGGGCAGGGCAGAGCGAGATAGACAATAGAAAATAGGTGCAGGAGTAGGCCATTTGGCCCTTCGAGCCAGCACCGCCATTCAATGTGATCATGGTTGATAATCTACAATCAGTACCCCTCTCCTGCCTTGTTCCCATGTACGCTCTCTTGAAAGTATCCAGATAACCGGCCTCCATCGCCCTCTGAGGCAGAAAATTGCACAGACTAACAAAGCTCTGTGTGAAAAAGTGTTTCCTCAATTCCGTTCTAAATGGCTTACCCCTTATTCTTAAACGGTGTCCCCTGGTTCAGGATTACTCCAACAACGGGAACATGTTTCCTCTGCCTCTCGCGTGTCCAAACCCTTAATAATTTTACATGTTTCAATAAGATCCCCTCTCATCCTTCTAATTTCCAGAGTATACAAGTACAGCCGCTCCATTCTCTAAGCATATGACAGTCCCGCCATCCCGGGAATTAACCTTGTGAACCTACACTGCACTCCCTCAATACCTAAAGAAGCTTTTACTATCCTTCTGTATAATCTTGCCTAGTTTACCTTCATGCCTCATCTTTTCTCCCCGTATTGCCTTTTTAGTTATCTTCTGTTGCTATTTAAACATTACACAATCCTCTGTCTTCCCGGTCATCTTTGCTATGCTGTACTTCTTCCATATTATGGTCACTACCTCCTAATGGCTCCTTAACCTCAAGTTCCCTTACCAAATCCGGTTCATTACACAACACTAAATCCAGAATTGCCTTATCTCAGGTAGGCTCCAGTACAAGCTGCTCTAGGAATCCATCACAGAGGCACTCCACAAACTCCCTTTCTTGAGGTCCAGTACCAAATAGTTAGAAATTGAGGCTCCGTGGGATAGTGAAGAGAAAGGGTGAGAGAGAAAGATGTGAGAAGAATTCAGAGATGAAAGTTAAAGAGAATGGGGAGGTGGACAGGTGCGCGAGCGACAGGAGACGGGGAAAATGTCGAGACAGGGAGTTAGGTCGAAAGGGTGAATACAGTGAGATAGAGTGCTGGAGAGAGCTGGCAAACGCGAGTGAAAGAAAATGTGCTCATGATGAATGAGAGAATGAACATGGGGACAGATACAAGCCGGGGATGAGCGAAAAAGAAAGGCTGGTGAGGTAAGGTAAGGTTGGAGAGAGAAATCGAGAGTGGGGGAGAGACATCAAGTGAGTGAGAAGTGAGTGAGATACGGAGTGCGAGGGATAGGGAGTAGGAAAGGTGGTGAATGGGAAAGAGTTAGGTAGTGTGAGAGAGGGAATGACAGGAACATAGATTGAGTATGGGAGAAGGACATGGGAGAGAGATCTCAAAGCGAGGCGGGGCGGAGAGTTGGTGAAGACAGATACATCTATCGAGTGACAGGAGAGATTGAGAAAGGGAGGAAATTGAAGGGGGAAGTGGGAGAATGAAAGAATGGGTGAGAGAGAATAGAAATGTGGAAGGGAGGTGGGAGGTCAGAGCGCCTGTGTGGGAGGTGATTGTTAGCCAATGGGACAGAAGCGGAGAGAGTGGTGTCAGGGTGATACAGGGAAAGCGAGGGGAGATACAGCAAGAGGAGGAGGAGGGGATGGGGTAAGGGAAAGATGACTGGTTGTAGCAGTGGAAAGGTGCAGAGAGAGAGGATGGAGAGGGTCAGAGAGCAGTTCAGAGAGTGTGAATAAAAAGAAGGAAAGAAGTGCAGGAAACTGTATCATTTTCTGGTTTGTGAACATTTTGGACAAGTCTCTGTTGTTGTCTGGGTGTCGTGAGACTGTGATATTCAGAGTTAATGACGGCAGAAAATTGTATTGTCCGAGGCAAAGCCAGATATATTCGATGTCAGCAAGGAGTGAATGGGTGACGTTGCCGCCGGATGTGTGGTGCTGTGGTTACAGTCAGATCAGCAGCGATCAAATTAAGTGGCGAAGCCGATTGAAGGAGGCGATCTGTTGTACTAATGCCTGACCTGTGGACAAAAGTCGCCCCGTCGATCTTCAGACTGCGCACCGGAAGCCCCGACCGTGTCCATGGATGTTGGGATTGCCCTTGTGAGTGAAGCGGTTTGAAGGACATTAGACAAACAGCATGTTGGAGAGTTGGATCTGATGGAGTTTGAAAGAATATCCCCTTTCCTGGAACAATGCCAATCTGAAGAATGGTCTCGACCCGAAACGACGCCGATTCCTTCTCTCCAGACATGCTGCATCACCCGCTGAGTTACTCCAGAATTTTGTGTCTACCCACTCCCTTTCTATCCTCTGTATCGTCACAATTCCTAGTCGTTGGAATTTCGCAATCCATGCCCTGAATTATTCACAGCTGGGATTGCAATTGGCTGATGTAATGTCTTAGTGAATAATTACGCAATCTCTTTTTTTAATTATGTTGAAACTGCACTGTCCCAGTGGAGACGCTAAATGGTATAAAATCTCCAGCAGTGATCTGCCCCACAATTTCATTCCGAGAGATTACCAGTACCGCATGAGGACACATCGATCGGCAGAGAAAATGATTGATGAATATCAAACTGCCGCAACAATATTATACGTGGTCATTGCCGTCGTTGGAGTCCCTGGTAAGTAAGCAAAACAATTCACGTTTTAGAACTCAGTTTGCTAACTGGAGTTGACCTTATTCGTATTATGTTGCACGCGTCCCAACTGATTGTCGCTTGTGAAGAGTTAGTCAATGGTATCAATCCGTTCTTACATATCCTGACTCATTGCTGTTATTTTATTACTTTCTAATATTGGAAACTAACCTTTTTCTATACCCGCCGTGACACATTGGAATGCTATTCTTACCTTCAGTGGGACCTTGCCCAGATTTAACCCAGTGCTCGGGACAGGCATGGTGTGAATGGGAGGGATTTACTTGGCGACGTTCACTGTGTCTGAGTTATTGATCAGAGTAAACAGCCGGTGCCGTGGAAACGTCTCACTGTGGTATTTATCACAGTCGATTACACCGCCTGATGATCAATAATTGGATCAATCACCTGAAACAAATCCCGTGGATTTACCGTCGTGTGTTGTTACTTTGGAAAGGGTGAATTATGGAAAGGACCGTTCCGCCTATTGTAGTGGATGGCTGCTCATTCGCTCCCCGCTCTTTAGCCCGCCCATCGCGTTATCTTTGCTCCCCTGAAATCAGCAGTTCGGGCACAGTCGGAGCCGCGCCTGACAATGTTACACAAAGTTGATCTTTAGCTGAAAGTTGAACCGGTGTACAGTCCCGGACAACGGATTCAGTAAGCGGGAAGCAAGAGGATTGGTAATGTTTCAATAGAAACAAAAGACAATTAAAAAGGCAATACGAGGAAAACAAATGAGGTTCGAAGGTAAGCTAGCCAAGAAAATAAAGGACAGTAAAAGCTTATTTAGGTATGTGAAGAGGAAAACATTAGTTCAGACCAAAGTTGGACTCTTGAAGTACGAAAAAGGTGAATTTATTATGGGGAACAAATACATGGCAGATGAGTTGAACCGATTCTTTGAATCCGTCTCATCTAAGGAGGACACAATCTTCCTGGCCATAGGATCTGGATTGACGGAGGAACTGAAGGAAATCCACATGAGGCAGGAAATAGTGTTGGGTGGACTGATGGGATTAAAGGTTGACAAATCCCCAGGGCCTGATGGTCTGCATTCCAGGTTGCAGGTTGAAGTGGCTCCAGAAATTGTGGACGCAATGGTGATCATTTCCCAATGTTCTGTAGATTCAGGATAGTTCCTGTGGATTGGAAGGTAGCTAATGTTATTTCACATTTTAAGACGGCAGGAGAGAGACAACTGAATTATGGACCAGTTGAACTGGGTGGTGGGGAAGATGCTAGAGTGAATCATAAAGGAAATAAATGAATGCAATAGCGGCACATTTGGCTAACAGGATTGTTCCGAGTCAGCATGGATTTACGAAGGGTGAACGATGGTGCTTGAAAGGTATGAAGGAGCTTGACCAATGTTCTGCAATTTTTTAGGATGTAACTAGGAAAATGTACAAAAGAGAGCCTGGTGATGTAGTGTACCTGAACTTTCAGAAAGCATTTGATAAGGTCCCACATAGGAGATTAGTGGCAAAATTATGGCATATGGTATTGGGGGTAGAGTGCTGACATGGATAGAAAACTGGTTGGCAGTCAGGAAACAAAGAATAGGGATTAACGGGTCCCTTTCAGATTCGCAGGCAGCGACTAGTGGGGTACCGTAAGGCTCGGTGTTGGGACCACAGCTATTTACAATATACATCAATGATTTTGATGAAGGTTCAAAGTAACATTAGAAAGTTTGCAGATGGCACAAAGCTGGGAGCAGTGTGAACCGTGAGGGTGATGCTGTGTGACTTGGGCAGGTTGGGTGAGTAGGCAGATGCATGGCAGATGCAGTTTAATGTGGCTAAATGTGAGTTTCTCCACTTTGGCTGCAAAACAGGAAGGCGGATTATATCTATATGGTGTTGAGTTGACAAAAGGGGAAGTGCAACGTGATCTGGGGGTTCTTGTTCATCAATCAATGAAAGTAAGCATGCAGGTACAGCAGGCAGTGAAGAAAGTGAATGGCATGTTTGCCTTCATAACAAGAGGAGTTGATTATTGGAGCAGAGGACCTTCTACAGTTGTACAGGGCCCTAGTGAGAGCACAGCTGGAGTATTGTTTGGGGTTTTGAGGAAGGATATTCTTGTTAATTTGCGGAAGGACAGGCTTGCTATTGAGGGGGTGCAGCATAGGTTCACAAGGTCCATTCCCTTGAAGGCAGGTCTGTCATATGTTGAGCGAATGGAGCGGCTGGGCTTGTATTCTCTGGATTTTAGAAGGATGAGGGGGAATCTTATCGAAACATAAAATATTACTAAGGGTTTGGACACGATTGGGGGAGGAAACATGTTCCTGAGGTGTCCAGAACCGGGGCCAAACTTCGGAAATAAGGGGTATGGCAATTTGAACGGAGATGAGGAAACACTTTTTCACACAGAAAGCGGTGAATGTGGAATTCTCTGCCTCAGATGGTGGTGGAGGCAGATTCTCTGGATAATTTCAAGAGAGAGTTGGATAAGGCTCTTAAAGATAGCAGAGTCAGGGGATATGGGGAGAAGGCAGGAACGGGGTACTGATAGTAGATGACCAGCCGGGATCACACTGAATGGCGGTGCTGGTTCGAAGGGCCGAATGGCCTACTTATGCACCTATTGTTCATTGTCTATAATGCCCAGTGTCCGTCTCCTTCTCTTTCTCTTTCTGCAGCGAATATAGTAGCGATCGTGATCCTGTCCCGAGGAAAGCTTGGCCTCTCCACATGCACCACTCGCTATCTGGTGGCCATGGCAGCGGCTGATCTACTGGTGGTTATCATCGAGGTCATTTTGTTCCGGATCCGATATTTGTACTTTCTGTGGACGTTCCTAACCATTCCACCGACGTGCAGTGTTATCGCCGTTTTAACGTATATAGCTATAGACTGTTCAGTCTGGTTCACCATCTTTTTCACCTTTGATCGGTTTGTCGCCATTTGTTCCCAGAGGCTGAAAAGAACATATTGCACCGGGAAAACTGCGGCTGCCGTTCTCACAACAGCCGGCGTCCTGCTCTGTCTGAAAAATGTTCCCCGTTACTTCACACTGCGACCCGGAGTGATCATCGACAATGTCCCCTGGGGCTGTGTCGCGATGGATACTTTTTTCACAGACCCCGGGTGGGTAGCATTTGACTGGATCGACACCGTTTTAAATCCTCTCCTACCTTTCTCTGTAATCTTGCTGCTCAACGCCCTGACAGTCCGGCACATTGTGGTGGCCAGTCGGGTACGTAAGGGGCTGATGGGTCAGAGCAAGGGGGAGAACCGTATTGACCCAGAGATAAGGAGCAGGAGGCGGTCTATCGTTTTGCTCTTCACCATTTCCGGAAGCTTCATCCTCCTGTGGCTGACGAAAGTTGTTGAATTCATTTATTATCAGATCACAAGAACTGAGAACAATCTGACACTGTCTGATTGGGTCTTTAACAACATTGGATTTTTGCTGCGAAATCTCAGCTGTTGCACGAACACATTTATTTACGCGGCGACCCAGTCCAAGTTCAGGGAAGAGTTGAAGAGCGCGGTGAGATATCTGGCCACACAGTGCCTCGGTTCTTCATTAAATCCGCGCGCTAAGCACATCCTGAAGGCGGCCGCTTCGGGTGCCGGCTCCGGACGTTCTCTGCGGGACCATCCATTTACAAATTTGCGGATAGCGCAACCATAGTGTGCCGGGTACAACATAATGATGAGACGGATGACGGGAAGGTGATATAGAACTTCGCAACCCTGTGCCAAGACAACTTTCCGTCAATGTCAGCAAGTCACAGTGATCAACTTCAGGAAGTGAAGCGGTAAATATACCCCGGTACTCATTGATGGCGCCGACTAGAGATGGTTGATAGCTTTAAATTCTTCGGACTAATTATCATCAGAAACGTGTCCTGGACCTGCCATATAGAAGCAACGGCCAACAAAGCACACTATTGTCCCTGTCCCACTTAGGAAACCTGAACGGAAACCTCTGGAGACTTTGCGCCCCACTCAAGGTTTCCGTACGGTTCCCGGAGGTTTTTGTCAGTCTCCCTAATGGTCAAAAGTGGTTTCCGCTTCTTCTATTTCTATCGATAGAAATGTGATTATTTTCCGTATCATATCTCCGTCGACCTTTGCTGGAGACCGACCTTTGAGAGCTCCACCGCGAGTGCCTATGGGACTTCAACATCGATCTCTTTGCCAGGGATCGATCTCCAACCATCGGTGCATCACGGAGCTCGTGGTATCTGGTCAGAGACCGACTTTGGGAAATGCAAGCCACATGAGCTTCGATCGCCCCGATGAGGGAGATTCGACTGCCGGCTGCGGGTGCTTCGATCGCCCCAGCGGATGGTTCGACTGCTCCAACCATAAAGAATAGAGGAAGAATGTTGAACTTTTTTGACTTCCATCACAGTGAAGAATGTGGGGAATCTGCTGTGGTGGATGTTTATGTTAACTTTTATGTCGTTGTGTGACTTGTTGGTTTTATTTTCCGCATGAGTGCATGGTGATTAGCAGATCACTGTACCTTAATTGGCACACGTGACAATAAAAGACCTTTGAAGCCTTTGAAAGTCTGCAGATTCGTCGGAGAAAGCATTTCATAGGGATGCGTCATCGCATGGTTTGGCCGCCAGCATAATCAATGGCGAGTCACACCCCGAGTACTCCCTCTTCTCCCCTCTGGCAAGAGAGACAATGGTTTGAAAACATACACCTCCTGATTCAGGGGACAGGTTCTATCAAGCTGTTTTCAGGTAACTGAACCATGCTATCACCAACCGGAGAGAGGTCCTGACCACCCATCTACCCCCTTTGGTAACAATCGGTTTACCCTTACTCGGACTTTACTAGGTTTTATGTTGCACTGAACTGTATTCCAGTTATCCTGTATCATTACACTATGGACGGCAAGACTGCAATCGTGTACCGGCTGACTGGTTACCATGCAACAAATAAATGTTCACTGCACCTCGGTGCACCTTGGAATAGTAATCAAAACAGAATGTGGCAGTCCCGGGCAGATGATCCCATCGATGGCATCGCTCCCGCCCATCACAGCGAGATCTGTCATATGTTCCCAATCGTCCCATCTCCCTTTGTGGTGAACTCCACCCTGGGACCAATTGTACCATCTCCCTCTGCAGTGGGGACCGGTCTGCGGTGAACTCTGCCCTGGGACCAATCATCCCATCTCGTTTTGCAGTTCAGATATTGTCTTTTACGTTGTCCGTCTGGTATAAGAATCACCAGAATGATGGTCCAATTTCACACTGTGACTGGTCCATCTGGAAACCACTGGCCCATCTCCCTCCTGAGGGCGGTCCACCGCTTGTAATTTCCCCGACGACAGGCGTCATCGAGTACAAACCAGAAGATCGACCCACACCCACACTTCAGGAGCTCCTGCTTCACCTCTTTATTTCCAAAGTTAGACAGTTGTCAACACTTTCCGCGTCATTCCGCCATCCCCACACCTTGCACAATCCGGGAGATTCCACAGGTACTGTTGAGTCTGCACAGGAAACAGGTTGCTGGAGGATCCGCGGTCCGTGACTCTGTGGTGGAAGTAGATGTAGCCCAGAGGGGTATTTTATTGTCACGTGTACCAGTTAAGGTACAGTGAAACTCTATTTACCATAGTCATACCTGCTCCACGATGTTAATTCCTGCACGCTCCCGCGATTTGAGCTCCCCAACTCGATCCCCAGCAAGAGGCCGCCAGCTCCTCGATGCAAGGTCGCAGTGCGGACGGAGATACGATACGGAAGAATATCGCATCACTGTTGATTTAAGAGATTTTTAAAAGTTCTCCTACCCCCCCCCCCCCCCCCCCACCCCCACACACACGTACACAATTACACAAAACTAAAGAACACTGAAACATCAATTTCCCACAGATTAAAATACCGATAGAAAAGAAAATGACGAGACAGACTGTTTGCGAGGCAGCCACTAGCAGCGGTTTCTCCAACGCACAGTTCCGGTCATTGCAGATCACCCACCTGTGGTGGACAGAGGGAGAGGCATAGATGTGGAAGGGAGAAAGGGTGCAGTGCGATGGCGAGAGGTGGAGAGAAGAGTAGGGAGGTAGTGGTGTGATGGGGAGAGAGCGAGAAGAGAATGGGAGCGGTGTGGTGGGAGAGAAGGAGAAATAGAGGACGAAGACGGGTCGTGTCATTGGGAGAGAGGATGAGGGCAGAAGAGATGAGTGTGAGTAGAGAGGGGGAGGAGAAGGAGGGAGAGGGAAAGGGGTGATGGGGAGAGAGGGAAGACAAAGAGGGAGCAGTGTCGGGGGAAGAAGGGCAGCGGAGTGGTGAGAGGGAGCCGTGCGATGGGGAGAGAAGGTGTGAGGGCAAGGATGGAGTGGTGCGGTGGGGAGAGTAGGAGCCAAATGTAAACGGGGAGTGTGGGGAAGCGTAGTAGGGAGACGGGGGTCGAAGGAGACAGAGGGGAGGATGCGTGAGGGGGAGAGAAAGTAGTGGGAGTGAGGGAAGGAGGGTCAGAACTGTGGAGAGATAAGAGAGATGGATGGGAGTGGAGAAGGAAGGAGTGGGGAGAAGGTCGGACATGTGTGGAGAGACTGGGCACAAGGAGAGGGGGGGAGCGTTCTGACATCTGTGAGGTGGCTGGGATGTCGGGGGACACAGGACCAGAACAGAGGGAATAGAGGGTTGACGAGGGAGAGGGAGGCCCAGAGGAGTGAGCGTTGTTGCGTTGGAGTGGGGGATAGATGGTCAGTGGAGTGAATGGAGAGACGAAGAGTGGAGGTGAAAGACTGCCGTGGGGGGCAGAGAGATGAGGAAATGAGGGTCAATATATTGGGGAGATGGCGAACTGGAGGGGAGGATGGGTGTGAGGGCCTATATTGAGTTTAGTTTATTGTCACATTTACCAAGGTACAGTCGAAAGGTTGGGTTGCGGGCTAACCAGCCAGCAGAAAGAGATTGAATAATTGCAATTGAACCATCTACAGTACAAACATGTGTTATGAGGAATACCGTTACATCATTCACTGTAAGGGGAAGTTCAGTAAAGTCCAATTAACAATGGTCCGAATGTCTCCAAAGAGGTAGAGAGTAGCTCAGGACCGCTCTAGCGTTGGTGGTAAAATGGTTTGGTTGCCCGATAAACGCACGCTACTCGCTGAATCGGGAGGCGTGTTTTCACAGTTCTGTACCTCTTACCTGATGAGAGGGGAGAAGAGGGATTGACTGGGGAGAGTGTTCCTTGATTATGTTAATAGCCTTGACGAGGCATCGCAATGTGTAAATGTAGTCAATGGAAGGGTTGGTGGTTTGTGTGTCTGACTGGGCTGCGTCCATAATTCTCTGCAATGTCTTGCGGATTTAGATGGAGCTGTTCCCAAACCCTGCTGTGATGTATCCTGATAAAATGCTCCGTAGAAATTGGTGAGAGTTGTTGGGGACATGCCGAACTTCCTAGGCATTATGAGCAATAGAGGCACTGGTGTGCTTTTTTTAGCTGCTGCTTCAATATGAATAGTCCGGGCCATTTTGCTGGTTATATTTACTCCAAGGAATATGAAGCAATCAACCATCTCTACTTCGGCACCGTCAATACATACGTGTACCACTTCGCATCTTGCAGTAGATCGCTCCTTTGACTTGCTGACATTGAGAGAAAGGTTATTGTCTTGATACCATTTCACGATGTACTCAGTTTCAGGGATTAGGGAGAGAGGCGGGCGGATTGGGGGAGAGGAAGGGTCAGAGGCACGAAGGGGTGAGAGAGGGCAGGGTGAGGGTGAGAGGCAATAGATTGGGGGAGAGAGAGGAACAGAAATGTGCAGGAGGGCCAGGTGAGTGAAGAAAGAGGGCTGGATGAGTAGGGATTTAGAGGGCCAGGGGAGTGGGGCTGGTGAAGAGATGGTAAGAGAGCAACTGTGGCGGGGGGGGGGGGGGGGGGCGGCTGGCGGGAGATGGTCAGAAAAGTGGGCAGGGAGCACTCGGAGGAATGAAGAGACAGGGAGCCTGAGGTGTGCGAAGAAGGACGAGAGGAAGATGGAGGCCGGAAGAAGGGGAGAGCGGGATGGTGGGGTAGAGATAGGGATAGAGGAGGGGGGGGAGCGTGGACCGTGGAGCAGATGAAACGGTGGGGAGAGGGTGGGGGAGACTGCCGATGGAGGCCAAACACAGGTCTGGAGCTGTGTGGGTGTGAGGGATGATGACGTGGGGGGAAGAACCACAGTGTAGTGGGGGGAATGAAGGAAAAATATTTATTAGACAGAGGACCAGATCAGTGCGAGAGAGAGAGGCAGGGAACACGTATGTGCCTTCATGGGCCCACAGCCCCAATGGTATTGTAATCTCAGTCACCTCGGCCGATGCCAGAAGATTCTTCATGAGGGTGAATCCTCGGAAAGCGTTAGTATCTGATGGATGTAGATTAACAATATTCGCCTACCTTTACTATATCTATCACCACACATATTATGCATGCTGCACATTCCATATTGAGTCCAGTCCGGATCTTCATAACTACCACGGACTATTTTTCACGGCACTTCACCATCTCACGGTCAGACATATGCTGAGAGAATGGAGCAGCTACACTTGTACACTCTGGAATTTAGAAGGATGAGAGGGAACCTCATTGAAACGTATAAGATTGTTAAGGGCTTGGACACGCCAATGTTGGGGGAGTCCAGAATCAGGGGCCACAGTTTAAGAATAAAGAGTAAGCTATTTAGAAGGGAGACGAGGAAACACTTTTTCTCACAGATAGTGGTGAGTCTGTGGAATTCTCTGCCTCAGAGGGCGGTGGAGGCAGGTTCTCCGGATGCTTTAAAGAGGGAGCAAGATGGGCTCTTAAAAATAGCAGAGTCAGGGGTTATGGGGAGAAGGCAGGAACGGGTTACTGATTGGGGATGATCAGCCATGATCACATTGAATGGCGGTGCTGGCTCGAAGGGCCAAATGGCCTACTCCTGCACCTATTGTCTATTTACTACAGAGACGATAGCATGTAATGTTTCCTCTGCTTGTGTTACAATAAAGGACTATGAGATGTTACTCCTGTGTATGGGTCTCATTGCACAACATGGTGTCACAAAGTTTGAACCCCTTATTCGCCGTCGGCATTGACCAGATATGAACGTGGTTCGGGAGCTGTTCCAGATATTACTCCGAGGCCATCGTGCCCCTTTTCTGTTTGCAGACGAACTACTTGTCCCTTGGCTAGTGGTGGAAGTGGAATGAGTTGCCAGCACCCACAGATGTAACCAGCCTGCAGCGATTCCTTGGAATGGTAAACTATTTGGGGAAATGCATTCTGAATTTCAGCGAGCTATCAACTCCACTACGCCAGCTAACTCACAAAGATACTGTATGGTCCTGGCATGAATAACAGCAGATGACTCTCTTAAACAACAGATGTCTTGTGCCCCCCACCCTTACTTTGATGTTAAGTTGCCTGTTACACTAACTTGCGATGCCTCCCAGTATGGTTTAGGAGCAGCCTGCTTCCAAAGCAACGGTTATGGTAACAGACCTGTTGCCTATGCTTCTCGCACTATGACTGACACAGAACAATGCTACGCTCAGATTGAAAAGGAGCTGATAGAGGTCGTTTTTGCCTGCAATAAATTCAATGACTTTATCTTCGAAAAAACAGTCACAATTGCAACACACCATCAACCACTGTTCAGCATTCTGAACAAACCTATACACATTGCTCCAGCATGTCTTCAAGGTATGATGTTACGACTACAGAAGTATGACATTGCTCTGATTTACAAACGTGGCAAAGACATGCATTTGGCCGACACCTTTCGCGAACTCCATGTAAGACCCGCGAGAAACCATCAACGGATGATGATAGCTTTGTTGTCATGATGACCTCCTATGTTCCTTCTTCCTGTTTGGAAGACCTGGCAGCCCAGACTGCTGCTGACGATGTCATACGATTACTCCCCTCTGTCATACAGCACGGGTGTCCGGACAAGAATAACAGACTAACATTCCCAATTTACCCTTCTTCTCCATTCATGATGAATAAGTACTACAAGATGGTGTTATTGTAAAAGGCCACAAAGCCGCACAACAAATACTTTGATGCCATCCATGGGGGACGACTATTGTAAGAGCGAAAAGCATGTTTTTCTGGCCTAGAATGACTGATTATATGCGTGAGTATGTAGAGTCCTGTTCGGTGTGCAACAGTTTGGCATCACACCCACCATACCAGCCACTTCTCTCACACCCGGTTACTGACCTCCCATGGTCCACTGTGTCAACTGACATTTTTGATGGGCATGAAAAACAATACCTGGTCTTTGTTGACTCGTGCTTCGGATGGTTTGAAATTGATCTACTCCACAGCCCCACCTCTGCAGTGGTAATCCAGAAGCTGGCACGCCACTTCTCTGTCCGCGGGCCCCACTATGAGCCACTTTCGACAGCGGCAGTCAATTTACCACCCAGTGCTTCAAAGACTTTGCTAAATGCTGGGACTTTCATCATGTCACTATTAGCCCTGAATACTCACAATCAAATGGGCTGGCTGAACGTGCTGTCAGGAGTGCCAACAACCGATGGAACAGAACAGGATCACACATTTTCCTAGACTTGCTTAACCTGCGCAACATCTCCCGTGAACCTGTACTGGGTTCACTCGCCCAGCATCCGATGACAAGACAGACCCGAGCCACACTAGCTTTGGCAAAACGGACATTAGAACCGCTAGTTTGCACACCATCCGAAGTCCAGTTCAAGGTGCAGCAAAAGCGCGACATTAAAAAAAGATGGCATTATAAAGCGAGCAGACCACTTCCACCACTAGCCAAGGGACAAGTAGTCCGTCTGCAAACAGGAAAGGGCCACGACCACCTCGCTGAAAGATCTGGAACTCCTCCCAAACCACATTCATCTCTGGCCAATGCCGACGGGGCCACCTACAGACGTAATAGATCCTGATCCAATCGTCTAATCTACGACCACGTCACCTCGACCCTGCCAAAGTCCCCAGTTTCACCGCAGGTGATGCTGCTTCATTCTCCTGCTCCTGCTCTACCACCGATCTCATCTCCGGTGAAGGGAGGAAATGCAGGTCTGTACCGTACACGTGCAGGTCGCACCTGCAAGCTTAACCCAAAGTACCAGGATTATGTTTGAACTGCCTTTGGTGTTATTCCCTTCAGGTTACTTACACTTACCACATGTAATCAGTGCCACATATATTTTGCATTTGATTATCATATCTATTTTATTATGGGTTAATTCCATTACAGGGAGGTTGTAGGATTCTGAAGAAGGGTTTCGGCCTGAAACGTTGCCTATCTCCTTCGCTCCATAGATGCTGCTGCACCCGCTGAGTTTCTCCAGCATTTTGTGTACCCTCGATTTTCCAGCATCTGCAGTTCCTTCTTTAACACATGTGGATTAACCGTATTAGCCTACCTTTATATATATATATATTTTTTTTTTTATGCATCACCACACATATTATGCATGCTGCGCATCCCAATGAGTCCAGTATGGATCTTCATTCCTACCCTGAACTATTGACAATGGTACTCCACCATCTCATGCTTACTACGGAGAAAAGAGCATGTAATGACTCCTCCGCTTGTGTTACAATAAAGGATTATGAGATGTGACTCCTGTGTATGGGTCTCATTGCACAACAATGAGTTAACTGGTTGAATCGCTGCACCTATGTAGAACTGGTTGGAGTTCTTGCGGACATATTCAATCTCTCAATATTGACTCCAAGAGTCCCACATGCTTTAAAGGAGCATCAATAATACTGGTGTCCAAGATATGGTGACATGCTTTGGTGACTACCGTCCGTGGTGATGACGTTCAAAAATATAATCCCCTCCAAACGTACTATCAAGTTCGGGGAACTGGGTCTCTGCATATCCCTTTATTACTGCATCCTCTTCTTCCTGAACAGAACACAATCAGCATGAATTGTCTGTAATAATTCCTCCTCGATAACCATCAGCAAGGCACAAGGGCTGTGTGCTCATTCCCCCGCTCTACCCAATACTTATCCATGACCGTCTCGTCCAACAGAGTTCCAACTCAATCTTTAAATTTGCTGACGACACCACCGTTGTAGAAGGGTCTCTCCTGGATCCGCACGACAGAAGGTCTCTACTATGGCCATGTACGTCCACAGCTCTGGCTCCGCCGTCATCGCCCGAATGACTGCGCCGAGCCCGGCTCAAGAGCCTGCGGAAGACAGTGCAGTGATTTAGCGGTGGAGAGGCCGCTGCAAGCCGTGCAGCAGATGGGGCTTGGCTCGGGAAACCGCTTCCGTATCCCAATAGCAGGCCCAGAGGAACCCACCCGGAGAGGGAAACCAGTCCCGTGTTCGCTCCTGAAGGTCGGGGGTGTGCTGGATATTTAAGGAAGCGGCTCTAGAAATCGTGGCCCGATTGGTGATCATTTTCCAATATTCGATAGATTCAGGAACAGGTTCTGTGGATTGTATGGTAGCTAATGTTATCGCACTTTTTGAGAAGGGTGACAGAGAGAAAACAAGAAATTATAGACCAGTTAGCTTGACATCGGTGGTGGGGAAGATGCTGGAGTCAATAATAAAAGGTGAAATAGCTGCGCATTTGAATAGCAGTCGCAGGATAGTTCCGAGTCAGCATAGATTTACGAAGGGGAAATCGTGTTTGACTAATCTTCTGGATTTTTTTGAGGATGTAACCAGGATAATGGACAATGGAGAGCCAATGGATGTAGTGCACCTGGACTTTCAGAAAGCATTTGATAAAGTCCCACGTAGCAGATTAGTGGGCAAAATTAGAGCACATGGTATTGGGGGTAGGGTAGAAGATTGGTTGGCAGATAGGAAACAAAGGTTAGGAATTACCTTTCAGAATGGCAGGCAGTGACTAGTGGGCTACAGCAAAGCTCGGTGCTGGGACTGCAGCTATTTACAATATATAATAACGATTTCAATGAAGGAATTAAAAGAAGCATTAGCAAATTTGCAGATGACACAAAACTGAGTGGCAGTGTGAACTGTGAGGAGAATGCTATGAGGATGTCAGTTGGATGAGTGTGCAGATGCATGGCAGATGTAGTTTAATGTGTATAAATGTGAGATTATCGACCGTGGTGGCAATAACATGAAGGCAGATTATTACCTAAATGGTGTCAAGTTTGGTGCAACGGGATCTGGGGGGTCCTTATTCATCAGGCACTGAGAGTAAGCATGTAGGTACCGTGTGCAGACGTGGCGTCGAAGGATGAGAAGCCGAAGCAAAGAATTCAAAGCCAAATAGCCGAATGGAAACCAAGCCGAAACGCAAACGAACCTAAAGCATACAAACCAAAACGCCAACAAACCGAAAGGACGGGACGGCGAAGAGTAAACTAAGAGTAAAGGCTGCGTCGCCTAAAAGCAAACTCACCGAATGGTCGCTCTGCCGAAACGCCACCTAACCGAAAAGTCAAATAATGGCTTATGTGGGAAAATGACATCCCTCCCCCTCCCTCCAGTCTCCTCTGGCCAGTGATGTGATGGACGCGCGGGTTTGGAATAATCACGGACAAGTCCCGTCCCCCGGTGACGTCATGTCCGTTATTTGACTTTTCGGCAGATCGGCATTCGGTTAGTTGGCTTGTAGGCGACGCAGCTTTTTGGTTAGGTGGCGTTTCGGCAGAGCGGCCATTCGGTGAGTTTGCTTTTAGGCGACGCAGCCTTTTGTTTAGTTGGCTTTTAGGAGTCCCGCCCTTTCAGTTCGTTGGTGTTTCGGCTTCGTATCCTTTCGGTTCGTTGCCGTTTCGGCTTCGTATGCTTGTATTCTTTGGAATTAAGAAGAATGAGAGGGGATCTTACTGAAACATATACGATTATTAAGGGATTGGGCATGCTAGAAACAGGAAACATGTTCCAAATGTTGGAGGATTCCAGAACCAGGTGCCATAATTTAAGAATAAGTGGTAAGCAATTTAGAACAGAGACGAGGAAAGACTTTTTCACATAGATGGTTGTGAGTGTGCGGGGTTCTCTGCATAGTGGGCGGTGGAGGCTGGTTCTCTGAATGTTTTTAAGAGAAAGTTAGCTAAAGCTCTTAGGCATTGTGGAGTTAAAGGATGTGGGGAGAATGCAGGTACGGGGTACAGATTTTGGATGATCAGCCATGATCACATTGAATGACAGTTCTGGCTCAAAGGGCCAAATGGTCTACTCCTGCACCTGTTGTCTATTGTCTACTGTCAATTGTTTGTAGGGTTGACTAATATGATTGCCATAGTAGAAGATATAAAAGTTTCACAATGTAGGCTGGGTTTGTAAAACTATATAACCATATAACAATTACAGCACAGAAACGGGCCTTCTCGGCCCTTCCAGTCCGTGCCGACCATTTATTTTCCCGTAGTGCCATCCACCTGAACTCAGACCATACCCCTCCATTCCCTTCCCGTCCATATACCTATCCACTTTACTTTTAAATGTTAAAATCGATCCTGCCTCCACCACTTCTGCTGGAAGATCATTCCACACAGACACCACTCTCTGAGTAAAGAAGTTCCCCCTCATGTTACCCCTAAACTTCTGTCCCTTAATTCTCAAGTCATGCCCTCTTGTTTGAATCTTCCCTACCCTCAATGGGAAAAGCGTATCCACGTCAACTCTGTCTATCCCTTTCATCATTTTAAATACCTCAATCAAGTCCTCCCTTATCCTTCTGCGCCCCAAAGAATAAAGACCTAACTTGTTCAACCTTTCCCTGTAACTTAGTTGCTGGAACCCAGGCAACATTCTAGTAAGTCTCTTCTGTACTCTCTCTATTTTATTGACATCCTTCCTATAATTAGGTGACCAAAATTGTACACCATACTCCAGAATTGGTCTCACCAATGCCTTGTACAATTTTAACGTTATTTCCCATCTCCTATATTCAATGCTCTGATTTATAAAGGCCAGGACACCAAATCTTTCTTCACCACCCTATCTACATGCGATTCCACCTTCAGGGAACTATGCACAGTTATTCCTAGATCCCTCTGTTCCACAGCATTCCTCAATTCCGTACCATTTACCATGTGCGTCATATTTTGATGTGTCCTGCCAAGATGTAGCACCTCACACTTATCAGCATTAAACTCCATCTGCCATCTTTCAGCCCACTTCCAAATAGCCAAATCTCTCTGTAGACTTTGAAAATCTACTTCATTATCCACAGCACCCCCTATCTTAGTATCATCTGCATTCTTACTTATCCAATTTTCCACCCCATCATCTAGATCATTGATGTACATGACAAACAACAGTGGACCCAACACAAATCCCTGAGGCACCCCACTGGTCACCGGCTTCCAACCTGACAAACAGCCATCCGCCATTACTCTCTGGCATCTCCCATTCAGCCACTGTTGAATCCATCTTGCTACTCCGCCATTAACACCCAAAGATTGAACCTTCTTAACCAACCTTCCATGGGGAACCTTGTCAAAGGCCTTACTGAAATCCATATAGGCAACATCCACTGCTTTACCCTCATCAATGTCCCTAGTAACCTCTTAAAAAAATTCAAGAAGGTTTGTCAAACATGACCTTCCAGGCACAAATCCATGTTGACTGTTCCTGATCAGACCCTGTTTATCCAGATGCGTATATATATTATTTCTAAGTATCCTTTCCATTAATTTGCCCACCACTGACGTCAAACTAACAGGTCTATAATTGCTAGGTTTATTCTTGTGGCAAAAAGTGGCAAGTGTTCAGATTGTGTGAAGTTTGTCAAACGTGTTCAGGAAGGGATCCTTTCCAGAAGGGCCCTACGTGGCAAAGGGAAATGCTTGGCCTACTCTCCGAAAATTGTGACGGGCAAGTGACTGAGATGTCGGTAGGCGAGCACATCCACCACAGTTCTATTAGATTTAAAGTAATTATGATCAGAACAGGTCGGGCTCATAAGATAATGTTCTGTATTGGGGCAAGACCAGCATTGGTGATTTTAGGCAGGAACTTGCTGTGCTTGAATGCAGTAGGATGTTGCGGGAAAAGTGTGATGTTGAGAATTGAAGGCATGCGTGCACCTGAAGGGCGAAGGACGATGAACACTGGATGATCAATTCAAGGTTTCAAAGGTATTTTATTGTCACGTGTACCAATTAAGGTACGGTGATATTGCGTGCAATTTTGGTCTCCTAATTTGAGGAAGGACACCCTTGTGATTGAGGCAGTGCAGCGTAGGCTCAAGAGATTGATCCCTGGGATGGCGGGACTGTCATATGAGGAAAGATTGAAAAGACTAAGCTTGTATTCACGAGATTTTAGAAGGATGAGGGGGATCTTATAGAAACATATACAATTATAAAATGACTGGACAATCTAGATGCAGGAAAAATGTTCCCAATGTTGGGTGAGTTCAGAACCAGGGGCCACAGTCTTAGAATAAAGGGGAGGCCAGTTAAGACTGAGGTGAGAAAAAACGTTTTCACCCAGAGAGCTGTGAATTTGTGGAATTCCCTGCCACAGAGGGCAGTGGAGGCCAAATCACTGGATGGATTGAAGAGAGAGTTAGATAGAGCTCTAGAGTCTAGTGGAATCAAGGGATTTGGGGGAAGGCAGGCACAGTTTATTGATTGGGGACGATCAGCCATCATCGCAATGAATGGCGGTGCTGGCTCGATGGGCCGAATGGCCTCCACCTGCGCCTATTTTCTATGTTTCTATGTGAATTACCATACAGCCATACGACAAAACCCCCCAACATAACTACATAAAAGTTAACATAAACATGTACCACATTGGATTCCCCACATTCCTCACTGTAATGGAGGGCAAAAAAAATTAAATCTTCCTCTTCTCACGTGGTCGGGCAGTCGAACCGTCCGTTGGGGTGATTGAAGTTCCCACAGCCAGCGGTGTAAGCAATCGAGCCAGGGCGATCGAAGCTCCCGCGCTGGATCGATCGAAACTCCCGCGTTGGGGCGGTCGAACCTCCTGTGTCTTGGAGTTCCCAAGGCCGGTCTCTAACCAGCGACCGCGGGCTCCACGACGTTGAAGTCCGCAAGCACCCACGGTTGGAGCCCAGAGATCGATCCCTGGCAAAGGGAGCGCGGGCTCTGTTATGGTAAGTCCGCAGGCACCCAAGGTGGAGCTCTCGAAATCAGTCCCCAGCAAAGACTCTTCAATGTTAGGTTGGTGCGGACGGAGATATCGCATCTCCATTGAGGTAAGAGATTAAAAAAAGGTTACATAAAACATACATTTAACATTCAATTCAATTCAATTCAAGTTTAATGTCATTGCACAAATACAAGTATAGGTACAACGAAATGCAGTTTAGCTTCATTCGTAGTGATAGCGATATAGAAAAACAAATACAGAGTGCAGTGGTAGCATGTATGGAAAATAAATAAATGCAGGGTACAGACAAATCTATCAGCTGGGCTCCGAGTTCAGCAGTCGGATGGTGTAGTTGAAGAAGCTGTTCTTCGTCCTACTGGTGCGGGACCTGAGGCTCCTGTACCGCCTCCCTGATGGGAGGAGGGCAAACAGTCCATGATTAGGGTGTGAGGGGTCTATAATATATATATAAATATTATATATATATATATATATATATATATATATATATATAATATATATATATATAACATATACTATAAAAACACAAAGAAGGGACAGAGAGACTGTTGGCGAGGCAGCCATTGCTGGTGCCACCCGGTGTTTATCGATGTTCTGGTCAGGAAGAAAGGAATACATGGGCCAAGTATACGCAACTGGGATCGAGTGCATCAGTGAAGGAGCATAAGGGAATGATGCATGCTTAACAAAGAAATCAGACGAGAACAATGAAGAATGAAAAAATAAAATTAAGGTGAATCCAAAGAGATTTCTTTAGCACATTAGGGAAAGACAGGAATTAGAGAGAGATTAAGGGTCCACAGAAATGTGTGATTATCTATGTATCATATAACCATATAACCATATAACAATTACAGCACGGAAACAGGCCTTCTCGGCCCTTCCAGTCCGTGCTGACCATTCATTTTCCCCTAGTCCCATCTACCTGCACTCAGACCATACCCCTCCATTCCCTTCCCATCCATATACCTATCCACTGTATCGCACTGTTGGAAATGGGCAAGCTCCAATAATAGTATATCGATTCTATTTTAAGGTGCAAATCCATCAAATCTTGGGGAATTGTGATCGCTAATGAGGATGTCTTGAGGATGGTCTTTATTATAGTCGGACAGGTACTGGAAAATCGAGAGCAGATAAGGGTGGATGAATCTCCAGGGCCAGATACAATACACCCGATTACATTGCGGGAAGCTACAGGATTTGAAAGACCCTGGTGGAAATATATGAATCATCGTTAGTCAGTGGTGCAGCGCCAGATAACAGGTGGGTCGTTAACATTGCGGCCTGTTAACTTAGATAACTGAACCGTCAGGACCGGATTTAGATGAAGACAGGCCCTAGGCTGTTCCACTTGTGAGGCCCCCCCCCAATCCCACACCCCCACGACTAGAGGAAGATGGTCCACCAGATTGACACCGATTTGCAGTCGAGCATGGCCAATGAGCTAAGGGGCTGGAAAGCTGCGCTTTGTGTTTATTTATTGCCAGCGCTAGTGTCGAATTATCGACTTAAAACACTATTATTCTGAAATGGGGGGCAAGGAAAATTGGTGAAGGGTTGTTTACAGACTACAGTGCGTTGTGACAGCATATGTAAGAAAGACCTATCAAAGTGTCAAAAATATTATGCACCTTGCAGGGCTCTCACTTAGTTTTTTTTCTCTGTTGTCAGCCGGGCAACCTTGACAGCTTTTTAATTTGCCAAATGACAGTTTAGATGGTCATTTAAGGCTTGCATGACGCAGCGATAATGTTCTCCGGCGTAGTTACCAGTCGGAATTATGCTGAATGAAGCATTCGCATATTATTTCTGCTTTAAATAAAGTCACAAACTAAACATATTCACCAATCAAGACATGATATATACCACGACATGCAGCAAAATTATAATACAGTATCTGAACTCTTTTTACACGTTGCAATGAAAGCAATTTCTATTATTTCTTTACACTGCCAAACAAAAATGTGGTTGGATTATTCAGCGTATGATCAAACTCAGTGAGAGCCATTCTGCAAAGGACTCCTACTCTTTGCTTCTTTGCCAACCAAATTTCTATCCACGTCAACACCCTACCCCCAATACCATGTGCTCTAATTTTAGTCACCAGTCTCCCGAGCGGGACCTTATCAAAGGCTTTATGAAAGTCTAGCTACACTACATCCACTGGCTCCCCTTCATCCATTTTACTTGTCACATCCTCAAAACAATCCAGAAGATTAGGCAAGCATGTTTATCCATTCATAAATCCATGCTGACATGGACTAATCCTTTTACTGCTATCCAAATGCCCCATTATTATCTTTTTAATAATTGACCCCAGCATCTTTCCCACCAACGACGTCAGGCTAACTGGTCTGTAATTCCCCGTTTTCTCTCTCGCTCCTTTCTTGAGCCACCTGCCTGAGGACCCTGGCATGCAGACCATGATGCCCAGTGGATTTATCATCCATCAGTCCCATTAGCCTACCCAATACTGTTTCTCGCCTAATGAAAATGTATTTCCTTTACTTCCACCCCCTTAGATCCTCTGTCCTCCATTGGGAGATTGTTTGCATCTTCCTTGGTGAAGACAGATCCGAAGTACCTGTTCAACTCTTCTGCCATTAGTTGTTCCCCATACTAATTTCACCCGTGTCTGCCCACAAGGGACCCACATTTGACTTTGCTATTCTTTTTCCATTAGCAGATCTAAAGAAGCTTTCACTGTCATTCTTTATATTCCTGGCCAGCTTCCCCTCGTACTTTATCTTTTCAGCCCGTATTGCCCGTTTTGTTTCCTTCTGTTGTTCTATGAAAGTTTGCCAATCCTCTGGCTTGCGGCTACTCTTTGCTGTGTTATACATTTTTTTCTTTTAGATGTGTTCTATCCCTAACTTCTCTTGTCAGCCACAGTTGCCACCTATTCGCCTACTCAAAAAATGTAGGGGGTGCCGTCGAGTATGGATGCCCTGCCAGCAGATGTTAGTCTTTTTACTCTTTTTTTACATTTTTAGTTGGTTAAAAGTGTTTGTTTTTGGAGGTCTTTTAATGTTTTTACGTGGGGGGTGGGGGAAGGGGGAAACAATTTTTCTCTGTACCTACCTGGTCGGAGATGCAGCATTTCTCTGGGCTGTATCTTCGCCCCTTCCTCGCGGGATAACGGCAGTCTGGATCAGCGTTTCCTGCCGGGACCGGCCGGGACTTCAGCTTCGGCGGCGGCACAGTGCTGGGGCGCCATCGTGGAGATGCCTTGCCTGTGTCGCCGTGCGGTGGGCTGCGGAGGGCTGGGACCGCCGACTGCAACATCGTGGAGCTGTGGTCTGTGGAGCTTCCAGCCGCGGGCGGGGCTGAGCTTTAAACACTGCGGAGCCTGGGATCTCACGACTAGGTCGCCAGAGTCGGAGCACAGACCAGCGCGGCCCGTGAACTTCGGGAGCTGCGAACTCCGGGGAGGAAGCGGCCGCTCCAGACACTCCGGGCCACTGAGAGTGTTCACCCGACAGCAGGACGCCATCATCCGGCGAGAGGGCATGAAGCCTCAGGATCATTTCATTTTTGAAATGAAATCATCCTGTGTCTTCCGGATTATGCCCAGAAATTCCTGCCATTGGTGTTCCACGGTCATTCCTGCTAGGATCCCTTTCCAGTCTACATTGGCCAGCTCCTCTCTGATGCCTTCATAGTCCCCTTTGTTCAACTCCATCACTGACATTTCCGATTTAACCTTCTCCTTCTCAAATTGCAGATTAAAACTAATCATATTATGATCACTACCTCCAAGCAGTTCCTTTACCTCGAGTTCTCTTATCATATTTGGTTAATTGGACAACACTAAATTACGAATTGCCTTTTCTCTGGTTGGCTCCATTACAGGTTGCTCTGAGTATCCATCTCGGAAGCACAGTACAAACTCTCTTTCTTCGGGTCCTGAACCAACCTGATTTTTCCAGTATACCTGCATATTGAAATCCCTCATCACCACAGTGGCATTACCTTGGTTACATGCCAGTTTTAACTCCTGCTGCAACTTACACCCTACAGGGCCTGTCCTACAAGCATGCAACTCTATGCGATGAACACGATCAAACTAGAAGCGGGGGCCGCGCCGAGGTCGGGTGATACCATGTGCAGGGACGTTCCCACCAGCATGCGCCTGCATGCGGCAAGCGCAACCAAACCGGCAGTAGGGGCCGCGCGGAGGTCGGGTGAGTGGCGCAACGTGGCACTAAGTGAGGCGAACTTGGAGCGAAGTCTAAGGTAAGTTCGTCAGGACAGAGAGGGGCACACAGAAAGGGGCACAGAGGCACACAGACACAGAGGGCCACGGAGCCACACACATAGAGGGTCACGGAGGCACCTACAGATAGGTTCACGGAGGCACGATGTCGGGGCGGTGTGTAATGCGTCGAGGCGACTGCGAGCTGACAAGCCGTTGCCGCACGGTATTTTTGGACAGTCAAAGGGCCTGTCCCACCAGCATGCAACTCGATGCGATTAGCGCGACCTAACGTGGTCGCTTGAGCCGTCTGGCGCCGCGGGGCCGGTCCCACTTCGATCGCCGAAGCCGTGCGGAATTGTGCGGAGTTCGTCCCGAGTTCGTCCCGACGCCGCGCGGGGCTCCGAAAAACCGACAATGTCCAAAAGTCCCGCGCGGCAACGGTTTGTCGGCTCGCAGTCGCCGCGACATTTACACACCGCCCGGACATCGTGCCTCCGTGAAACTATTTGTAAGTGCCTCCGTGACCCTCTATGTGTATGACTCCGTCGCCCTGTATGTGTGTGTGTCTCGGTGCCCCTCTCTGTGTGCCCCTCTAAGTCCTGGCGAACTTACCTTGGACTTGCTTCAAGTTCGCCTCGCTTTGCGCCGCGTTGCGCCACTCACCCAACCTCCGCGCGGCCCCTACTGCCGGTTTAGTTGCGCTTGCCGCATGCAGGCGCATGCTGGTGGGACCGGCCCTGTACAGGGGATCACCCGACCTCCGCGCGGCCCCCGCTGCCGGTTTGATCGCGTTCATCGCCTAGAGTTTTTCGGAGCCCCGCGCGATGTCGGGACGAACTCCGCACGGCTCCGGCGATCGAAGTGGGACCGGTCCCGCGACTCCGGACAGCTCAAGCGACCACATTAGGTCGTGCTAATCGCATAGAGTTGCATGCTTGTAGGACAGGCCCTTACATCTGGGCTACTATATGGGGGTCTGTAGATAACACCAATTAGCGTCTTCTTGCCTTTACAATTCCTCAACTCAATCTACAGTGACTCTACCTCGTCAGTCCCTATGTCTTCCCTTGCAAGGGACTGACTTCCATCCCTCACCAGCAGAGTTACCCCCCCCCCCCCCCAACTGCCTGTCCTTTCTATTGGATGTATAATCCTGAATAGAACCCTAATCCTAAATTCCCAGGTCTAATCCTCCTGCAGCCACGTCTCAGTAATCCCCACAATGTCATATCTACCAACCTCTAACTGAGCCTCAAGCTCATCCACCTTACTTCTTATACTTCGCACATTCATATACAATAATTTTAATTCCTTATGCATCTCAGCTTTCACATGCATCCCTATTACACTTGGCCATAGTCTCCTATTCCTTTGTGAGCTTTCTTTCCCGTAAATTCTGGGATTATTAACTATCCCTTTACTCTATTCTATTGTGCTGCTGTGTATAAAATTATGAGAGGAATAGATCGTCCAAATGCACAGTGTGTCGGAAAGAACTGGAGATGCTGTTTAAATCGAAGATAGACACAAATGCTGGAATAACTCAGTGGGATAGGCAGCATCTCTGGAGAGAAGTAATACAGGTTCGAGACCCTTCTTCAGACTGATCAGAGATGCAGCCTCTCCTGCTGCGTTACTCCAGGATTTTATGTCTTTCTTTGGGAGGATGCACAGCATCTCTTGTCCAGAGTAGGGGAATAGGAGACCTAAGGACATGGGTTTAAGGTGAAGGAGGAAAGTTTTAGGAATCTAAGGGGAAAGTTTTAGTAGGAATCTAAGGGATACCTTTTCACACAAAGGGTGGTGGGGACATGGAATGAGCTACCAGAGGGGGTAGTTAAGGCAGAGACTTTCACAACGTTTAAGAAACAATTATACAGGCACATGGATAGGACAGGTTTGGGGGGGATATGGACCAAACGCAGTCAGGTGGGACTAGTGTAGCTGGGACATGTTGGCCAGTTTGGGCAAGTTGGGCCGAAGGGCCCGTTTCCATGCTGTGTGACTTTCAAGTAAGAATGTCATTGGTGGATCTGGGACACATGACAATGAAATACTCTTGACATGCTGCCACAGCGCCTCCCTCTGGCCGCCGTCTCACATTGCGCCTGTCACACGTCACGTCGCCGTGCGTGACGCGAACGGACGGACGGAGCTGGGTGACGTGGTGATGACGGCGGGGTTGGAGCGGGACAGACAGACCAACCGCTGCCCGCGCGCGCGCAACTTCACGGCCGCCCGCCCGCACCACAGGGGGAGGGAGGGAGGGAGCGCGCGCCGTCTGCCTCGAGTGGAAACAAGCCTCGCCTGCCTGCCTGCAGCATGTGGCACCCTGACTGACGTCAGCACGCAGGGCCACCCTCCCTCCGTCATGCCCGGCCCTGCTCTCGGCCCCGCACCGTCGGGCAGCAGATGTGCGGCGCGGCCGTGCGCATGCGCAGTACCGGCCCACCTGTCTGCTGGGGCGATCCTGCGCAGGCGCAATACACAGTACAGCCTGTGGGGGGCGGTGTCTGCGCAAGCGCAGTAGTAGGAGTACCTGCATAGCATCGTTGCTGAGACTCCAACAATGCAGCTGGTAGCAGTCTGAGGAAGGGTTGCAACCCAAAACGTTACCCATTCCTTCTCTCCACAGATGATGCCTGTCCTGCTGAGTTACTCCAGCTTCTAGTGTCCATCAGCAGAATCCTTGCACTTATTTCACCGTGATGTTAAGTGCAAACCATTGTCTTAATGTACACTGGCGTGCTTTTCATGCTAATTATTCGGAGTGTAAAACAAAACTAGAAAATGGTGGAAATATTCTGCTTGGCGTGACAAAAAAAATCACAGCACACCATTCATCTTGCCTTCAAGTGTCTTTTATTGTCATATGTCCCAGACAAAATAACGGTATTCTTATGTGCAGCAGCACAACAGACTATGTAAACATAGCACTGTGAATTTTATATATATATATATATATATATATATATATATATATATATATATATATATAGATATAGAGACATGGAGGTAGACGAAAAGGCTAGAGAAACTCAGTGGGTGCAGCAGCATCTATGGAGAAGGGAATGGGTAACATTTTGGTCCGAAACCCTTCTTCAGACTGATGGGGGGGCGGGGGGAAGAAAGGAAAAGGGAAGAGGAGGAGTCCGAGGGCTGAGAGAGTGCTGGGAAGGGGAGGAGACAGCAAGGGCTAACGGAATTGGGAGAATTCAATGTTCAGGCCACCGAGATACAGACGGCCCAAGCGCAATATGAGGTGCTGATCCTCCAATTTCCGGTGTTGCTCATTCTGGCCATGGAGGAGGCCCAGGACAGAGTGGTCGGATACGGAATGGGAGGGGGAGTTGAAGTGCTGAGCCCCAGGGAGATCAGGTTGGTTAATGCGAAATGATCGCCAAACCTGCGCTTGGTCTCACCGATGTGGATCAGCTGACATCTAGTGCAGCGGATGCAATAGATGATGTTGGAGGAGATGCAGGTGAACCTTTGTCGCACCTGGAACGACTGCTTGGGTCCTTGAATGGAGTCGAGGCGAGAGGTAAAGCGACAAGTGTAGCATCGCTTGTGGTTGCAAGGGAAAGTGCCCAGGGAGGGGGTGGTGCGGGACGGAAGGGAAGAATTGACAAGGGAGTTACGGAGGGAGCGGTCTTTGAGGAAAGCAGACGGGGGGGGGGGGGGGGGAGATGGGAAGATGTGGCGAGTGGTGGGGTCACATTGGAGGTGGCAAAACTGACAGAGGACTATTTGTGGTATGTGACGGCTAGGGGGGTGAAAGGTGAGGACTAGGGGGACTCTGCCCTTGTTGCGAATGTGGGGATTGGGAGAGAGATCAGTGTTACGGGATATGGAGGAGACCCTGGTGCGAGCCTCATATATAGTAGGGGAGGGGAACCCCCGTTCCCTGAAGAATGAGGACATTTCCAATGCCCTTGTGTGGAACGCCTCATCCTGGGAGCAAATGCGGCGTAGACGGTGGAATTGGGAGTAGGGGATGGAGTCCTTACAGGAAGCAGGGTGGGAAGAAGAGTAGTCTCGATAGCCATGGGAGTCAGTGGGTTTATAATGGATGTCGGTCAGAAGTCTATCACCTGCGATGGAGATAGTGAGGTCAAGTGTCGGGTATTTGAGTGTCGGATGGAAGTTAGTGGTGAAGCCGATGAAGTCAGTCTGTTGTGTGTGGGTGCAGGAGGTAGCACCAAAGCAATTGTCGTCAGGCGCGCGACTTTAGCGACTCCGGTAAGAAATTTAAAATGAATCCCTCCTCCCCCACATAGCCGAAGAAAAGTTCCAGAAGGGAGGCAGGCCCTACCAAAGCTTCAGGCTCGGGACTGGCTGCCTCCCAAGAAGAGATTTCACAAAGAAAAGCTGAAATGGAAGATTTTAAAAAGTCTTTACTGGCAGATATGAAGAAAATGCTGAAGGAAACACAAACAGAAATGAAGAAAGATTATAAAGAAACTAAGGATGAAATGAAGGCCTTAAAAATGGATATTCGAAATATCAAAGATGAATTAACAAGAGAAGTTAAAGAAATGGTAAAAACCATGATGTCGGATTGGAAAACAGAAATTGAGGAGGATATACACAATCAACTGATCGAGGCAACTGATAAGATTGCTGGGATGGAGCGATTGATGGAAGAGATGATGGATGCGAAAATAGAGGCGAGGTTAAGCCCTATGTCAACTGTACTGGATCAACAAAATGATACGATTAAAGAATTAACTGATGCTGCTCTAACAACTGCGAGAGAGAATGAGAAGATAAACGAAGAGAACAAACGCCTCTCTGAATTATTACGTAAAATTAATGAGAAATGTATTGATTTGGAGGGGCGCCAAAGACGTAAGAATTTGCGCATAGTAGGTCTGTCTGAGGGACGCGAAGGAAACTATGACCCACGTAAATTCTTTGCAAAACTCCTAAAGGACATTTTGGATTTGGATGAAGAACCCCTGTTGGGCCGTGCCCACAGGGCTTTAAGACCGGTCCCTAGGAGGGGTGCGCCACCAAGACAAGTAATTGTAAAGGTGGTTTATGACAGTGTCTTTGAGGATATGATGAAGATAATCATAAGAAAAAGAAATCTGAAATACGAAGGAGATAACATCAGTATCTTCAGAGACTACCCGGCCGAAGTGGCTAAAAGAAGAGCTCTATTTACAGAAACAAGACGCATCTTGAGAGACATAAAAGGAATAAAGGAGATCAGATATGGTTTGGTGTACCCGGCAATACTTAGAGTTACCTACGAGAATAAGGATCTTCGTTTCACCAAACATACAGCGGCACTGGAATTTGCTCGGAAAATACTGAAGGAGGCAGAAGAAAGAGAAGAAGGAGAAGAAGGAGACGCTGTGGAAGAAGGAGTAGACCCAACTGGGTAGTGGATGAATGAACTTTATGGACCTGTGGCTGTGAATCATTTACTGAGAAAAAGGCGGAATAATGGACATCGATTTGTAGTTTTATAATGTTTACTAATTAATTAATAAATACTAATTTGTAATTTTTAATTATTAATTATTAATTACTAATTGGTTTGATTTCCCTTACTCCCCTTATATAGTATTACTAATTATGATAATAATTATAGCTGAGATTAACAACTAAAAATTAGTAATATGAATAATAGAAAAATTTATTAAGAAAATAAAGTTAGCACCCCCACCCCAATATACACAGTATTTCAAATAAGAGCTGGAATATTTAACATCTTTTTTTTTTAATACGGAAGTCGTTAGATTAGTAGCCATGTTAGTGTGGCTTTCACTTGCACTCACTACACATTATATAAGTGTAGTTTCTTTTTTTTCTGATCACCTTTTTTTCACCCTTTACTTTTTTTATATTCACATTTGTTATTATTTTTGTTATTTTTTGCATAACACATACTTGATATTATATTATATATTATATAATCATGACTTTTATCTATTTTATATAATCAGATTAAATGAATATGGTTTAACGGAATTGGAAATTCGCATCGGATTGAAGTTGGTGTGTAGTGTCGGGCTGGAGGAGCCAAGAAGGCTACTCCAAAAAAAGCCACCCTAACAATAAAATGCAGGATATGAATGTAAGGAATGGAGATGATGGAATCACCTTCTGTAGCTGGAATGTTAAAGGAATCAATGAACCAATTAAAAGGGGAAAGGTACTAGCTCAGTTGAATAGATTGAAATCTGGAGTTATGTTTCTTCAAGAGACACATCTTAAAAAAGATGCTCAATATAGATTAACCGCGAAATGGATTTCAAAAGTATATCACTCTTCGTTTATACACAAATCTAGAGGAGTTGCAATAATTATTCGTAAAGGTATACCTTTTAAACTTAATTCATTAATAGAGGATAAGGAGGGTAGATATTTAATAATTACAGGGGAACTACATTCAAAAAAAGTAATTCTTATGAATATATATGCACCTAATTTTGATAATCCACTATTTTTTAAGAAAATATTTAATAGTATTCCTATATCCACCCAATATAATTTAATAATTGGAGGTGATTTTAATTGTACTTTAGATAATTATCTGGATAGATCTTCTACAAAAATTAAGGCTCTCTCTAAATCAAGCAAGCTTATAAACTCCTTTAGTAAGACATTGAATGTTAAAGATATTTGGAGATTGGATAATCCTACCGGACGGGAATATTCATTTTTCTCGCCGGTATTTGGAACATATTCGAGGATTGATTATTTCTTAGTAGACTCAAAACTACTCCCCTTTACATATGATGCAAAGTATCATAATATTATTATCTCAGATCATGCCCCTTTAACATTTAAGATAAAATTAAAAGATATGGTTAATAAAACTAATATTTGGAGATTCAATACACAGATATTAAAGGATAAAGACTGCTGTAACTATGTGGAGAAACAGATTAAATTATTTTTTGAAACTAACGATAAACCTGAGACTTCCTCATTACTATTATGGGACACATTTAAAGCATTTATGCGTGGTGCAATAATATCAGCACAAGCTCATTTTAATAAAGAAAATCGAAAGATGGAGCAAAAGTTAGAAAAAGAGATAAACCAATTAGATAGTGAAAATATAATACACCCTTCAAAAGAGTTGAGTAATAAAATTGCAATATTAAAATATAGATTAAATAAAATTTATGCGGACCAAGTGATAAAATTATACCAACAAACTAAACAAGTTCATTTTGAATTCGGTGATAAACCTCAAAAATTATTAGCACGACAACTCAGAAGATTAGACGATGAAAAAACTATACATAGTATTAGATCGGCGCAGGGAAATACGTTGACTATACCAAAAGACATTAATGATACATTTTTACAATATTATCAAAATCTTTATTCATCTAAATTAACAGGGCAAACAGATGAAATGGAAACATTTCTAGAAAAATGTCATTTTAATAAGTTAAATTTTGAGAGTAGGCAATTATTAAATGCTGAAATATCTGTAATAGATATCGAAGAATCAATTGGATCGTTAAAAAATGGTAAAACAGCGGGCCCCGATGGCCTGAGTGCAGAATTTTATAAAAAATTTCACGATCTACTTTCACCTAGATTACAAACAGTGTACAGACACACCTATGAATTAGGAAAATTACCAGACTCTTTAAATGAATCTACAATTACATTAATTCCTAAATTAGATAAGGACCTGGAAGACCCTGGATCATACCGAGCGATTGCCCTTTTAAATACTGATCAAAAAATACTAACTAAAGTACTCTCTCGGAGGCTAAGTTTAGTGATTTCCAAAATAATACATTATGATCAAACAGGTTTTATTCCAAAACGTTACTCATCACATAATCTTAGACGCTTGTTTAATATTATTTACTCGAGAAGAAGGAGAGATATAGAATTAGCAGTTATATCGTTGGATGCTGAAAAAGCATTCGACCAGGTGGAATGGTCATATTTATTTAATATAATGGAAAAATATCAACTGGGGGATGGATTTTGTAAATGGGTAAGAATATTATATTCTAACCCTACTGCAAGAATTTTAACCAATCAAATATTATCACCTAAATTTAATCTCTTTAGGGGATGCAGACAGGGATGTCCGTTATCCCCTTTATTATTTGCCTTGGTGATAGAACCTCTGGCTGAAAGAATCAGATCAGAACCCGAAATATATGGGTACAACACTGATATAACAAATAATAAGATATCTTTATATGCAGATGATATTCTGATTTATATTACTAAGCCGGAACGTAGTATTCCAAAGCTATTCAATGTTATAAATGAATTTAGTGTATTTTCAGGATATAGGATTAATTGGAGTAAAAGTGACATAATGCCTATAACTGGTATAAATGTAAATATATTACAAAAATACCCATTAAAAATAGTTACAGATAAATTTAAATATTTAGGAATTAATGTGTCTAAATCCTATAAATTATTAATTAAAGCTAATTATTATCAATTATTAGAAAAACTTAAAAAAAACATTTTATATTGGAAAACACTTCCTATATCTATGATCGGTAGAATTAATGCTATAAAGATGATTTTTTTACCACAATTGTTATATTTATTTCAGGCAATTCCTTTTTTTCTTCCAAAAAGTTTTCTAAAAAAAATTGATACCATAGTTAATAATTTTGTCTGGGATTACAAAAACCATAGAATAGGTAAAAAACACTTATGTAAGTCGAAGATAAATGGAGGGCTGGCACTTCCAAATTTTTTATATTACTATTGGGCAGTCCAGATTAAGAATATGAATTTTTGGTGGGTAAATATGGATGTTGAACCAATGTGGCTAAAAATGGAAAAGGAAGACTGTTTACCCTTCACTATAGAGTCGATTATTTTCGCACCAAAGGAAGTACAAAAAAAGACTTATAGGGACAACATTATCATTCATAATATTAGGCGTATTTGGAAACAGATAGTTAAGACCTTACATCTGGATAATCTTTCTTTTAGGTTATCAATTAGGAATAATCCACTGTTTAAACCCTCAATCTTAGATGCGGGTTTTAGACTGTGGGAGGATTTAGGAATTAAAAGAATAGAACACCTTTATAGAAATGGAAAATTATTATTATTTGAAGAGTTACAAGATTTTTGGATTACCTTCACAACATCATTTTAGGTATTTACAAATTAGAGATTTTATTAAATGTAACACATACGACTATAAAAATAAAGGACCAGGCTTATTAGATGAAGTGTTTAATTTACATCCAAATACGGATAAGCTTATAGCTTATATCTATAATATTATTTTAGATAAAGAGAACCCAACAACTGAAACATATCGTCAAGCATGGGAAAATGAAATTGGATTACCTATAACGAAAGAAACTTGGGAAGAAAGCTTACAAAGAATACATTGGTGTTCTTTGAATGCCAGACATACATTGATACAATTTAAAGTTATATATAGATTACACTACTCGAAAACCAAATTAAAAAGTATTTTTCCTAACCTTTCCTCTATTTGTGATAAATGTAAGAATTTTGAAGCAAATTTAATACATAGTTTTGTAACATGTCCACGGTTGAATTTTTATTGGATTGAAATTTTTAAAGTTATTTCGGAAGTCCTTAAGGTTAAACTTGACCCAGACCCAAAATTAATAATATTTGGAATCCCGGAGCCAAATTTGGTACTTACAATTAATCAAAGAAATTTTTTTGATTATTGTTTAATAATTGGGAAAAAAATGATACTTAAATTTTGGAAGGGAACATTATCCCCAACAATTAAAATGTGGAAAGCAGAGATGTTGGAGACGTTGAATTTGGAAAGAATTAGATTTGTCCTTTTGGACAAGTATAATTCTTTTGAATTGATATGGTCTCCATATATACAGTATTTAGAGAAGTAGCTATTCTTGGAATCACGGCTTCGACGGGCACCCTATGGATCCGATGCGAATAACTTACCTATAATTGATAATATTGTGTATTTATTAGAGATATTTCTGAATGAAATAGTATCTCGTACAATGTCTTTAGTTTTTGTTTATATATATATATATATATATATGTAATATTATTGTTTTTCAAATTATCTTTTTAATTTTTAATTGATATATGTGCGAAAATTTTTATTTTTATTTTATTCCCTTTTATTTTTCCTTTTTTCTTTATTCTTTTATATATCTTTTTCTTTATTTCCATAAAAATAGAAGATATTATGTATTGATATGCTATTTGTAGTAATACTGAATTAAGGTGTTAGTTTATAAAGTAAGCTATATATTGTAAACTATTTACTTCAAATAAAAAAAATATTATAACAAAGCAATTGTCGATGTAACGGAGGTAGAGGTCAGGGATGGGGACCTGGTACGCCTCGAACAAGGATTGTTCGACGTACCCAATAAAGAGGCAGGCGTAGCTGGGGCCCATGTGCGTGCCCATAGCTACGCCTTGTATTTGGAGGAAAAGGGAGGAGTCAAATGAGAAGTATTGAGGGTAAGGACCAACTTACAGGAGAGTATCAGTGGACGGGTATTGGTTGTTTCTCTGGTCGAGGAAGAACCGGAGGGCTTTGAGACCATCCTGGAGGGGGCTGGAGGTGCAGAGTGACTGGACGTCCATGCTCAAGATGAGGGGATGGGGGCCTAGAGAATGGAATGTGCGGAGACGACAGAGAGTTTCCAAGGTGTCTTGAACATAGGTAGGGAGGGATTGTGGAAATGAGTTCGGTAGGGCATGAACAGGCAGAGACAATGGGTCCACCAGGACAGTCAGGTTTGTGGATTTGGGAGAGAAGGTAAAATCGGGACGTGCGGGTCTGGGGAACGATGAGGTTGGAGGCTCGGGGGGGGGGGGGCAGGGAACCGGAGTTGATAAAGTCGGTAATGGTGCTAGAGATAGCGGGCTAGTGTTTGTCAGTGGGGTCATGGTCCAGGTGTGGGTAGGAGGAGGAGTTCGATAGTTGGCGCGTGGCCTCAGCTGTGTAGAGATCGACGCGCCAGACTACCACAGCACCTCCCTTGTCAGAGGGTTTGATAACCCAGTCTGGGTTGATGCGGAGTTAGTAGATGGCTGTACATTCGGGGGGGGGGGGTGGGGTGGGTAGAGGTTGGAGTGAGACAGGGGAGTGGAGAAGTTGAGGTGGTTGATGTCGCGACGGCAGTTTTGAAAAAGGGATCATCAATAGGGGCGAGGACTCCTTCCCATGGAAGAATGCTGTGAGGCGGAGGCAACGGTAGAAGAGCTCCAAGTCGTGGTGGGCGCGGAACTCATTGAGGTGGGGACGGAGGGGGACAAAGGGAAGACCTCTGCTGAGGACCGACCATTCGGTGTTGGAAAGGGGGAGGTCGGGGGGGGGGGGGGGTGGTGAACACACAGCAGGGATGGGGGCTGGGGACGGAGGAAGGCAGGTGAGTGGACTGAGGTTGGGGTGATGTCTGGTGGGGGGGGGAGATAGTGGGTGGTCAGGGGGTAGGGTTGTATGCGGATTGTAGTGTGGATGGGGAAGAGCAAGGGTCACATAGTTTGACTGGGATGGGGAAGACCCATTGCAACAGCCACTGAGGTTAGCAGGGTAGGGGTGAGTAGCACTAGGACCGAGTGCAGTCAAACCCAGGGGAGTGAGAGTTAGCGGCGTGGAGGCTTCAGGCCCGGTGCAGGTACAGGCTACAGGTAAGGTGATAGCTGGGGGCTGCTGGAGGGCGGTGGAATCAATGATAGGCATCCGCGGGCAGTAGAGTCCAGATCAGCAGGCAATGCGTGGGAGGTCCCGGTAGGCGGATGGTCGGTGGGGCGGCGCGGTTCGGCCAGCCTGGTGGGGCGACGAGGTGAGTAGGGCGCGGTGCGGTGGCCATGTTCGGTGAGCTCCGGTCCGGCGGCGACGTTCGGTAGGCCCGGTGGCGATGTTAGATTGGCCGGGTGTGACGGCGATGTTGGATGGGCCTGGTGCAGCGATGAGGTTAGGCGGGCGGTGAGGTTCGGCTGTCGCATAACTGCCAGAAATTCTGCTCAAAACAGGTGAGAGACTGTGAGAGAGAAGGAGGAGAGGGTTGAGAATCAATTGTAGACATTTTTCTTCTTTTTCTGCAGATCACATGTGAAGGAAAGTGTATCTTGGCCTGGATCTCACAGGGAGCAAAAGAGAGGAGGGAGAAAAATACTGGGGTAAGGTCCAATACTTACAGTGGCTTACTGATGAGCCTGGGCTAGTGCAGACTAGTGATGGGAAGAAGGGTCTATTAAAAAAAATGAGCGCATTCTCAGTGAAAGGCAATTTTTCTGGACTTTTCCTGGCCCAGGTCTTTTGGGCCAAAATGCTCCTCCTGGGCTAATACTGGCATTTTGGGTGAAAGGGACTAGTTTCTCGGCTAATAGGGGCCTTTTAGGCCAAAATTTGTGTGTTCAGGCAGGCTAAACAACTCATTTAATTTTATTTTCTATTGCATTGCAGTTTCAAGCACAGGGTAGGCCGAATAGCTCATTGGATTTTCATTTCACTTCCATTGTCATTGCAGTTTCAAGCACATGGCAGGCTCAAGCCATACAGCTGATTACTTTTTCACTTCATTTCCATTGCACTTTCAAGCACAGGACAGGCTCAAACCAAACAGCTCATTGCATTTTCATTTCATTTCCATTGCCACTGCACTTTCAAGCACAGGGCAACCTCAAGCCAAACAGCTCATTGCATTTTCATTTCATTTCCATTGCCATTGCACTTTCAAGCACAGGGCAAGCTCAAGCCAAACAGCTCATTGCATTTTAACTTCATTTCCATTGCCACTGCACTTTCAAGCACAGGGCAAGCCAAACAACTCATTTTCATTAAGGGCTAACAAATCATTTATTCAAGTACATTGCATACTCACAGTGTTCTGTAGTTTCTCCAGCTCCAACAGAGAGCTGTGACCTCTCCCTTGCCATCTTGCAGAGACTGAGCCACGCCTGCACAATCGGGTTTTATAGTCCCTCCCCCTCCCACCGGAAGGGGCGCGGCCTTCATGGTGGTGATTGACAGGAGAGAGAATCAAAAAGTTGTAAACACTGCCCAGGCCATCACCGGCTCTCATCTCCCAACCATCGAAGGGATCTATCGAAGTCGCTGCCACAAAAAGGCAGCCAACATCATCAAAGACCCACACCATCCTGGCCACAAACTCATTTCACCATTGTCATCGGGAAGAAGGTACAGAAGCCTGAAAACAAACGTCTAGGTTCAGGAACAGCTTCTTCCCTGCAGCCATCAGGCTATTAAACAGGACAACAAATAAGCTCTGAACTGCAACAGACTATTATTATTATTGCACTATATTTGCTATTTATTGAGTATGTGTGCATTTGTATACACACAATGAATTTTTTTTCCTTCTCCCGTTATGTACTATGTTTACATATTCTGTTGTGCTGCAGCAAGTAAGAATTTCATTGTCCTATCTGGGACATATGACAATAAATCACTCTTGACTCTTGATAAAAGTGTGAAGAAGGGTCTCGACCTGAAACACCACCACTTCCTTCCCTCCAGAAATACTGTCTATCCCGCTGAGACATAGACATCCTACTCAGTAAGCCATCCTGGGAAGCAGCAGAAGAGGGCCTCTCTGAAGACATGAACATCCTGTCTTCATACCTGAGAAACTGGCGCCTCAAGCTCAGCATGGGTAAGACAACATCTTCAATGTTCCACCTCAACAACAGGGAAGCGACCCGTGAGATGAACGTCATGGTGGATAACGCCTGGTTACAGTCCCAGCCTGTCCCCACGTACCTCAGTGTGAAGCTCGACAGGACGTTGTCATTCAAACCACACCTCGAATGTGCCAAGACAAAGACAAGCGCCCATGCCGCACTGATACACCGCCTAGCCGGCACCACATGGGGTGCCACAACAAAGATACTGCTCATGTCCACAGTGACCCTGGTGTTCTCAGCCGCCGTGTACTGCGCCCCGGTCTGGTGCCGTAGCCCTCACGCCAAGATGCTGGATGCTGCCCTCAACAGCGCCCTGCGGACTGTCTCCGGATGCCTACGAGCCACCCCAGTAAACCAACTGCCCGTTCTTGCTGGCATTGCCCCAGCCAACATCAGACGAGAAGCAGCCACGCCGGACCTCTCTCGAAAGGCGCAGACCACTGAATCCCACCTCCTCTATCAGATTGTCACAGAGAAAACCACAGCAAATGCGCCTCAAGTCATGGTGCCCCTTTGCCACGCAAGCCCAAGAGCTGCTCTGCACAACACCGGCTGACGCTTCTAAGGCTGCCTGGGTCAAGACGAGATGGAGAGACCAGTGGAAGTCAGCGGAACCATCTAGGCTACACCAGTACATCAATTACCCCATGGACGTCCCTGGCCAGGACCTGCTCCGAAGCAGTGGACAACCGTCAACCGCTTGAGGACAGGCATCGGACGCTATGGAGTAGCGATGAAGAGGTGGGGCCTCGTGGACGGCGCCTCTTGCGAGTGTGGGGACCCAGCACAGACAGTGGAGCACATAGTCACCAATTGCCCCAAACACTGGCCACCGAATGGTGAATGACGTCTGATTGACCTGGACGATGACACGTTGGTCTGGCTCGCCTCAATGGAGTTGCAGATCTAAAAGACACACGACAGAAGAAGCAGAAGACAATAGACAATAGGCCTTTCGGCCCTTCGAGCCAGCACTGCCATTCAATGTGATCAAGGCTGATCATCCCCAATCAGTACCCCGTTCCTGCCTTCTCCCCATATCACCTGACTGCTATCTTTAAGAGCCCTATCTAGCTTTCTCTTGAAAGTATCCAGAGAACCTTCCTCCACTGCGCTCTGAGGCAGAGAATTCCACAGACTCACAACTCTCTGTGTGAAGAAGTGTTTCCTCGTCTGCATTCTAAATGGCTCAGCCCTTATTCTTAAACTGTGGTCCCTGGTTCTGGACTCCCCCAACATCGGGAACATGTTTCCTGCCTCCAGCGTGTCCAAACCTTCAATAATCTTTTATGTTTCAATAAGAACCCCTCTCATCCTTATAAACTACAGAGTATACAAACCCAGCCGCTCCATTCTCTTAGCATATAACTATCTCGCCATCCCGGGAATTAACCATGTAAATCTATGCTGCACTCCCTCAATAGCGAGAATGTCCTTCCTCAAATTAGGGGACCAAAACTGTACACAGTAATCCAGGTGTGGTTGCACTAGGGCCCTATTGAATTGAAAAAGGACCTCTTTGCTCCTATACTCAACTCCTCTTGTTATGAAGGCCAACGTGCCATTCACTTTCTTCACTGCCTACTTTGTTTTAGTTACTTTGAAAATAGAGCAGGATTTGCTTTTGAGTCAGTTTCAGTTTCTGAGGCCTAATACTTAAACAAGAACCAACTTCACCAGAATATTTTATCTGGTTATTCGGGGAACTTTGCCATGTCCAAATCAGCCGGTGTGTTTTCCTGTATCCTGGCAGTGACATGAATTCAAAATTATTGGAATGCTGAAAAATGGAAAGTGCTCATGAAAAAAGCAATTTGTGTCCTTGCACATGGAAATGGAAACAGGAGGAAATACAGATAACTCCAATATCGGCAAAGGAAATCTATATATAACTTTGGCCATACTTGTAGTTTTAAATAACAGCTGATAGGAGGTGCTGTAAGTCTCAAGTTTGCAATTGAATGTCAAGCTGTGTTCTACTTTTGTGCAGTGTAGGATGGCAAACTTTCTTCACAAGTAGAGCCAGTTTTAGCAGCAGTTGTTGTAAATAAGCTGATCAACTGTGGCACAATTATGGAATATGAAGTTAAACTAATTACATTGAGATGCAACTTTAATCTGTGCCTTAACTTTTAATTTGCTGCTTTTGCACCGTTTTGTGAGGTGATCTGTGAAATTAAGGTAATTTGGGACGTTTGTGAATGATTTGATACAGGTAGTTCTGCTGTAATGGTTATTTCCATCGTGTGAATTGGATGTAATGTGATTTTGTGAACATTATTTATATTAAATGGACCTAGTTGATAACATGATTTGATTGATCTACGTTGTGTTTGAACACATCAAGTCATCTAACCCCCACAATCATCCAGGATAGAAAAATCCAGAGATTCATCATCCACTGTGAGAGGAAATTCTTGCACACCTCTGTTTTAAATGGCAGCTCCTTTGTCTTGTGATCAATACATGTTATACCTTTCAGTTGCCTCGGTTTGATTTCCATTGTTGAATCCAGCAAACACAGGATATTTCCTATTTTAAACATTTTGTTTTTGTAATAGGCAGGCTTTCCATTGGGTAGATAAATATTACCCTAAAACTATGTGTTCATAATATGTGTTCAGTGAAAGCTACGTTCATCAAAGTGAAACCATGTTCAATGACCAAAAGTCAACTGAAATTTGACTGCTTCCAAAACAATTGAGGTCCCTAGTTCCACGTAAGAGATTAGTATGCAAATAAGAGATTAGTATGCAAACTTAACGCACACGGTATTGGGAGTTCAGTATTGATGTGGATAGAGAACTGGCTGGCAGACAGGGAGCAAAGAGTAGGAGTAAGCGGGTCCTTTTCAGAATGGCAGGCAGTGACTAGTGGGGTATCGCAAGGCTCAGTGCTGGGACCCCAGCTATTTACATTATATATTAATGATTTGGACGAGGGAATTGAATGCATCATCTCCAAGTTTGCGGATGACACAAAGCTGGAGGGCAGTGTTAGCTGTGAGGAGGATGCTAGGAGGCTGCAAGGTGACTTGGATAGGTTGGGTGAGTGGGCAAATTCATGGCAGATGCAGTATAATGTGGATAAATGTGAGGTTATCCACTTTGGTGGGAAGAACGGGAAAGTAGACTATTATCTGAATCGTGGCCGATTAGGAAAAGGGGAGATGCAACGAGACCTGGGTGTCATGGTACACCAGTCATTGAAAGTAGGCGTGCAGGTGCAGCAGGCAGTGAAGAAAGTGAATGGTATGTTAGCATTCATAGCAAAAGAATTTGAGTATAGGAGCAGGGTGGTTCTACTGCAGTTGTAGCCTTGATGAGATCACACCTGGAGTATTGCGTACAGTTTTGGTCTCCTAATCTGAGGAAAGGCATTCTTGCCATAGAAGGAGTGCAGAGAAGGATCACCAGACTGATTCCTGGGAATGCAGGACTTTCATATGAAGAATAGAATGAAGATAGAATTTAGAAGATTGAGGGGGGATTTTTTAGGAATTTAAGGGTTTGGACAGGTTAGATGCAGGAAGATTGTTCCCGATATTGGTGAAGTCCAGAACAAGGGGTCACAGTTTAAGGCTAAAGGGGAAGTCTTTTAGGACCATGATTAGAATTTTTTTTTTCACACACAGAGCGGTGAATCTGTGGAATTCTCTGCCACAGAAAGTAGTTGAGGCCCATTCATCGGCTATATTTAAGAGGGAGTTAGATGTGGCCCATGCGGCTAAAGGGATCAGGGGGTATAGAGAGAAGGCAGGTACAGGATACTGAGTTGGATGATCAGCCGTGATCATATCGAATGGTGGTGCAGGTTCGCAGGGCCGAATGGCCTACTCCTGTACCTATTTTCTATGTTTCTGTGTTTCTATCCACTCTCGTAGAAATATTGTGTGTATTGCTTTGCATCATAATTTGTCCATTATTGCAACTCTCCATTATTGAGCATTATTGAGGCATCTTTGAGCCCGTAATCCTGCTCTGTTTATTGGTTGTTAGGAATTGAGATGTATGATCATTTAACACATTGGAGCTACCTGAATTTTAGAGCCCAGCTGCCTTCATACGTGTTGCCTTCTCTCCCATAACCCCTGACACCCGCACTAATCAAGAATCTATCAATCTCTGCCATAAAATATCCATTGCCTTGGCCTCCACATCCTTCTGTGGCAATGAATTAGACAGATTCACCACCCTCTGATTAAAGAAATTCCTCCTCTCCATTCACTTTAATGTATCTTTGTTATCTGCCATTGATCTGCTTTGCATTGGGTGTCACTTTCTTCAATTGGACCCCTCGGGCATTTGCTAATCTCATCATTCGCATCATTAGTACTGAACTATTATCTACCGCTTTGATGACCCTCGGACTATCCTTGATCAGACTTTGCTGGGTTTACCTTGCGCTGTAAATGGATCGATTGGAATAGTGTATTGTCCTTCTGCTGACTGGTCAGCACCAAAGATCCTATAGTGGAGCGCTCCGCTATAGGATCTTTGGTCAGCACGGAATAAAAGCTTTACACTGTACCTCGGTACACGTGACAACAAACTGAAGTGAAACTCCAGAACATAGACAGTACAGCAAAGAAACAGCCCCTTTGGCCCACAATGTCCGTGCCAAGGATGATGCCAGGTTAAACTAATCTTCTCTGCTTGTCTGCTCTGTACCAATTCCATTTAATTATTATTTTGGTTAATTTGCAGCCACATTAATATAGAAGCATGTGGAGGTGCTTTTGTGCAAATGAACCGCGCCTTGAGTCGGAGAGGGTAAGTATTTTTGTAATTTCCTGCTGTTGCATTTGTATTTACAAAATTTGTATTTGTATTCATGATATATTTTAGAATATTGATTTTCCTTGTATAAAATAATGTGTGAACTACAATCACTTGCTTAAGATTTCAATTTGAAAAATATTTTATGAAAATGCTTTTCCTGTGCTTAACTTAATTTATCTGTTATATTTTGCCTCTGGTAAATTGTAGCCATTTCAAATTGAATTTCTCATGTTTTATTATTTGTTATTGGCATTTCAAATTTTAATGAGATGGGTTGTGCATATTGAGGCCGAGAAATGCTTATTTGTGTAATATGATTGGTTCACTACTTGAAAAAATACATTCTCTTCAAAGTAAACCTGGGACGTTTATGACATTCATGACTTTCTTCCTGTCCTGTGCAGTGAAGATTGGCTGATGCCAGTGTAATGGGAGTTGCAGTAATCGAGGCGGGAGGCGATAAATGTGTGGATGATCTTTTCGAGGTCGTCAAAGTGGAGGAATGGTTTTATTTTAGCTATCGTCCAAAGCTGGAAGAAGCTAGCTTTTACCACAGCATTGACTTGTTTGTCAAATTTCAATGCTGAGTGAAATATCACGCCAAGGTTTTTGACGTGAGGTTTGAGTAATGGGGTAAGTCTTCCAAGGCTGCCTGCTATCGTTTTGATTGAGTCTGAGGGGCCAAGAAGGATGACCTCAGACTTACTCTCGTTTAGTTGGAGGAAGTTCTGGGCCATCCAACACTTTATATCCTCGAGGCAGTGGATAAGGTTAAGTAAATTTGATCGGTTTTTGGGCATCAGGAGAGTTGTGTATCATCTGCATAGCAATGGAAAGAAATGCAGTGCCTTAGAGTGACTTGGCCTAAGGGGAGCATATACAGGGAGAAGAGAATGGGGCCAAGGATGGAAACTTGTGGAACCCCGCAGCAGAGGCTAGCTGGGGAGGAGAAAGAGTTGCCTATGTTAGTAGAGAAACTCCTACCTTTGAGGCAGGAGATGAACCAGCTCAGGGCAGTGCCATCAACACCAACCCCGTAACGGAGACGGTCAATTAGGATAGTGTGGTCGACAGTATCCAATGCTGCGCTGAGGTCGAGAAGGAGCAGGATTGCACAGTCGCCGGAGTCAATGGTGAGAAGTAGCTCATTATGTACCTTCAACAAGGCAGACTCTGTGCTCTGGTGGGCCCTGAAACCTGATTGGAAAGTTTCCAAGATAGTATTTTGGTGAAGGTAAGGCATGTTGACTTAAAATTACCCTTTCAATGGTTCTTGAAAGGAAAGGCAGTTTTGAAATAGGTGTGTAGTTGCTTGGCAAGGTGGGGTTAAGGTTCGGTTTTTTTCAGGAGGGGCTGGACCGGTGCACGTTCTGGTCGACGGCGCGGTTGTTCGGTGGGTGGATTGGGCCCATGCAGCTCCTAGGGTCACTCCCACCTCATGTGTGGCTCTCCAGGCCACTTCCCCTTTTCCCAGTATTACTAGCAAATCAGACTTGTATCCCAGATACAAAGAAATGCAGATGTTGGTATATATAAAAAATGCTGCAGTAATGGTGGTGCAGTGGTAGAGTTGCTGCCTGACAGTGCCAGGGAACTGGGTTCGATCCTGACTACAAGTGCTTGTCTGTACAGAGTTTGTACCTTCTCTCCGTGACCTGCGTGGATTTTCTCCGGGATCTGGGGTGTCCTACCACATTCCAAATATGCACTGGTTTGTAGGTTAATTGGCTAGGTATAATTGTAAATTGTCCCTAGCGTGTTGGATAGTGTTAATGCACAGGGATTGCTGGTTGGCATGGACTCGGAGGGCCAAAGCGGTGTATCTCTAAACTAAACTGAACTAAACTAAACTAACTCATTGGCTTGGGTGAAAAAGGATGGGTGAAGTTTCACGTTGGGACCCTTCTTTAGACAGATTGTAGGGGGTGGATCTGGAAGCAAGAAAAGACCACGACAAATTTGAAAAACGATCCTGACCCGAAATATCATCCATCCTCTTTTTCCTGAGATACCACCTGACCTGCTGAATTAATCCAGCACATTGTGTCTGTCTATCCTATTTTTTCCCCCTCAATATGAGAATTAATCGTTGGAAAGCCTTTGAGCATGTTAAAATACACAAGGCCAATTACGTTGGGTCTCCAGAGTGACTGAAGTTTGCAGCAGTGGCCTTGCAATTAAAAAGAATGCATTGGTTTCCATGCATTCCACATTAATGCTCTTCTCAAGTCACTGCATATTTCAATACTGTTTTCTCTGAAGTCCGATTCACTATGATGATGCAGTTATTAATAGTGACCAATTATTGTGCAGGCACAAAGCTACAAGAAGTCAGCAGGAAAGTATTCAGTGGCCGATTTAACTGAGCAGCTGGCTCAGAAAGATCAACTAGTCTTGCAGCTGAAAGCCGAACTTCAGGACAAAGAGACCCAGCTGCACATGAGAGATCAACAGCTTAAGGTGACATCAATTCCAGTTGAATATTTGTTACCCTCACTGAGTGAGCTATTACGCTGATCTGTGTACTTTATGTCTGCAGTTGGATTTCACTTTAAAGACGGAAAATTCAGTCCAAAATATTGCAGGTTTTTTTTTTTAACTATAATAGTTACCAATGCTTCTTATTTTCTAAAGCAAAGACTATTGTTAAACCGTTTAACGTCGAGTGTCTGATTTTTTTCAAGGAAATTGAAAGGATGCCTTCATACTTGGTTTAGAAGGTTGTACTTCAAAATAGACTACAAAATGTTATTTAAAAATCCTACTCAAATGATTTAAGCAGAAAGTCACGCCTAATGCTTCCAGTACAATACTGAGAGAATGCTGCACTTGAAGTGCCAACTTTCAAATGAAATGTTAAATTAAATTGTGATTGGTGTCTCAGGAGGATGTGAACTATTTTATTTTGGCATATTTTAGAGCAAGAAATGTGTTTTCCTGGGTGACTTTTCCAGTCTTTACCCCAAAAGTAACACCCTTCAAGTAGATAACCCACCACATTAGTACATCATCACATATTTGCTATTTTTAAATTAGTCGTGTTTTGCGGCATTCCAATGTTAATTAAACAACATAGGTACCTAATAAGCAACATTGGCAGCAACACACATTTTAGGCACCCTGAGGAAGTCATTGTTTTCTGTTTAAATCCAGTAATGAATCCTTGGACCTTGACCATGAGAGAGTTTGTTTTGCCACTGAATCATTTTGGGGCTTGATTCCAAATACAGGCTGTGAGGTTTGCTAAATTTGTGGTGCAATTGCAGCCATGTTTGGATTACTGCATTAATTTAGTGAAGTTGGCATCTCTGAAGGTGGACAGATCATCAGGTCCGGCAGTAATGTTTCCCAGCCAGTTAAAAGAAGCAAGGGTGGGAACAGCTGAGGCTCTGACGAAATGTCTCCAGTCTTCCCTTGCCAGAGGAATGGTGCTAGTAAATTGTTCAAATTGTTGAGGAGTGGTTCCTGTTATATAATAGCAAAGGTGAAATTGTACAGGAGAAGATGCAGATAAGATTTTTTTTTATTTTTTTAATTTTTTTATTAGAAGTAACCAATTTGCAATGTTTTATACAGATTTACAAACATCAACTTAATTCAATATTTGAGCAAATAACACATTGATAATTATTATCTATTTTTTTAGAAATAAAGATAGAAAAGAGATAGAGCAGTTATAAATCAATAAAGATATGATTAAATAATAATTTGATTATATATAAGAAAAAAAAGAGAAAGGAAAAAAGGTTAACAAAAAAGTGAAAAAATATTATATATATATATATATAAATGAAAAACAACAAAATATATTGTAAATAAAACTAATATAAATAGTAATATCAATAGAGATGCATATTAATCCTAGTATGAAAATAAATTATTCTCATCAAATCCCGCAGGGTACCCGCCAAGCTGTGATGCCAAGAACAGCTACTTCTCTAAATACTGTATATATGGAGACCATATCTGTTCGAAGGAATTATACTTGTCCAATAGGACAAATCTAATTCTTTCTAAATGTAACGTCTCCAACATCTCTGCTGCCCACATTTTAATTGTGGGGGATAATGTTCCCTTCCAAAATTTCAATATGATTTTTTTCCCTATTATCAAACAGTAATCAAAGAAATTTCTTTGATTTACTGTAAGTACCAAATTTGAATCCGGAATTCCAAATATTATTAACTTTGGGTCAGGGTCCAATCTAACTTTAAGAACTTCAGAAATAACTTTAAACATTTCTATCCAATAATAATTCAGTTTGGGACATGTAACAAAACTATGTATTAAATTTGCTTCTAAATTCTTACATTTATCACAAATGGAGGAGAGATTGGGAAAGATACTATTTAATTTATTTTTCGAATAGTGTAATCTATATAATACTTTAAATTGTATCAATGTATGCCTGGCATTTAACGAACACCGATGTATTCGTTGTAAACTTTCTTCCCAATTTTCTTTTGTTATAGATAAACCAATTTCATTTTCCCATGCTTGACGATATGTTTCAGTTATTGGATTCTCCTTATCCAAAATAATATTATATATATAAGCTATTAATTTTTCTGTATTTGGGTGCAAGTTAAACAGTTCATCTAATAATCCTGGTTCTTTATTTTTATAATCCTGTGTATTGGATTTAATATAATCTCTAATTTGTAAGTATCTAAACAAGTGTTGTGGAGACAATCCGTAGATATCTTGTAACTGCTGGAATGAAAGAAATTTTCCTTTTCTATAAAGGTGCTCTATCCTTTTAATTCCTAAATCGTCCCAATGTCTAAACAACCCATCTAATATAGAGGGTTTAAATAATGGGTTATTCGTAATTGGTAATCTAAGTGAGAGATTATCTAAATGTAAAGTCTTAACTATTTGTTTCCAAATATGCCTATTATTATAAATTATAGGGTTGTCCCTATAAATTTTTTTTTGTACTTCCTTTGGGGCAAAGAGAACCGAGCCTATATTAAAAGGTAAACAGTCTTCCTTTTCCATCTTTACCCACATTGGTTCATGATCCATATTTACCCACCAACAATTCATATTCTTAATCTGGACAGCCCAGAAATAATATAAAAAAATTGGAAGTGCTAATCCTTCATTTATCTTAGATTTACATAAATGTTTTTTACTTATTCTATGATTTTTATAGTCCCAAATAAAACTGTTAACAATATTATCTATTTTTTTTTAAAAGGTTTTCGGGAGAAAAAAAGGAATAGCCTGAAACAAATATAGCAATTGTGGTAAAAAACCCCATCTTTATAGCATTTATTCTACCAATCATAGATATAGGAAGTGGTTTCCAATATAAAATATTTTTTCTAAGTTTATCTAGTAGTTGAGGATAATTAGATTTAATTAATTAATTATAGGATTTCGTTACATTAATTCCTAAATATTTAAATTTGTCTGTAACTATTTTTAGTGGATATTGTTGTAATATATTTAAATTTATTCCAGTTATAGGCATGATATCACTTTTGTTCCAATTAATCCTGTATCCAGAAAATGTGCCAAATTTAGTTATAACATTAAACAGCTTGGGAATACTAATTTCCGGTTTTTTAATATAAATCAAAACGTCATCTGCATATAAAGATATTTTATTAGTTGTTGTGTCAGTATTATAGCCGTATATTTCAGGTTCAGATCTAATTCTTTCCGCCAGAGGCTCTATCACCAAAGCAAATAATAAAGGCGATAACGGACATCCCTGTCTGCATCCCCTAGAGAGCTTAAATTTAGCTGATAGTATTTGATTAGTTAAGATTCTTGCAGTAGGATTCGAATATAGAATTCTTACCCATTTACAAAATCTATCCCCCAATTGAAACTTTTCCATTATATTAAATAAATATAACCATTCCACCTGATCAAATGCCTTTTCTGCATCTAACGATACAACCGCTAATTCCATGTCCCGTACTCTTTTTGAATATATAATATTAAACAAGCGTCTAAGATTATGGGATGAACAGCGTTTTGGAATAAAACCTGTTTGATCATAATGTATTAATTTAGAAATCACCAGACTTAATCTCTGAGATAAAACTTTAGTTAATATTTTTTGGTCTGTATTTAGAAGGGCAATCGCTCTATATGATCCTGGATCTTCCAAATCCTTGTCTACCTTAGGAATGAGTGTAATTGTAGATTCATTTAAAGATTCTGGTAGTTTTCCTTGTTCATATGCATATCTATACACTGTATGTAATCTTGGGGAAATCAGATCTTGAAATTTTTTATAAAATTCTGCACTCAGGCCATCAGGGCCCGCAGCTTTTCCATTCTTTAACGAACTAATTGATTCTTCAATATCTTTTACTGTTATTTCAGCATTTAACAAGTGTCTGCCTTCCTGATCTAAACTATTAATTTGACATTCTTGTAGGAATAGTTCCATACCATCTGTTTGTCCTGTTAATTTTGATGAATAAAGATTTTGATAATATTGTAGAAATCTGTCATTAATATCTTTTGGTATAGTCAATATATTTCCATGCGCAGATTTAATTCCATGTATCATTTTTTCATCTTCTAATTTTCTAAGTTGTCGTGCTAGCAATTTTTGTGGTTTGTCTCCAAATTCAAAATGCACTTGTTTGGTTTGTTGAAACAGTTTAATGACTTGGTTAGAATATATTTTATTTAATCTGTATTTTACTATTGCAATTTTATTACTTAACTCTTTAGAAGGATGTTTTATATTTTCGCTATCAAGTTGTTTTATCTCATTTTCTAACTTTTGTTCCATCTTTCGATTTTCTTTATTAAAATATGCTTGTGCTGATATTATTGCACCACGCATAAATGCTTTAAATGTATCCCAAAGTAGCGATGGTGAAATTTCAGGTTTGTCATTAGTTTCAAAAAATAATTTAATCTGTTCCACCACATGTTTACAACAGTCCTTACCCTTTAATATCTGGGGATTAAATCTCCAAGTAGTAGTTTTATTAAATATATCTTTTAATTTTATCTTGAATGTTAGTGGCGCATGATCTGAAATAATAATATTGTGATATTTTGCATCATACGTAAAAGGAAGTAATTTTGAATCTATTAGAAAATAATCTATCCTCGAGTAAGTTCCATATACGGGCGAGAAAAAGGAATATTCTCGTCCGGTTGGATTATCTAATCTCCAAATATCCTTAACATTAGATGTGTTAATAAAAGAATTTATAAGTTTACTTGATTTAGAGGCAGCTTTCCTTTTTGTAGAAGATTTGTCTAGATAGTTATCTAAAGTGCAATTAAAATCACCCCCAATTATTAAATTATATTGAGTGGATATAGGAATATTATTAAATATTTTCTAAAAAAATAATGGATTATCAAAGTTAGGGGCATATATATTCACAAAAATTACTTTTTTTGAATATAATTCCCCTGTGATTATTACATATCCACCCTCTTTATCCTCTATTATAGAACTTTGTTTAAAAGGTATACCTTTACGAATAATTATTGCAACTCCTCTAGATTTATGTATAAATGAAGAGTGATACACCTTAGAAATCCATTTTGCTGTTAATCTATGTTGAGCATCTTTTTTAAGATGAGTCTCTTGAAGGAAAGTGACGTCTGATTTCAATCTGTTCAACTGAGCTAACACCTTTCCCCTTTTAATTGGTTCATTAATTCCCGTAACATTCCAACTACAGAAGGTAATTCCATCACCCCCGGTCTTCACATTCATGTCTTGCATTTTACTGTTAGGGTGGTTTTTTTGGAGTAGCCTTCTCGACTCCTCCAGCTCTACGTTACACCCAAACATCAATTTGATGAAAATTACTATCCCCATTAATCCATATACATGTCTTCTTAAACTAATTATACAATATCGATCATAACTACATCCATATAATATATAATATAAGATCAAATATTTAATGTATAAAACATAATAAAAAATGTAAATATAAAAAAGAGTAAAGGGTGTTAATAGGGTGCCCAGAAAAAAAAAACTACACTTGTATAATGTGTAGTGTGTATTATTGGAAGCCACACTAGCGTGGCTATTAATCTAGTGACTTCCGTTTTGGTTTTTCAAAAGATGTTAATTGTTCCAGCTCCTATCTAAGATGCTGTGTATATTGGGGTGGGGTACTAACTTTGTATACTTAGTAATTATTTCTATTATTCATATTACTAGTTACTAGTTTCTATTACAATTAATATTATAATAAGTAATACTATATTCGGGGAATAATTAAAATTTTAATAATTAATACAAAACTACAACTTCGTGCCCATTATTCCTCCTCTTTCTCAGTGAGTAATTCATAACCACAGGTCGGTGATAAAAGTTCAGTCATCTTTTTCTTCCTCCAGTGCTTCTTCTTCTTCATCTTCTACCTTCTTCTGTATGTCTCGGGCGAATTCCAGTGCTTCAGTATGCTTAACGAAACGGTATTCCTTGTTATCGTAGGTTACTCTCAATGTTGCTGGGTACATCAAGCCATATCTCAGATCCTTTGTATCCTTCATATTCCTCAGAATGCCTCTTGTTTCTGTGAATAAAGATCTTCTCTTAGCCACTTCCGCTGGGTAATCTCTGAAAATACTGATGTTGTCTCCGTCGTATTTCAGATTTCTCTTTCGTATTATTATCTTCATCATTTCTTCGAAGACGTGATCATAAGCCACCTTTGCAATCATTTGTCTTGGTGGTGCACCTCTCCCAGGGGCCCGTCTTAAAGCCCTGTGCGCACGGCCCAACAGGAGTTCTTGATCCAAATTCAGAATGTCCTTTAGGAGTTTTGCAACAAATTTTCGAGGGTCTTGATTTCCCTCGCGACCCTCGCTCAAGCCAACTATACGTAAATTCTTACGGCGTTGACGTCCCTCCAAATCAATACATTTCTCATTTATTTTGCGTAATAATTCTGATAGACGTTTGTTCTCGGCGCGAAGTTTTTCTGTCTCCTTAGTATTTAATGCAGCAATCTTAGTTAGCTCTTTAATTGCATCATTTTGTTGGTCGAGCGAGATTACAATAGGATCTATCTTGTCATCCAGCATTCTTTCCATCCCAGCAGCTATATCCTTTATCTCCTCCATTTGGGTTTGTAACTCAGCATCAGCCTTTTCTTTCCAATCGTTCATCATAATCTTTACCGTCTCTATAACTTCCTTTTTAAAATCTTCTTTAATTCTCTCATGAGACACCAGCATATCCGCTTTAAATTTTTTAATCTCCTCCTTATAATCCTTCCTCAGTTTCTTCATCTCACCTAGAATGGTAGCTTTGAGTTCCTCCATGTCGGATTTCCTCTGTGAGATTTCCTCTTGGGAAGCAGCCAGGGCACTAGCAGGGCCTATTTCCCTTCTTGTAGGCTTTTTTCCAGGAGCAGTGGTGGGGGAGCGTTGTGTCATGTTTTCTTCACTTTCTTATAAAAGTCGCGCGCCTGATGACGTCACGCACCTTTTAAACGCTACCGGAGCCGTTCCCAGTTGTTCTCCTGTGGTAAGTGCGTTTAACAGACCCCTATACCCCCGTTTTTTATTCAATTTTTAGCGGAGCTGTAATGGCGCGACTCCACTTACTCCATGGCGCCAACCGGAAGCGTCAGACTATCCAGACTTCCTCTTGGCTCAGGGAACTTATTTTCTTTAAAAAAATATATATATATATATTTTAAACTTTTGCACATATTTTATTTTCTCATATTTCCATAATAAACGTAATTAAAAATATGATCAAGACCCAACTTGCTCTCCACCTAAATCTCCTTTCCCCTGTTCAGCTTCATTTCTTTTTTTTAAATTTTAATTTTTTATATTTTTATTTATTAGAAGCAAATGTACAAGAGTAGAACAAACAGCATATAAAATTACACAGAAACATAGACAATAGGTGCAGAAGTAGGCCATTCGGCCCTTCGAGCCTGCACCACCATTCAATATGATCATGGCTGATCATCCAACTCAGTATCCTGTACCTACCTTCTCTCCATACCCCCTGAGCCCTTTAGCCACAAGGGCCACATCTAACTCCCTCTTAAATATAGCCAATGAACTGTCCTCAACTACCCTCTGTGGCAGAGAGCCACAGACTCACCACTCTCTGTGTGAAAAATGTTTTTCCCATCTCGGTCCTAAATGATTTCCCCCTTATCCTTAAACTGTGACGCCTTCTCCTGGCCTTCCCAACATCGGGAACAATCTTCCTGCATCTAGCCTGTCCAACCCCTTAAGAATTTTGTAAGTTTCTATAAGATCCCCCCTCAATCTTCTAAATTCTAGCGAGTACATGCCGACTCTATCCAGTCTTTCTTCATATGAAAGTCCTGACATCCCAGGAATCAGTCTGGTGAACCTTCTCTGTACTCCCTCGATGGTAAGAATGTCTTTCCTCAGATTTGGAGACCAAAACTGTACGCAATACTCCAGGTGTGGTCTCACCAAGACCATGTACAACTGAAGTAGAACCTCCCTGCTCCTATACTCAAATCCTTTTGCTATGAATGCCAACATACCATTCGCTTTCTTCACTGGCTAACATACTATTCGCTTTCTTCACTGACCTCAAGGGCCACAAAACAGTGGTCTCAGCCGGCCTCTGTTATGAATACTATAAGGACATCCACAGGGGCCACCCCAGCGTGGAGGCAGCCCTCCAAAGGGCGCAAAGCATGTTTTACTGGCCCCGTATGACCAAATACATACGCGAAAGAACCGAAACGTGCGCTGTCTGCAAAAGCCTGACGCCACATCAGCAGAAGTAGCCCTTACTGCCTCAAGCAGTCCCTCCCCTCCTGTGGTCCTCACTAGCCACCGACATCTTCGAGTGGCACAGGAAACACTATCTGGTCCTTGTGGACTCTTACTCGGGCTGGTTCGAGATAGACCTACTGCAAATCATTTATTCGGAGGCAGTGATTGAGGAGCTGCAACGACACCTCTCCGTGCACGGCTCTCCTGCACGTATTCAGACTGACAGCGGCAGACGGTTCACCAGCCAAGCGTTCAAAAACGTAGCTTAATGATGGGACTTTCAACACGTTACCAGCGGTCCCGAGTTCCCGCAGTCCAACGGACTCACCGATCGCGCTGTTCGGAGTGCAAAACAACTTATGGAACGTTCCTACCTTGCCAAATCCGACGTATACCTGGACTTGCTCAATCTACGGAACATTGCACGGTATCCCATACTAGTGTTCTCCTGGCCAACGACTGATGTCTCGCCAAACCCGTGCTCCCCTGCCTGTCTCCCAACAGCTGTTGCAGCCACAAGTTCGTTCCCCGCCTGCGGTTCAGAAGCAGCCGCAAATTAAACGTGACACGCAGAAGCGGTTCTTCGACACGTCCAGCAGCCTCTTGCGCGTGGACAAGTGGCTCGTCTGCAAACCGACAAGGGCCATGCACGCCTGGGCCACATCCATGGGCCTGCCAAAGAGCCATGATCATACCTGGTCGAGGTGGATGGTGTCATCTACAGACGCAACCATCAACACATCCTTCCTGTGAAGGAACCTCGTCCTGCAACTCCCTATCCTGATGCACCATGCCTGGTGCTCACTCCCACAGCCGGTCCTATTTCCCCACCTCCAACTGTCATTCCTACCGCATTGTTTGCCGCCTGGCTCGCCTATTTCGTCTCCCACCATGTATGTCGGGTCCCCGTTTGTTCTCCCACTCCCCTCTCCGGTCTTTTCTCAAGCAAAACGAGGTGCGGCGGTCTCCTACCGCACAAGGGGCGGACGGGTTTGTAGGCTACCCGTTAGATCTGGCAATTTTGTACAACTTTGCTAGTATGGTCGTAATATTCCACTTATATTGCTTCACCACCGGTGTTTCTTTATTTCTCCAAGAAGAGATGTAGATTGGCGATTGCATGCTAGCCAATCATAGTGTTTATTAGTAGTAGCTCCGCCTAGTACGTGCTTTAAAATATCAAGAGCTCGCTTACGCCAGCCAGCTCGGAGCTGCAACGTACTGCAGATCCTATGCTGTAAGTGATTTAATAAATATGTGTTGTATCTTAGTGTGTGTTCGGGTCACATCATTACATATACTAAAGATGAATTCCTGATCTTCCCATCTACCATGTTTTCCTCGTGCACTTTTTTAATCTGCACTTTCCCTGTAGCTAAAACTCTATACTCTACCCTGTTTACTTTGTTCTCTTTGGATTACCTGTTGTACATGTGTGTGGCTTGACTGTAATCATAGAATCAGGCACCGTGGAAACAGGCCCTATGGCCCAACTTTCTCATGCTGACCAACATGTCCCATCTACATAAGTCCCACGTTTGGCCCATTTCCCTCCAAACCTATCCTATCCATGTACCCTGTCCAAGTGTCGCTTAAACATTATGGTAGTCCCTGCCTCAACTACCTCCTCCAGCAGCTCACACCTCCTTACACCCACCACCCTTTGTGTAAATAGTTACCCCTCAGGTATCTGTACAATCGTTCCCTCCTCACCTTAAACCTATGTCCTCTGGTTCTTGATTCCCCTACTCTGGGAAAAAGACCATGCATTCACCCAATCTATTCCTCTCATGATTTTGTACACCTCTAGAAGATCATCCCTCATCCTCTTGTGCTCCAAGGAATAAAGTCCTAGCCTGCCCAACCTCTCCCTGTAGCGGAGACCCTGGAGTCCTGGTAAACATCCTCGCAAATCTTCACTGCACCCTTTCCAGCTTGACAACATCTTCCCCATAGTAGACACCCAATGCTGGAGTAACTCAGCGGGACAGGCGGCATCCCTGGAGAGGAGGAATGGGTGACGTTTCTAGGTCGAGACCCTTGTTTAGAACATCCTTCCTACAGCAGGACGACCAAAACTGAACATGACACTCCAAGTGTGGCCTCACCAATATCTTCTGCAATTGTAACATTACGACAAACATCTACACTCAATGGACACAAAAACGCTGGAGAAACAGTGGGCCCGGCAGCATCTCTGGAGAAGCCTTCTCTCCAGATGATGCTGCCTGTCCCGCTGAGTTACTCCAGCATTTTGTGTCTATCTTTGGTGCAAACCAGCATCTGCAGCCCCTTCCTACACATGTATCCTGACTGATGAAGGCCAGAGTGCCGAAAGCCTTTTCTACCACCCTATCTAACTGTGACGTCAGTCGTGGGGAGTATTGGTCCCCTTTCAGTTATATCCATGGGTGCTGCATGCTGGAAGGTCAAATTTATTAGAGGAAAATACAAAGTACATGTTAGAACCTTGAGGAGTATTGATGGATAAGAGGAATCGTGGGGTTCAAGTCCGGAGATTCACCTCCAGTACCTCCTTCAAGCTTCTCTACTGCTCCGTTGCTCCCAACCTTTATTAAAGGGTATTTTTATACATTTTGGTTTCACCATGTAGAAATTACAGCTGTGTTTATCCATAGTCCCCCCATTTCAGGGCACCATCATTTTTTTTTATTTTCCTTTTATTTCGGGTTCTGGCAGTGTGGACGCTGCTAAGCGTATTACTGCCTTCCACAGTTCAGAGTTTGAACTAGATTCTTACATACAATCCTGTCACATGCAGGAATTGAAGAACAGCCCTGGATATCAATTGATGTTCCTCATTATGCCCAAACAAAGATAAAACAGAAAAAGCCTCAACACCAAGTCCCATCAGTGTAACTAACAATACTTTTCTTTCTACCCTATACTTTTTACATTCTAGGAAAACATGCTTAACTGTCTCATCACTCCCACATTCACACAAGCCAGAAACATGGTTCCCGATAATGTACAAATAATAATTTAACCCAGTGTCCCAATTTCAACCTACACAATTTAACCGAGTCCCTACGAGACAGAGATGTACAGAAACATATTTTCCTAACTTCAGATTGAATAGAAAAGTAATGTCTACCCCTGACTTCCTTTTCCCATCCTCTCTGCCATTCTTTTTATTAAGCCCTCTTTAATTATTTCTCTCAATTCCACTCTCCCCAATGACACATGAATATCTATTTCTCTTTTTAAACTTTCCTTTGCTACGAGGTCCACCTGCTCATTCCCCCTCACTCCAGCATGCCCAGGAACCCAGCAAAAGGTGATATTATACGCAAACCCAATTCTGGAAAACACACCCAAGATTTCATTTAGAATGTCAGGACGAGCTTTAGATTTCCCCGCTCTTAAAGTTTCAAGAGCAGCTACAGAATCGGAACAGATAATGACTTCTTTAAAACTGGCTTCCTCAATCCACCATAGAGCCCATTGAATTGCCATTAATTCAGTCGTGAGAACAGAGCTTCCATCAGAAATGCGTCGACCAAACCTCAACCCAAGCTGCTCCACATACACTCCAAACCCAGCTCTCCCACTAACTGGGTCCTTAGATCCATCTGTGAAAACAATCAAAGTGCTCTCACGAATTAAATTAAAATATTCCACTATTCTTGGAGTCACCTCACACTTATCTTTTCCCTCAAGAAACGCAAGCTCAATAACCAGTTCAGGAAGAACCCAATAGGGCACAGGTAGCCATAACATATGCTCTATAATACCCCCTTGTTCCAAACCCAACTTCCTAGCCCACTGATTTATAATTACAAAAAATGTGTAATATTTGTTACCATCATCCTCCTCTTGCAACAAACACCTCGCTGGGAAGGTATCATTACACCCACAAAGTTTAGCCCAGTAATGTAACCCTAACTTAATGCGCCTTAACCATAAGGGCATTTCTCCCATTTCAACAATCAGGGCAGGGACTGGGGAAGTTCTAAAGGCTCCACAGCAAAGCCTCAAAGCCTTTGCCTGCAACACATCTAGCCTAGCCAGAACTGTTTTAGACACAGACCCATACACAAAACACCCATAGTCAAGAGAAGATCTGATCATGGCCTGATAAATTAGCATCATTGTCTCCCTGTTGGCCCCCCCACTCACACCCAACCAGACTTCTCATAACATTCAGAACTTTTCCACACTTCATCACAATTTTACCAACATGTACAGCCCAAGTCATATGCTCTTCAAACCAAACACCCAAAAACTTAAAAACCTTTACTTTCTCCAAAAGAGACCCATACATATACAGCCCTAACTTAGACAACTTTCTTTTAAAACCAAATACCATATATTTAGTCTTAGATGCAGAGATTTTAAAGCCCCATGTGTCCCCCCACTCCTCTACAGACTCTAACACTTTTTGAATCTGTTTTAAAACAAACTCTACATTACGACCACTTTTCCAGATGGCCCCGTCATCTGCAAACAAAGACAGACCGAACCCTCTCTTTACTTTACAAAATATGTCATTTATCATGATATTAAATAAAACTGGACTGATAACACTTCCCTGCGGGGTTCCATTCTCTATTTCTACAGTCTCTGAGCTGACACTACCAACCATTACTTGTATTGTTCTATTCAATAAAAAATCCTTAATCCAGTTGAACATTCGACCCCTGACTCCCAAGTCAAAAATTTTAATCATTAATCCCTCCTTCCACAAAGAATCATATGCCTTCTCAATATCAAGGAATACACTCACTACTACTTCCTTGCGTCTAAATGCCCTTTTAATATCCCGATCCAAAACTGATACAGACTCCATTGTAGACCTTCCCTTCCTAAAGCCATTCTGTACATCAACAAATAGTCCCCTGGTTTCTAAAAAATAAACTAATCTGTTGGCTACCATTCTCTCCATAATTTTACAGAGCACTGCTGTGTGTGCTATAGGGCGATATGAACTAGGGTCAGATGCCTCTTTGCCCGGTTTTAAAATAGGGACCACGACTGCATGTTTCCATTCTTTTGGTAAATAACCCTCTGCCCACACAGTATTAAACAAAGCTAAGATTTCATCAAGTACAATATCATCCAGATGTTTAAATAACTCATACAACAACCTATCCCTCCCCGGGGTGGTATTTGCCCCAGACATAATTGCATCCTTCAACTCTTTTATAGTAAAAAAAAAAACAGATTAAAGGTATTATCATTTACTAAACTCCTCTCCAGCTTCCACTGATTAACTGAGGGCACCATCATGTTTGGGACACATGGCTTCACAGGTGTTTGTAATTGCTCAGGTGTGTTTAATTGCCTCCTTAATGCAGGTATAAGTGAGCTCTCAGCACCTAGTCTTTCCTCCAGTCTTTCCATCACCTTTGGAAACATTTATTGCTGTTTTCCAACATGAGGCCGAAAGTTGTGGCAATGAAAGTCAAAGAAGCCATTATGAGACTGAGAAACAAGAATAAAACTGTTAGAGACATCAGCCAAGCCTCAGGCTTACCAAAATCAACTGTTTGGAACATCATTTAGAAGACAGAGAGCACTGGTGAGCTTACTAATCACAAAGGGACTGGCAGGCCAAGGAAGACCTCCACAGCTGATGACAGAATAATTATTTCTATCTATATATTACTAAAAATCCGATCTAGACCACTTTTGGCTCACTGTGATTTCCGAAAGAGATGCCGCCACCTACGGCTGTCATTTTTGGCCACCTCGCTCAGAGCCCTCCTCTGCCTTCTAGGACCAGAGGATTTTTCCCACCGATTAAAAATCAGAGCGATATTACTGTTTTTAAAATATTCCCCATTCTCTCTGCTGCCCCTGCTGAAGGGAGGGGGAGGGACTATAAAACCAGGAAGTGGTGTGCCTCACTCAGTCTCTGCAAGCTAGAGGAAGCCAGTGGTGTGCCTCACTCAGTCTCTCTGAGCTCTGAATAGCACTGAACACATGTCTACTCAACTGTGAGTGCCCTATTGTGGTTCAAAAAGGTTGCAAAAAATGTCTATTGGTTCTAAAATGGTTGTAGAAAGTGTATTTTTTGGTTCTAAAATGCTTGCAAACAGTGTCTCTATTGGTTCTAAAATGCTTGCAGAAAGTTTCTATTGGTTCTAAAGTGCTTGCAGAAAGTTTCTATTGATTCTAAAATGCTTGCAGAAAGTTTCTATTGGTTCTAAAATGCTTGAAGAAAGTCTCTATTGGTTCTAAAATGTGCAGAAAGCCTATGTTGGGTCTACAATGGTTGCTGAAAGTGGCTGTTGGGTCTAAAATGGTTGCTGAAAGTGGCTGTTGGGTCTAAAATGGTTGCTGAAAGTGGCTGTTGGGTCTAAAACGGTTGCTGACAGAATGCCTCTGTTGGGTCTAAAATGCTGCCTGGCCAGAGTGACTGAGCTGCCATCCCAAGAATCCATTTGGCCTACAATGTCCATACTAGCCCTCTGGAAACCAGTCCCTTTGACCCACAACACACATACTAGTGCTCTAGAAAGCCCCCCCCCCCCCCCCACCCCACTGGCCAGCAATATTGGAATTGGTGGAGAGATGGAATATTGCGTTGGGGGAGCAGCCCTCCCGTGTGCAGCTGGGACCCAACGGGTCCCACTTAGTCTAGTAATAAAGAAAAATTCCCAAACATCTGTCCAACAGATCAGAAACACTCTTCAGGAGTCGGGTGTGGATTTGTCAATGACCACTGTCCACAGAAGAGAAATACAGAGGCTACAAGATGCAAACCACTGGTTAGCTGCAAAAATAGGAGAGCCAGGTTACAGTTTGCCAAGAAGTACTTAAACGAGCAACCACAGTTCTGGAAAAAGGTCCTGTGGACAGATGAGATGAAGATTGACTTGTATCAGAGTGATGACAAGAGCAAAGTATGGAGGAGAGAAGGAACTGCCCAAGATCCAAAGCATACCACCTCATCTGTGCAACACGGTGGTGGGGATGTATTGGCTTGGGCATGTATGGCTGCTGAAGGTACTGGCTCACTTATCTTCATTGATGATACAACTGCTGATGATAGTAGCATAATGAATTCTGAAGTGTATAGACACATCCTATCTGCTCACGTTCAAACAAATGCCTCAAAACTCATTGGCCGGCAGTTCATTCTACAGCAAGACAATGATCCCAAACATACTGCTAAAGCAACAACGGAGTTTTTCAAAGCTTAAAAAAAAGCTTAAAAAATGGTCAATTCTTGAGTGGCCAAGTCAATCACCCAATTTGAACCCAACTGAGCATGCCTTTTATATGCTGAAGAGAAAACTGAAGGGGACTAGCCCCCAAAACAAGCATACGCTAAAGATGGCTGCAATACAGGCCTGGCAGAGCATCACCAGAGAAGACACCCAGCAACTGGTGATGTCCATGAATCACAGACTTCAAGCAGTCATTGCATGCAAAGGATATGCAACAAAATACTAAACACGATTACATTCATTTACATGACATTGCTGTGTCCCAAACATTATGGTGCCCTGAAATGGGGGGGACTATGTATGTTTCTGTAATTTCTACATGGTGAAACCAACATGTATAAAAATGGCCTTTATTAAAATCTGACAATGTGCACTTTAACCACATGTGATGTTTTTCTATTGCAAATCTCAAATTGTGGAGTACAGAGGCGAATAAATAAATGATGGGTCTTTGTCCCAAACATTATGGAGGGCACTGTGGCTCTCAATTGCTAACCATTGTAGTGCCCCTCCCATTCCCACGCAGATGTCTCTGTCCTGGACCTCCTCCGTTGCGGTTCCTGTGCGGTTCCCGGAGGCTTTTGTCCTCTGGCAACCACCTTCAATTGGCATCGCAGGCCACATTTCGTTGTCTCTAATGCATTTCGTTGTCTCTGTACTGTACACTGACAATGACAATTAAAATTGAATCTGAATCTGAATCTTTGACTAAAAAATTACCGATTTTTAAAATGGAAACCACTTTCGACCATTAGGGAGACTGACAAAAACCTCCGGGAACCGTACGGAAACCTTGACGGGGGCATTAGATACTGTTCGCTAATGGGAGGTGATGAGATACATAGTCATTCAGCCTGGAAACAGGCCCTTTGGCCCGACTCGTCCATGCTGTCCAAGATGCCCCAACAAGCTAGTTGTATGTTCCCACATTTGGCCCTTATCCCATCTAAAGCTTTCTTATCCATGTGCCTGCGTTTAGTTTGGTTTGGTTAGGTTTAGTTTAGTTTATTGTCACGTGTACCGAGGTCCAGTGAAAAGCTATTTTGTCGCGTGCTAACCAGTCAGCGGAAATTCATTAATGATTACAATCGAACATTCATGATTACAATGCTATATTTAAGAGGGCGTTAGATGTGGCCCTTGTGGCTAAAGGGATCAGGGGGTATGGAGAGAAGGCAGGTACAGGATACTGAGTTGGATGATCAGCCATGATCACATTGAATGGCGGTGCAGGCTCGAAGGGCCGAATGGCCTACTCCTGCACCTATTTTTCTATGTTTCTATGAACCGTCCACAGTGCACAGATACAGGATAAAGGGAATAGTGGAGGTTTAGCAGGTTGGAGCGAGTGTAATGAATGATTGCAGATCCACTTCCATGAACCGCCCACAGAGTTCTGGCTTGGCCACCATCTTGCTTTTTGTTTAAAAAGTGTATTTTTTCATTTAGATGTTAAGTGTCATCCCAACTTGCCCATGCTGATCAACAAGCCCCTTCGTCACTAGTTCCACCTGCCCGTGTTTGGCCCATATCCCTCTAAACCCGTCCTATCTATGCACCTGCCCGAATGTCGTTCAAATGTTGTTTCAGTACCTGTCTCAACTACCTCTTCTGGTAGCTTGTTCTATATACCCACCATCCTTTGTGTAAAAAAGTTGACCCTCAGATTTCTATTAAATCTTTCTCCCCACACTTTAAGCCTATGTCCTCTGTTCTTAGAAACATAGAAAATAGGTGCAGGAGTAGCCTTTGAGGCAGCACCGCCATTCATTGTGATCATGGCTGATCATCCCCAATCAATAACCCGTGCCTGCCTCCTCCCCATATCCCTTGATTCCACCAGTCCCTAGAGCTCTATCTAACTCTCTCTTAAATCCATCCAGTGATTTGGCCTCCACTGCCCTCTGTGGCAGGGAATTCCACAAATTCACAAATCTCTGGGTGAAAAAATATTTCTCACCTCAGTCTTAAATGGACTCGCCTTTATTCTAAGACTGTGGCCCCTTCTTGATGCCCCTACCCTGGGTAAAGACTGTGTGTTCACCTTATCTATTCCTCTCATGATTTTGTACACCTCGCTAAGATCACGCCTCATCCTTCTGTGTTCCAAGGTGCAAAGCCCTAGCCTGCCCAACCTCTCCCTGAAGCTGGGGCCCCTTGAATCCTGGCAGCATCATCGTAAATCTTCTCTGCATCCTTCCCTATGTAACCACGTCTTTCCTGCAGCAGGATGACAAAAGCTGAACACAAAAAACTGACCAGAATACTCCAAACGCAGCCTCAACAATATATTGTATAAGGAGCTGCTGGAGGAGGTTGTCGAGACGGGTATTATCACGACACTTATCAAAAGGCACAATAGAGGATGTACTTCCTACGGCAGCTGAGGAAGCACAATCTGCCACAGGCAACGATGGTCCAATTTTACACAGCCGTCGTAGAGTCTGTTCTCACCTTCTCCATCATGGTCTGGTTTGGCTCAGCCACCAAGCACGACACCTGGAGGCTGCAGAGAAGGTTATTAGCTGCAACCTTCCCTCCATTGATGAACTGTACACTGCAAGGGCCAGGAAGCGAGCGGGCAAGATCATCTCTGACCCCTCTCACACTGGCCACAAACTCTTTGAATCACTTCCCTCTGGAAGGTGACTCCGGACTGTCAAAGCTGCCACAGCCAGACATGAAATAACAGCTTTTATCCACGAGTAGTTGCTCTACTCACCAGCCAAAAATCTGTAGCCTCCCTTTGCTCTGGTATTTTATTTAATTAATACCATGTTTAATCGATAATGTTTTATTATTAATGTTTAATGTTTTGTGTGTAATTCCTAACTGTCACTATGTCATGTTGTCACTTGCAAATTCCTTGTATGTGAATACTTAGCCAATTAACTTATTCATTAATTTAGAAACATTTCGACAGGTACATGGATATGACGGGTTCAGAGGGATATGGGCCAAACGCATGTAGGAAAGACTATTGTAGATGGGGCAAGTTGGGATGAAGGGCCTGTTTCCACGTTGTATGACTCCATAACACTAAATGATTCGATGAAGAGTACAATTGAGAAACATTCTTTAAACAGCTCCCATGCTTCTAACGAAACATGATGAGTTATCATTTCCTCATCCGCGTTTGGTGTATCTTTGAAGCATTAACCCACAAAAATTGTGGGGGGTTCAGTCAGTCAGATGGAGGAGAGATTTGGACTTTAGAGATCCAGCATGGAAACAGGTACTTCGGCCCAGCGAGCCCGCGCCGACCAGCGATCACCCTGTACACTAGTTCTGTCCCACGAACACTGGGGACAATTTACAATTTTCTTACTGAAGCCAATTCATCTACAAACCCGCACGTCTTTGGAGTGTGGGAGGAAACCTGAGCTCCCACAGAAAACCCACGCAGTCACAGGAGGAACGTGGAAATTCCGTACAGACAGCACCCGTAGTCAGGATCTAACCTGGGTCTCTGGTGCAGTAACGCACCGGCTCTTCCCGCTGTGCCACCGTACTGCCCATTGTTGGAGATTGTAGGATTAAGGAGGAGGAAAGTGGCCTATGGTAAAATATCAGCCACACACCCATTGAGTGATAGAACAAGCATGATGGGCAGAATGTCCTCCTCTCGCCTCTGCTACTAATGTTCTATTTGACTGTGGGAACCGTCACAGGCATCTCCAGACCTCTCTGTATCCCTGTCGACAGGCACCAAAAGCTGGAGTAATTCTGCAGGGACAGGCAGCATCTCTGGAGAAAAGGAATGGGTGATGTTTCGCGTCGAGACCCTTCTTCAGACTGAGAGACAGGGGAAAGGGAAACAAGAGATATAGACGGTGATAGAGACAAATGGATCAAATGAATGAAAGATTAAGGAATAGAGCTCACAATTGTCCATTGTTGGCACTGGGGTAGGTGATAATGAGTTAAACAAACTCAACAGGACGACAATGAAACTAGTACGATGACTAGGGTGCGGGAGGGATGGAGAGGGAGGGGATGCAAGGGTTACTTGAAGTTGGACCAACCAATATTCATACTGCTGGCTTGTAAGCTTCCCGAGCCAAATACTCCTGTCGTTCAGTTTAGACAGGCTGAACCTTTTTAAGAATTAAGAATAAGGGGTAGACATTAATTTGGGTCTGAGATGAAAAGCTTTTTCACCCAGGGGTGAGTTGCATATCTGTGGAATTCTCTGCCACAGAAGGCAGTGGAGGCCAATTCATTGGATGTTTTCAAGAGAGAGTTAGATTTTGCTCTTAGGGCTAATGGAATCAAGGGATATGGAGAGAAGGCAGGAACGGGGTACTGATTGGGGACGATCAGCAGTGATCGTATTGAATGGCGGTGCTGACTCGAAGGGTCGAATGGCCGACTCCTGCACTTATTGTCTACTCCTGCACCTATTGTCTATGTTTCTATGTTTTCCCAGGCTGGGAATGTCTCGCTATCTGTTTTCATGTTTCTTGTGAGGCCCACCATCTCATTTAATGAATGTTCTAATTGTTAGTCTTGTTGTAATATAGGGTGAATGCCCAGTGTGCAGAATAGTGCATTGGAAAACTGGTATTACATTTACAGAGCAATGCACAGTCTTTTACCCAGGATACGGGAATCAAGGACATGGTGCATAGAAAGGAACTGCAGACGTTGGTTTAAACCGAAGAAAGACACAAAAAGCTGGAGTAACTCAGCGCGGCAGGCAGCATCACTGGAGAGCAGGAATGGGTGACGTTTCTGGTCGAGACCCTTCTGCAGCCTGGTCCTTGGACATGCAGAGGAGTCAGGAGCTAGTCGGCGCTGATGGTGCTCGGTGAGTGAAGTCCGGAGAAGGAGGTTAGTATGGTGTTAGATTTAGGGGGCGGCACGGTGGCGCAACCTTCCTGGTAGAGCAGCTGCCTGGCAGTGCCAGAGACCCGAGTTAAATCCTGATATCGGGCACTGTCTGTCTGTGTGTGGAGTTTGCACGTTCTCCCCGTGACCCAGTGGGTTCCCACCGGGTGTCCGCCTTTCACCCCCATTCCAAAGACGTGCGGGATTGTGGGTTAATCGGCCTCTATTAATGGCCCCTTGTAATGTTTTAGTTTAGAAATAGATTTAAGGGCCTGTCCCACTTGGACGACCTAGTTTAGAAAACCCTACAAGAGTTGAAAAAAATGTCAAGGTCGTGTTGACTCGACAAAAAGGCCTCCTACGACTATGTATACGATCTCCTACGACTATGTCTACGACCTTGTCTATGACCTCCTACGACTATGTCTACGATCTCCTATGACTATGTCTACGACCTTGTCTATGACCTCCTACGACTATGTCTACGACCTTGTCTATGACCTCCTACGACTATGTCTACGATCTCCTATGACTATGTCTACGACCTTGTCTATGACCTCCTACGACTATGTCTACGACCTCCTACGACTATGTCTACGACCTCCTACGACTATGTCTACGATCTCCTACGACTATGTCTACAACCTCGTCTATGACCTCCTACGACTATGTCTACGATCTCCTAACTATGTCTACGACCTTGTCTATGACCTCCTACGACTCCGTCTACGACCTCCTACGACTATGTCTACGACCTCCTACGACTATGTCTACGACCTCCTACGACTATGTCGACGACCTCCTACGACTATGTCTATGACTACGTCTACGACCTCCTATGACTATGTCTACGACCTCGACTACGACCTCCTACGACTATGTCTACGGCGTCCTACGACCCCCCTCGACCTCAGTCTTCCACACCTAAGACCAACTACGACTAACTACGAGTGGAAAATGATCACATGATAAAATTATGTCATGTTTGCATTTTCTTTCTCGGGCCAGTTACCGACCTACGATTACCTACAACTATCTATGACCTACCTACGACTACCATCACGACCTACTATGACTTACCTACAACCTATCTACGAGTAAAAAGTGTCCATATTTTCCATGCCGCCCTTTTTTTAAACTTGTGGACATTTTTTATCAGGCTGGAAAAAACGCCGCGACCTACTTGAGGCCACAAGTACACGGGGACCACTCACGAGCATGAGGAAGAGTTACGAAGACCTCCTACGAGCTTGTGGCGACCACGCTGCGATTATGAGTCAAGGGCAAACTCGGCAGAGGTCACCAATTAGGTCGTGAAAGTGGAGCAGGGGCTTTAGTTTTAGGTTAGAGCGTTGAAACGGGCCCTTCGGCCCATGGAGTCCACGCTGACCAACAATCACCTGCTCACACTAATTCCATGTCGTCCCATTTTCTCATCTACTCCTGACACACTGGGGGCCGTTTACAGTGTGTAGAGAGTCCATGAGAAAGTGAGATGATGTAGAACTGATGCTCGACGTGGCTTCAGTGGCCTGATTCCATGTTACATCTCCAATCCAAGCTAATCAATAATCTAAACTGATAGCATGGATCAGTACGGACTTTACCTGAGAAAGGTTGGGCCAGTTCAGTAGTGATACGGTATGCTCTGCGTTGGGTGCGATGGATATGACTGAATGCAACGGCCAAAGGAAGAGGAAACAATAATTTAAATTATCTGAAAGATTGCAACTAACATATTTTTACTAGACTAAGTGTGTTGGGTCCCAGCTTCACACGGGACGGCTGGTCCCCCAATATTGCTGGCCGGGGGGGGGACTTTTCTGGAGCGCTAGTATGGGTGTTGTGGGCCGAAGGGACACATAACACCACATAAAGGGCACTCACAGTTCAATAGACACTCAGTGTTGTGTAGATTCCCAGCTCAGACTGAGAGTCATGGCCTCTCCCTCGCCATCTTGCAGCGACTGAGCCACGTCGTGACTTCCGGGTTGTATAGTCTCTCCCGCACCCCCCTCGGTGGGGCATGACCTTCATCGCGGTTATTGACAGGAGAAAGAATCTCAAGATTTTTTAAACACTAATAACTCTTTTATTTTTAATCGATGGGAAAAATCCTCGGTGCCTGATCATCGGAGGAGGACTCTGGGTAAGATGGCCAAAAAAAACACAGCCCTATATAGTCACGTTTTTTCTAAAATCAAACAACAGCGCAAACAGGAAGTGGTCGAGATGAGACTTTTAATTATTTACTTGTATGTTTCCAGAAACATACAAGTAGACACTTATTGAAGAATCACCCATGCTCTGGGTTGGGTCAGTGAAGATATGGGCTTATTTGGAACACACTTCGCCACACCTCTATGCATTTTAGTTGTAAAGGTCTTAAACAGACAACCTCAGGCTGAGAAGCACATATAACCTTATAGCAAGTCCCCTTTCTTCTTCGAGACACAAGGAACTGCAGATGCTGGATACAAAAAAAGACACAAGGTGCTGGAGTAACTCTGCGGGTCAGGCAGCATCTCTGGAGAACATGGATATCATCTGATATTTCATGAAGTTTTGAAAGTCTTACGAAGAGTAAAAGGTCTGAATAGAAATAGTTGTCAAAGGTATCGTTGAGAAAAGGGGAAGTACAATGGGATCTGGGGGTCCTTGTTCATCAGTCAATGGAAGTAAGCATGCAGGTACAGCAGGCAGTGAAGAAAGTGAATGGCATGTTGGCCTTCATAACAAGAGGAGTTGAGTATGGGAGCAAAGAGTTCCTTCTGCAGTTGTACAGTGCCCTAGTGAGACCACACATGGAGTATTGTGTGCAGTTTTGGCGATATGGGGAGAAGGCAGGAACGGGGTACTGATTGTGGATGATCAGCCATATCACATTGAATGGTGGTGCTGGCCCCATATCCCCTGACTCCGCTATCTTCAGGAGCCCTATCTAGCTCTCTCTTGAAAGTTTCCAGAGAACCGGCCTCCAACGCTCTTTGAGGCAGACAACTCCACAGACTCACAACTCTCGGCATGAAAACGTGTTTCCACATCCACTCCAGACAATAGAGAATAGGTGCAGGTATAGGCCATTCGGTCCTATAATATAAAATATCATAATATTATTATTTCGTATAACTTCCCTCTTACATTTTCTGTAAAACTGGAAGGAATGGCAAATAAACAGCCGTGCTGGAGATTTAACCCACAAATACTTGCAGAGGCTAGTTGTTGTGACTATCTGAAGGTACAGATAAAAACTTTTTTTGAGATAAACGGCACTCCTGGTATTTCTCCATCCTTGCTTTGGGAAACTTATAAAGCCTATCTTAGAGGCTGCATTATTTCATATCAAGCCTTTCAAAATAAGAAAAATAGGGCAGAACTATTGAAATTAGAAAAAGAAATAAAACAATTAGACTTAGAAAATGCGGCTGACCTGTCCATAATAAAACACAATAAGATAGCTGCACTCAAATTCAAGCTAAACCAGATACTTTCGGCAAGAATCAGCAGGGCATTTCAATATACTAAACAAAAATAGTATATAATCAAAAAAAAATCATTATAGTACAACAGTGCATACATTGTTTATAATACTCTCAACCCCATGCGGTGACCAGCGCCCACGGAAGGCCTCCAGAGTCCCCGTGGACACCGTGTGTTCCCTCTCCAGGGTCACACGTGCACGGACGTGGGCCCGAAAGAGGGGCAGGCATCCGACTGTAGCCTGACCATCGACCGCCCACTGCCTGGACCCGCGAATGGACCCTCCATCCCTCTCTCTCCCTCTCCCTCCAGCCTCCTCCATCCCTTTCTCCATCTCTTTCCCCACTCTTTCTCTCCCCCCCCCTCTCTTTCTCTCTCTCCACCCCCCCCCTCTCTCTCCTCTCTCTCTCTCTCTCTTTTTCTCTTTTTCTCTTTCTCTTGCTCTCTTCCCCTCCCTTTACACTTCAAAGATTTGTTCTGTATTCATGCCTTCTATAATTCTGTTGTGCTGAAGCAAAGCAAGAATTGCATTGTCCTATCTGGGACGCATGACAATAAACTCTCTTGAATCTTGAGGTACAGTGTGGAAACAGTCCCTTTGGCAAACCAAGACCACGCCGGCCAGTGACCGGCCCGTGCACGTCTCGGTGAAGTTTTGTAACTGTGTTGGCGCCAGAGTGGTGGCGATCTTATGCGCTGCCTCAGTGATGTCTGCTGTATGATTTTATTGGGTTGTATGCCGTTGAATACGGCAGGGATGGTGCCAGTGTCGTTTGCATCCAAACAGAAGGTGTGCAGAAAGCCGTGGGGTATGTCAGTGGCGATGAGGGGCGAGCCACGTAGTCGCCCTGGACAGGGGTGGGAGCCGGCGCGTGCCACCTCTCACCAGGATCCGTGCCCATCGCCCATCTCCAGCCGCTACCGACTCGTCACCACCGCGGCGTAGATCACCTCTGAAACACAAGAAGCAAATGTTGGTGTAGGTGGGCGCAGTGGCGTGGGAGTGGGGGAAGGGGCAGACCCTTACCACTCACCCTCAGAGTGGGAACACACGGCAACAGGGCCAGGACTCGAGGGCCTGAGCTATAGGGAGGGGTTAGGCAGGCTAGGACTCTATTAGTTTAGAGACACAGAGCGGAAACAGGCCCTTCGGCCCACCGAGTCCGCACCTACCAGCGAACCCCGCACATTAACACTGTCCTACACACTCTGGGGAAAATGTTACATTTATATCGTCAATTAACCTACAAACCTGTACGTCTTTGGAGTGTGGGAGGAAACCGAAGATCTCGGAGAAAACACGCAGGTCACGGGGAGAACGTGCAAACTCCGTACAGAGATGATAAGGAGACCTGTACCCTCCTATCACTTGTATGAACATTGACTTCTCTAATTTCCGATAGTCCTTACTTTCTCCTCCCCTTCTCAGCTCTCCCTCTAGCCCTCTGGCTCCTCCTCTTCCTTTCTTCTTCCCGCCTTCCCACCCTCACATCAGTCTGAAGAAGGGTTTTGGCCCAAAACGTTGCCTATTTCCTTCGCTCCATAGAGGCTGCCGCACCCGCTGAGTTTCCCCAGCATTTTTGTCTACCTTCATATCACTTGCCAGGTTTTGTTCCGCCCCATCTCTCTCCCAGCTTTCTCCCCTCTACTACAATCAGTCTGAAGAAGGGTCACAACTCGAAACGTCACCTATCCATGTTCTCCACAGATGCTGCCTGACCCGCTGAGTTACTCCAGCACTCTGTGAAACGTCACCTATCCATGTTCCCCACAGATGCTGCCTGACCCGCTGAGTTACTCCAGCACTCTGTGAAACGTCACCTATCCATGTTCTCCACAGATGCTGCCTGACCCGCTGAGTTACTCCAGCACTCTGTGAAACGTCACCTATCCATCGTCTCCAGTGGTGCTGTCAGACCCGCTGAGTTACTCCAAAACTTTGTGAACGGCCCTTCCATAAGCTAGGTGGCTGTCCGATTCACCTCTACCCCATTGCGGACATTGGACTTTGTCTCTGGAACTGATGTGCTACTATGCTGTGAACTATACTCTGGACTCTGCATCTTATCACCCTCTCGATTATCAGACTACTGGACTCTACCTATTGTATTTGAGTTTGAACTGATTGTATTAACATGTGGTATATCTGATCTTTTGGATAGCATGCAACACAAAGTTTTTACTCGGTAGCTCAGGACACATGATAATAATAAACCTAAATGTAAACACTCAGACCCAAAACGTCACCCATTCCTTCTCTCCAGAGATGCTGCCAGTCTCGCTGAGTTACTCCTGCATTTTGTGTCCATCTTCAATCGTCTTGACCCCGCTCTGGGAGTAGGAGTGGGGGCGGATCCGATTCCACACTCCTCCACGTCACTCCATGCACACGTCCCACGTTACCCACGGGCTACCAGATCGCGTAAATGGCGCGTAAATGACGGCCATGTGGGACGGGCCCTTTAATGTCAAAATTGTCCCCTAGTGTAGGGTAGTGTTAATGTGCGGGGATCGCTGGTCGGTGCGGGCACGGTGAGCGGAAGGGCCTGTTTCCACGCTGTATCTCTAAACTCAACTAAAGTAAAGTAGGAACAGAATCATTCTCACCTGAGTTTGCAGCTTCAGGTTTCTGCTCACCTGGAAGTAAAGGAGAATGTGCCATTAGTCAACCAGTCGAACTGTGAGGGATGTGGGAATTGGTGTTGAGAGGAATAGATCGGGTAGACGCACAGTCTACCTAATTTTGATAATCCGTTGTTTTTTAAGAAAATATTTAACACTATTCCTATAGTTACACAACATAATTTAATAATCGGGGGTGACTTAAATTGTACTTTGGATAACTATTTAGATAGATCATCAACTAAAAGGAAGGCTACATCTAAATCAAGTGAATTCATAAATTTGTTTATTAGTTCAGCTAATGTCAAGGATGTTTGGAGAAATGATAATCCCACTGGTCGGGAATACTCATTCTATTCTCCGGTATTCGGAACTTATTCTAGGATAGATTATTTTTTAAAAGATTCAAAGCTTATCCCATTCACGTATGACTCAAAATATCATAATATTATTATTTCGGATCATGCCCCATTAACATTCAAGATTAATTTAAAGGGTATAACTAATAGATATTCGCAATACAGGCTCAATCCTCAAATATTAAGTGATAAGGCTTGTTATGATTATCTGGTTAAACAGATTGAACTATTCTATGAGACTAATGATAAACCTGGAATTTCTTCGTCTCTTCTATGGGACACATTTAAAGCTTTTATACGTGGTGCTATAATATCTGCGCATGCACACCTTAGTAAGGAAAATCGAAAGATTCAACAGAATTTGGAAAATGAAATAAAGCAATTAGACATGGAAAATGCTATATCACCATCTAGGGTGATATATAACAAAATGGCAACATTAAAATATAAGTTAAATGAGATACAATCAAAGTATGTTATTAAACTTTTTCAACAGACTAAACAAGTACATTTTGAATTTGGGGATAAACCACATAAACTGCTATCTCGTCAACTTAGAAAATCAGATGAAGAAAAAATGATATATAAAGTTAGATCTGAACAAGGAGAAATACTAACTTTACCAAAAGATATTAATGATAAATTCCAGCAATACGATCAAAAACTTTATACATCCAAACTGACGGGTCAATCTGATGGAATGGAAGCATTCCTACATGAATGTCATATTAATGGATTAGATCAGGAAGGAAGAGACTTGCTAGACGCTGAAATATCAGCAAAAGATATTGAGGAATCAATCAGATCATTGAAAAATGGTAAAGCTGCTGGTCCCGACGGTTTAGGTGTTGAATTTTATAAGAAGTTTCATGATTTGATTTCCCCACATCTACAAACAATATATAAAGATGCCTATGAGCAAGAACAGCTACCAGAAACCCTAAATGAATCTACAATTATACTCATTCCTAAAGTAGATAAAGATCTGGAAGATCCAGGATCATATAGAGCAATTGCTCTTCTAAATAAGGATCAAAAAATATTAACTAAAATTTTATCTCAAAGGTTAAGTTTAGTGATCAATAAATTAATACATCATGATCAAACAGGCTTTATCCCTAAACGCTATTCTACTTATAATTTGCGACGTCTATTCAATATCATATATTCAAAAATAATTAATAATATTGAATTAGCTGTTATATCCCTGGACGCAGAAAAAGCATTTGACCAGGTTGAATGGCTTTACTTATTTAGGATAATGCAGAAATTTCAACTGGGGGAAGGATTCTCTAAATGGGTTAGAATTTTATATTCTGGCCCAACAGCAAGAATCCTAACAAATCAAATGTTATCAGCCAAATTTAATCTCTCTAGGGGTTGTAGACAAGGATGTCCGTTATCACCTTTATTATTCGCTCTTGCAATAGAATTATTAGCCGAAAGGATTAGATCGGAACCAGAAATGTATGGATATAACACCAATACCACAATTAATAAAATATCTTTATACGCAGATGACATCTTAATATATATAACAAAACCAGAGATTAGTATTCCTAAGTTACTTAATGTTATAACTGAATTTAGTATGTTCTCAGGATATAGAATTAATTGGAATAAAAGTGAAATTATGCCTATAACAGGAATAAAATTGAATAAATTACAAAAATTTCCATTCAAAATAGTTAATGACCAAATTAACTATCTTGGAGTTAATGTATCCAAATCTTATAATTCTCTATTTAAATCAAATTTCCCCCAATTACTAAATAAACTAAAAAATAATATTTTATATTGGAAAACATTACCAATATCAATGATCGGCAGAATAAATGCCATTAAAATGATTTTTTTTTTAACCACAACTACTATATTTATTTCAAGCTATCCCGCTATATCTTCCTAAAACTTAAAAAAAAATTGATTTCATTGTCAATAGCTTTATTTGGGATTATAAAAATTACAGATAAGTAAAAGACATTTATGTAAATCTAAGATAAATGGTGGACTAGCACTACCTAATTTTTCATATTATTTCTGGGTGGTTCAGATTAAGAATATGAATTTTTGGTTGGTAAACATGGATCAGGACCCAGCTTGGTTAAAAATGGAAAAGGAAGATTGTTTACCCTTTGATATAAGTACAATACTCCTTGCCCCAAGGGTGGTACAAAAAAAATTATAGGGAAAATCCTATAATTTTAAGAAATATACGTATTTGGAAACAAATAGTTAAGACTTTACATTTAGAAAATATGTCGCTTTGCTTACCAATTATGAATAATCCTCTGTTTAAGCCCTCTTTATTGGATGGGGGGTTTAGACATTGGAAAAATTTAGGAATTATAAGGATAGAACATCTTTACAGGAATGGGAAATTTCTCTCATTTCAAGAGTTAAAAGATATTTATGGATTGCACTCAAATAACTTACTTAGATATTTACAGATCAAAGATTATGTTAAATCGAAAAAAACAAGATTATAGAAATAGAGAACCAGGTTTACTGGATGAAGTGCTTAATAAGCATCCAAACACAGAGAAATTAATAGCATATATATATATAACATCCTTTTGGACAGGGAAATACCAACAACAGAATTATTTCGACAAATATGGGAAAATGAAACTGGTTTACCGATATTAAAAGACCTTTGGGAAGAACGTTTACAAAGAATACATCGTTGTTCGTTAAATGCCAGACATACTTTGATACAATTCAAAGTATTGCATAGATTACATTATTCAAAAAAGAAATTAAATAGAATTTTTCCTAATATATCCCCATTGTGTGATAAATGTCAGCACATAGAAGCTGATTTAACACATAGTTTTGTAACATGCACAAAACATAATAGTTATTGGACTGAGATTTTTAAAATTATTTCTATAGTTCTTAAGATTATATTAAATCCTGACCCAAAGCTAATAATATTTGGTGTTTTAGATTCAAATCAAACATTAACAGTAAATCAAAGACATTTTCTTGATTACTGTTTAATGATTGGAAGAAAAATAATATTAAAATTCTGGAAGGGACCATTATCCCCTACAATCAAAATGTGGACAGTGGAAATGTAGGAGACATTGCAATTGGAGAGAATTAGGTTTATCCTAATGGATAAACACAAACTTTTTGAACAAATATGGTCTCCATTCACTGATTATATGAAGGGGTAGCTGGGCTCAGCATTAAAACTCAACAAGTACCCGGTGGTAAGATCAGATGAAAAGGTTTAATCCGAGATTTGTATACTTGTCTCTATATATATATTATTAGAAATTGTTCCATTCATCGTTAAGATGTATACTTTTTTTTATTTTTAAGTATAATAATTGTTTGTCAGTAATATCGGTTTTTAATTTTTTTATTTTTTTAATTAATTTTTTTTTTCTTCTCACATATAATCAAAATTATAATCATACTTTTTAAATTAAACATCTATTTTTTCTTTACTCTTTTTTCTTTTCACTCTTAAAAAAAATTGAGGCTTATATATATTTCTTTGTAATATTCATATAACTTTGGAAATATATAATATGTATATCTGAAAAAACTGTTATATTATTTGTAATACGTATGGCCTCTAATAAAAATACATTAAAAAAAAAATTGTAAACACTGAGACCCAAAACGTCACCCATTCCTTCTCTCCAGAGATGCTGCCGGTCTCGCTGAGTTACTCCTGCATTTTGTGTCGAGCTTCAATCGTCTTGACCCCGCTCTGGGAGTAGGAGTGGGGGTGGATCTGGATACACACTCCTCCACGTCAGTCCATGCGCCCGTTCCACGTTACCCACAGGCTACCATATCGCGTAAATGGCGCGCAAATGACGGCCATGTGGGACGGGCCCTTTAATGTCAAAATTGTCCCCTAGTGTAGGGTAGTGTTAATGTGCTGGGATCGCTGGTCGGTGCGGGCACGGTGAGCGGAAGGGCCTGTTTCCACGCTGTATCTCTAAACTCAACTAAAGTAAAGTAGGAACAGAATGATTCTCACCTGAGTTTGCAGCTTCAGGTTTCTGCTCACCTGGAAGTAAAGGAGAATGTGCCATTGGTCAACCAGTTGTACTGTGAGGGATGTGGGTATTGGTGTTGAGAGGAACAGATCGGGTAGTCTCTTGCCCAGAGGTGGTGAATCAAGGACCATAGGACATAGGTTGAAGGTGAAGTGAAAAAGATTTAATAGGAATCTGAGGGGTAACTTTTTCACACACAGGGTGGTGGATGTATGGAATGAGCTGCCAGAGGAGGTAGTTGAGGCTGGGACTATCCCAACATTTAAGAAACATTTAGACAGGTACATGGGTGTAGATTAGTGTCACTTATTTCATGAGTCATGCTTCTGTAGTTACGCCCACTAGCTTTTCAGTTATAACTGCTTGCTGGATTCCTTTAGTGTAAGTTGAACTTGCAAATGTGAAGTCATGCTTGCTATGTAGTTAATAAAGTCTTTGGATCTTTATCTTGGTGCAAGGCTTCTGTTATTGTCTGGTCATCACTCAACATGGTGCCAGAAGTGGGATTGGAACCCATTTTTTAGGACAGGTTTGGAGGGATATGGACCAAACATGGGCAGGTGGGACTAGTGTAGCTGGAACATGTTGGCCGGTGTGGGTTTAGTTGGGCCAAGCGGTCTGTTTCCACGCTGTATCACTCTATGACTGTGAGCAAGGTGTGTACCTTCATCATCTGCCTGCGGCTTCTTCGCTTTTCCACTGTTGATGATAATGCTGGCGTACGTGCAGGATTCAGCCTGATCTGTAAAGCACACGAGAGTTACTCCTTCAAACTACAGAGAGAGAGAGAGAGAGAGAGAGAGAGGGAGGCGCATATACACGAGACAAAGTGCTAGAGTAACTCAGCAGGTCAGGCAGCATCTGTGGAGAACATGGATAGGTGACGTTTCACAGAGTGCTGGAGTAACTCAGCGGGTCAGGCAGCATCTGTGGAGAACATGGATAGGTGACGTTTCACAGAGTGCTGGAGTAACTCAGCGGGTCAGGCAGCATCTCTGGAGAATGTGGATAGGTGACGTTTCAGCTCTGACCCCAACCCGAAGCATCTGAAGTAGGCTCCTGAACCACGTGTGTGGTCACAGGGAGAACGGACAAACTCTGTACAGACAGCACCCATAATCAGGATGGAACCCGGGTCTCTGGCGCTGTGGGGATGCACCTCTACAGCTGCACCACCATGTGCTGCCCCTAAATAGCTTTGATCTCCAGAGAAGCTGCCTGAACCGCTGAGTTACTCCAGCACTAAGTGTCTCTTTTTTGTTAACCAGCATTTGGGACCCTTCTTGTAAGGAACTGATGCACTACAATGCTGAACTATATTCAATGGTGCTTTTATTATTACATGTGTGAAGTGCTAACACGGTGAAATTCTTTCCCCTACATACACTCCGGTAGAGTATTGCCTTGATTAGCAAGTGTACAGAAACAGTCTACTGACCCCGCATGCAAGAGGTGCCATGTTTTGGTGCCATTTCCAGAGTCCACGCTCCAGTGCAGATGAGCGGTGCCTGTTCCAGGCGAGTCCCAGGCTGTTGTGGGCCTCCAGCCGTCTCCTTCCTTGGATGCCCCGTTCATCTCCTCACCCGCCCGCCTTTGTGCCTGCAGCCGACCTCAAGGGCTCTGCACCCTGTATCTTCCCCTTAGCTCTGCCTATTGCACTTGAGCACTCAACTGATTGTATTTGAGCTGAGTGTCACAGCTGGCGTCCTGGTGCCATCGCAACAACCTGGAGCTCAATGCTCTTAAGACAATGGAATTGATTGTAGACTTTAGGAGAGCGCCCCCTCCCCTCACCCCGATCACCATCAACAACACCACAGTCACATCTGTGGAGTCTTTAAGTTCCTGGGAACCATCATCTCCAAGGACCTTAAGTGGGGGGCTACTATCGACTCCACAGTCAAAAAGGCACAACAGAGGATGTACTTCCTACGGCAGCTGAGGAAGCACAATCTGCCACAGGCAATGATGGTCCAATTCTACACGGCCATCGTAGAGTCTGTTCTCACCTTCTCCATCAAGGTCTGGTTTGGCTCAGCCACCAAGCACGACACCTGGAGGCTGCAGCGAATCGTCCGATCAGCTGAGAAGGTTATTTGCTGCAACCTTCCCTCCATTGATGAACCGTACACTGCAAGGGCCAGGAAGCGAGCGGGCAAGATCATCTCTGACCCCTCTCACCCTGGCCACAAACTCTTTGAATCACTTCCCTCTGGAAGGCGACTCCGGACTGTCAAAGCTGCCACAGCCAGACATGAAATAACAGCTTTTATCCACGAGTAGTTGCTCTACTCAACAGCCAAAAATCTGTAGCCTCCCTTTGATCTGGTATTTTGTTGGTTCACATGCTTGATCAATGGTGTTTTATCATTGATGTTTTATTATTATTAATGTTTAGTGTTTTCTGAGTCAATCGTAACTGTCACTGTATGTCATGTTGTTACTTGTGGGCGGAGCACCAAGGCAAATTCCTTGTATGTGAATACTTGGCCAATAAACTTACTTACATTCTGGGCAGCACGCAAAGCTAAAGCTTTTCACCGTACCTCGGTACACATGACAATAATAAACCTGAGCCTGAACCTTCAGTGGGATCCTAACCTGGACTGTTACCCATCCGTGTTCTCCAGGGATGACGCCTGACCCGCTGAGGGGGGGGGGGGGGGGGGTGCGTGAGGGGCAAGTCAGTCGTTATGTCTATGGTGGAGATTAGTATGTTCTTGATTAGGTTGGTTGGTAAAATTGTAAATTGTCCCCAGTGTGTAAGATAGTGCTAGCGCACAGGGTGATCGCTGGTCGACGCGAACTCGGTAGGCCAAGGATGGTGTGTGTAGGATGGTGTTAATCTGTGGGGAGACGTTCTCTGGGTTGCCCGACCAAGCTTGGAACACAAATTAGATCACAGCACTGACCCAAACTCTAACGCTCACCTGCCTCGCCGCTATTGGACACCACATTATTGTCACGCTCTGTAACACCAATCAGTCTTAGAATGATACAGCGTGGAAACAGGCCCTTCGGCCCAACTTGCCCACACCAACCAACATGCCCCATCTACACTAGTCCCACCTTTCCTATTCATGTACCTGTCCAAATCTTATTTTAAACATTATGATAGTAGCTACCACCTCTGGCAGCTCGTTCCACACACCCAGCACCCTCTGTGTATAAAAATTGCCCCTCAGATTCCTATTAAGTCCTTCCCCTCTCACCTTAAACCTATGTCCTCTAGTTCTTGATTCCCCAGTTGGGGTAAAAGACTGCATTTACTCTATTCCTCTCATGAGAATCATAATTTCATAAGTGATAGAAGCAGAAATAGGCCATTTGGCCCATCGAGTCTACTCCACCATTCAATCATGGCTGATCTATCTTTCCCTCTGAACCCCATTCTCCTGCCTTCTCCCCATAACCTTTGACACCTGTACTGTCAAGAGACTGTCGATCTCTACCTTAAAAATACCCGATGTCTTGGCCTCCATCACCGTCTGTGGCAATGAGTTCCACATCATAGAATCCTCTCAAGGAATACACCCATCAAGTCGGTGCTAGCCCCTCTTCCCATTAAACTTATCCTTGCTCTCAGAGCCTTGAGAATTGACCCCACGACCCAGGTTGTTGTGTGAAACCTTGTTTGAAATGTTTATACTACCGGGGAAAGTGTTGCATTACTTTAGTGAACTGACTTCCTTCCAGAAGCTTCTGTTGAAACATTGTAATGGGGAACTTTGTAATTGGTTTAGGGAACTGTCAATAACTGTACAATGTAATCAATATTTGTGATTGGTTTGTAGGGGCGCCACAGGGTAAGATGACCTATAAAAGAGTGGACCCCACGAGGATTGGAGTCGATCTTCTGGAGGGGCACTCTGGACTGCGTAAACCTTTGGAGGTGTCCGCTTGCACGAGGCTGAAGGGCTTAAACGATCAGAGACAAGGAATGGACCCGCGGTGGTTAGGCATTGTATAGGGAGTTTGCTATTGTTGGAAAGAATAAAGAATAGTGATCCGGCGTTTGACTCAGTGTTTTACTGAACTAGACTAAAGGGGGTAAGCTTTAGGAGTATAATTACACACACGCAGAAACCCCAAGCGGTCACGGGGAGAACGTACAAACTCAGTACAGGCGGCATTATAGCCAGGATCGAACCCGGGTCTCTGGCGCTGTAAGGCAGCGACTCCAATGCTGCACCACTGTGCCGCCCCAGTTATTCCAGCCCTTTGTGTCTTTTATTTTGCAAACCAGCATCTGCATTTCCTCGTGTGCAGTCCCGTACTGTCTCCACCCTCCATTTGCTACCTGTAGCCCTCCTGTTGGTTTTGGTCTGCTTGCTGCCTTGGACAGGGTAGAAGATGCTCGCTCAGTACCTGAATCACACTGCAGCTGTGCCCCTCGGCCAGTGTCATCCGGACTCACAGCGCTCCTACAGAGAGAGGAACCAACGTGAGGAAATTGCATCAAACGCCCAGAAAATCTCATGGCAATCCACAGATCTCGGAGGGTGCTTAGCACAGTGAGTATATTAAATTGTACTTTGGAGATACAGTGCGGAAACAGGCCCTTCGGCCCACCGAGTCCGTGCTGTACACTAGCACTACCCTACGCAGTAGGGACAGTTTATAATTTTACCAACCAATTAACCTACAAACCCGTACACTTGTATGATGTACAATAATGAGAGGCATGGATATGGTAGACAGTCAAAACCTTTTTACCCAGTGTGGAAATGTGCAACGCTAGACTTTAGACACACAGTCACACAGCGTGGAAACAGGCCCTTCGGCCGAGCGAGTCAACGCCGACCAGCGATCAGCAGTACAAGAGCACTATCCTACGCACTCTACTAGGGACAATTTACAATGCAGAGAAGCCTATTATCCTACAAAGCCGTACGTCTTTGGAGTGTGCGAGGAAACCGTAGCACCCGGAGAAAACCCACGCGGTCACGAGGAGAACGTACAAACTCCGTACAGACGGCACCCGTAGTCAGGATCGAACCCGGGTCTCTGGCGCTGTGAGGCAGCAGCTCTACCCGCTGCGCCACCGTGCCACCCCGCTTAGCCTTGGATTCATGTCCCCTATTACCTTTTTGAAAATGTGGCTGACCTCATTATGGATGAAAACACTGCAGGAATAAAGAGATGAGAAAAGATTAAGGTAATGGCTGACATCACCATTGTATAACAAATGTAGAATAATAAAGATTCATCAAAGTTACAGCCCAAAGGCAATCTCCAACCCCTCACCCACTCCCCCCCCACCCACTGCCCACCCACTGCCCCCCCTCACCCACTGCCCCCCCCTCACCCACTGCCCCCCCTCACCCACCTTAACCACTCCCCCCCCTCACCCACTCTTCTCCCCTCACCCACTCCCCACCCACTCTCCCCCCCTCACCCACTCCCCCCCTCACCCACTCTCCCCCCCCTCACCCACTCTCCCCCCCTCACCCACTCTACCCCCCTCACCCACTCGCCCCCCCTCACCCACTCGCCCCCCCTCACCCACTCTTCCCCCCCCCCCACCCATTCCCCCCCCCCCCACCCACCGGTCCTTGATTATGCCGGTGGTCTTGCCGAGGCAGCGTGAAGTGCGGACGTCCGATTAAAGACAAACGATAGCACATAAGCAAATGCTGTCTGAAGAAAATGCTGTCTGTCTCGACCCGAAACGTAGATTATCTCCTTCGCTCCTTTGATGCTGCTGCACCCGGTGAGTTTCTCCAGCTTTTTGTGTAACCCCCAGCACATAAGCAAAGCTGATCGCTGCATCCCGGTGCAAGGGACAATAATAATCGATAGCAGACAGAGAATTGCAATGGCTTATTTGTAGGTCAACTCACCTCCTTTCTTCCAGAGAATAATAATGAGCAGGATGCAGAGCATGAGGAGGGCAATCAGAATGAGCAGGATGTACATTGATGTCCCTGTTGGTGTCACTGTAAAAAAGAGCAGTGAAGACCAGGAGATCAGTAGGCCCATGTGTTCACACCCGGCCTTAACATATGATCAATGATGATCCATCAAATAACTCGGATGTGGGAACGCCATTTCTAACTTGCTTATGAATTAAGGTAAATGATCTAAATTTAGTTTCATTTATTTTAGAGATAGAGCGTGGAAACAGGCCCTTCGGCCCGCCGGGTCCACATGGACATCATTACCACTGTCCTACACACACATTAGGGACAATGTTTACATTTATACCAAGCCAATTAACCTACAAACCTGTACATCTTTGCAGTGTGAAAGATCTTGGCGAAAACCCACGCAGGTCACGGTGAGAACGTACAAACTCCGTACAGACAGCACCATACTCGGGATCTACCCCAGATCTCCGGCACTGTAGAGCAGTAACTCTACCGATGTGCCACCGTGCTGCCCTAAATGACGAGACTGGAGGGTGGCAAATGTTGTGCCTCTATTTAAGAAGGGTGGCTCGAAAAGTCCGGGAACGACAGGCCGGTGAGTCTAACTATCTGTGGTCAGAAAGTTACGAGACAGTATTCTGAAGGATAAGGTGCACTGTCTGAACAGTCCTTCCATGAGATAGGGTACTGTCCAAATCACCTCTACACCATGGCGGACATTGGACTAGACTGAATGACCAGAGATGTAAAGGGTCTTGGGAGTGCTGGTGCAGGTTTCCCAAATCGTTAATCTGCACGTTGAATGGGTGGTATGGAAGGAAAATGCAATGCTACATTTATTTCGAGAGGACTATAATACAAAAACAGGGATGGAATGCTCTACAAGGCACTGGTCAGAATGCATTTGGAGTATTGTGAGCAATGTTGGGCCCCATATCTGAGGAAGGATGTGCTGGCTCTGGAAAGGGTCCAGAGGGGGTTTACGAGAATGATCCCAGGAATTATTTATATTTAATGTTTAATGTTCATTGGGTTAACATATGATGAGCGTTAGGACGGCACTGGGCCTGTACTTGCTGGAGTTGAGGATGGGGGGGGGTACTCACCGAATAGTGAAAGACCTGGATAGAATGGAATGTGGAGATGATGTTTCCACTAGTGGGAGAGTCTAGGATCAGAGGCCATAGCCCGAGTATAAAATAATGTGCCTTTAGGAAGGAGTAGAGGCGATATTTCGTGAGTCACAGGGTAGTGAATCTGTGGAATTCATTGCCACGGACGACCATGGGGGCCAAGTCAATGGATATTTATTAAGGCTGAGATTCAGATTCTTGACTGGCATTGGTATCAGGGGTTATGGGGAGAAGGCAGGAGAATGGGGTTGAGAGGGAAAGACAGATCAGCCGTGATTGAATATCAGCCGATGATAGGGTGATCATAAAGGCTTTTGGCACATTGGTCTTCATCAGTCAGAGTATTGAGTATGGAAGTTGGGAGGACATGTTACTGTTGTATAAGACATAGGAGAGGCCACATTTGGAATATTGTGTTCAGTTTTGGTCACCATGATACGGGACTGTCTGAACAGTATTGCCTTCCACCACAGTGAAGAATGCTGTGGTGGATGTGCGTTGAATTATGTTGTGTACTATGTCCTTTTTTAATTGTAACACTGCACGGTAAATCACATTTAACTGCACCTTATGGTGCATGTGACAAATACATTTGAACTTGAACTATGCTGTCAAGCTGGAAAGGTTGCAGAGATGATTTGTAAGGGTGTTGCCAAGGATGTGACTTGACATACTGAGCTGTAGGGAGACATGAGCAGGCTAGGACATTATTCCTTGGGGCGCAGGAGGATGAGGGGTGATCTTATAGAGGTGTATAAAAATAATGAGAGGAATAGATCGGGTAAACATACACAGTCTTTTGTCCAGAGTTGGGGAATCCAAAACCACGTGACATAGGTTTAAGGTGAGGTGGGAAAGATTGAATAGGAATCTGAGGGGTGACTTTTTTTACACAAAGATTGGTGGGTGTAAGGAAAGAGCCGCAGGAGGAGGTAGTTGAGGCAGGGATTCTTGCAACATTTAAGAGGCATTTAGACAGGTTCTTGGGGAGGATAAGTTTAGAAGGATAGGGCCAAATGCGGACAGGTGGGACTCGTGTTGATGGGGCATGTTGGTCGGCGTGGGCAAGATGGGCAGAAGGGCCTGTGACTCTCTACGACTCTATGAATAACGACTCACTGGTTCGGACTCCATCAGTCGGTCTGACTCTGGGAGTGACACACACGGCATTGAGCGCAAGGGTCCGGGCACGGGAGAGGAAGCTTCACTGATCGGCACATGTGTGGGGGTGGGGTGGGGTGGGGTTCAGACAAACTATTGACCTTCGCTCTACACGGCAGAATGTGGCGATGGTTTCTTACCGGGTGTGACCTGGAGCTGGACCTCACGCTGGTACTGATGGGTGTACGGGGGGTTTACGCTGCCAGTGAAATCTACGTGGATGTACACTGTCGGTTTGTAGTTTTCCGGTTTGCTGAACTCCACCAGACACAGGTAGCCGTGACTGTCCTCCATACTCAGCTGGTTTATCCTGGTTGAGGCACTTCCCAGCTCTGGGTCCCCGACCAGCACGAACCGAGTTGCTCCGTTCACCGCCACCCTGGATCCATTAGCTTTGGGTGTGAACGTGACGATGTGTCGGTAGGGATCCTTCCTCATCCATGTGACCGTGAGGTTGCTGGGGTAATGCTGGGGTTGTTGATACACACAGGGTAATGTAGCCGAACCTCCCACAGTCCCAGCCACCACTGAGACATTCTCGCCGGGCGCTGAGGGAAGGACAGACACCAGAATGTATCAGTTGAACCTCGCCGACCGCAATCAACAAACTTATCGGGGAAAGAATCGAATCTTAAAAACTGTCCCACAGAACCCAACCAGCCAAACTTGTAGACTCAAGGAACTGCAGATGCTGGAATCATGAGCAAAAAAGAAAGTGCTGGAGGGACTCAGCGGGTCAGGCAGCATCTTTTATGCTATTTTATTTTAAAGATACAGCGTGGAAGCAGGCCTATCGGCCCTCCGAGTCCGTGCCGACCAGCAATCATCCCACTCAGGAGACCTTTTAAGCCCCTTTAAGCCCCTGTCCCACTGAGAAGATCTAAACAGCAACCTCTGGAGACCTTGCCCGCCACCCAAGGTTTCCGGGTGCTCCGATCTCCTGCCACACTCCAAACATATGCAGGTTTGTAGGTTAATTATCCCTAGTGCGTGTAAGGTAGTGTTAAGTAGGTATGTTGCAAAACTTACCTTTAGCGGCGCTGCACTTCTGCCGCTCCCCGTGTGCGCGATTTTGGCGCCTTTCCGAGGGGGGCGGGCTTAAAGTGCCGTTTTTCAACAGGCAGGCCAAATCGATGAATGTCGGGCGATTTGGTTGCGGAAGAAAAATCGCTCCGACATTTCATCAATGAAGGTATTTTTAAATTACTCTAAGTTATTTATTAACTAGAGTAATTTAAAAAGCACCTTCAAAAGCCGTGAGCACCGACAACTGGAAGGATTTAGCGTAGGGGAGAAGAAAAGGTAAATAGTTTTTTTTTATATTAAAAGTTGGTTTTTCGGGAGGCTTTAATAATATTTTTATGTTGCGAAATGGGCTCCCAAAAAATGTATGAACAAACAGTATTTTTCCCCCCGACTTCACCGCTAACCGCAGCGTTCCAATCCACCGCATTCCACTAAAACCCACTCGCTAGTTGATTTAAATGGCCATTAATTTACAGGAATCAAAAACTAAATTCCTTCCATTTAGCCCAGAAATTCATGAAAATGAGATTTTAAAATTATGTTATATTGTGGATTATTGTGTGAATGTTATTTGGATACTTAGGCAATTTAAAAAAAGTTTATCTTTTCTTAAGAAATGGATAGATGTTTAGATCTACTCATTGAATTTTGTAATTAGCTACAATTAGTTAACTAACTAATTATATGCTTTAATTTCAGGTTATCCAAGTAAGATTGTTTCATATTTGTTTCAGAATGCTTCAATCTATAATAACTGAAAATTTCATTGAGTTCTCTTAATTAAAGAAAGTTATGGACTTTTAACTTTTCCAGATCACAGCTTTTGAGTTAAGTCAATTGAAAGGCAATGGGGAGCAAGATGCTAATTTCCGAGTATGAAAATGGCCATAACTTTCTTAATACTGAAGATATGAAAGTAAATTAGGTGTCAAATTAAACTTCTTTTTATGCTTTATCTGATGGGATAAATTGCAGACTTGATTTTTTAAATCTCAAAATTTTGTAACATTGCTATTTTAAGCCCCTGTCCCACTTAGGAAACCTGAACGGAAACCTCTGGTGACTTTGCCCGCAACCCAAGGTTTCCATGAGGTTGCCGGAGGTTTTGGTCACTCTCCCTAATGGTCGAAAGTGGTTTCCACTTGGTCGAGGCTTCATCTAGGTTGCTGCTATTTTTTATCATGTTTAAAACCGACCTCGACTAAAAATAGGTTGCCATTTTAAAAATCAATAATTTTTTAGTCGCAGGTCTATTCAAAGCCGGTTTTCTTCACAGTCGAGGAAGGTTTTCAACATATGTGTACGAGGTGGTAAGAGGTTGCAGGTCACCTCGACCTTGATTGTTTTTTGGGTGGCGGGCAAGGTCACCAGAGGTTGCTGTTTAGGTCTTCTAAGTGGGACAGGGGCTTAAAGCCTCTGTCCCACTGAGAAAACCTGAACGGAATGTACTGGTGACCTTGCCCGCGACTCAAGGTTTCCATGAGGTCGCTGGAGGTTTTGGTCACTCGCCTGGAAAGTGTCGAGCTGGATCAACCGAAGTGTGAGCTGCAGGTACAGACACAGACACAGACACAGACACAGACACAGACACAGACACAGACACAGAGACACACACACACACACACACACACACACACACACACACACACACACACACACACAGACACACACACACACACACAGACACAGACACAGACACAGACACAGACACAGACACAGACACAGACACAGACACACACACGATGAAGAGGAGGGTAAACGGCTGCCACAGAACACGGTAAGTCATTTAGACAGGGGGCGGGGGGGGGGGGGGGTGAGAAGCATAGAGAAGCAGAGAGAAGGGGAGAGAGAAGGAGAGAGCAGGGGGAGATAAGGGAGAGAAAACTGGGGAGAAGGGGGGGAGAAGGAGTGGGGACAGTTTTAAGAAGTTTAGCGGGCATTTTACCTACAGGTGGGTCTTCTTGAGCCAATCAAAATGGCCGGTCAGCGAAGGAGATGGCCTTCGACTGCCTGTAAGTAAACAGCGAGCCCACTCCACTGGCTTCAACCAAACCGCAACCTATTTTTAGTCGAGGCCGGTTTTGATTTTGTTGAAACAATCGAAGCAACCTAGATGAAGCCTTGACCAAGCGGAAACCACTTTTGACCATTAGGGAGAGTGACCAAAACCTCCGGCGACCTCATGGAAACATTGTGTCACGGCAAGCTCACCAGAGGTTTCCGTTCAGGTTTCCTAAGTGGGACAGGGGCTTAACACTACCTTACACGCACTAGGGATAATTTACAGAAGCCAATTAACCTGCAAACCTGCACATTTTTGGAGTGTGGCAGGAAATCGGAGCACTCGGAAAAAACCCACGCGGTCACGGGGAGAACGCACAAAACTCCGTACAGACAGCACTTGTAGTCGGGATCGAAGCCGGGTCTCTGGCGCTGTGAGGCAGCAACTCCACTGCTGCGCCACCGTGCCACTCTTCATGGTAGGCTGACTCAGAAGGATTAATGGTGCCATGACCATTTGGATTCAGAACTAATTTACTGATAGAAGACAGAGGGTTGTGGTGAAGAGACCCCAGCAATCCGGGGAGGTAAATGAACAGATGACCTTTCACATCGGTTCCTTTCTTCAGTCTGACGGAGTAGAGGGGAGATTGCTGTAGAGAGAGGTGAGGGGAAGTGGTGGTGCAAGAGCTGGCAAGTGATAGATGGAAGGTAGACACAAAATGCTGGAGTAACTCAGCAGGACAGGCAGCATCCCTGGAGAAAAGGAATGGGTGATGTTTTGGGTGGAGACCCTTCTTCAGACTTTGGACAAGTGATAGATAGATCCTGGTGAGGAGAGGGATGAGTGAGGTGGCGGAAGAAGGGTAGACGTAGTGACCAAGGCTGGAGATGGTCAGTGGGGAAGACTAAAGGGTGTAGAGGGTGGAATCTGATAACGAAGGTGGGGAATGTTATAAAACGTGGAACATCGAGCAGTACAGCACAGGAGGATGCTTCATTCCAAAATGTCTGTGCCGAACATGAAGCCAAATTAAATTCATCTTCTTTGCTTGCACACAATCCATATCCCTCCATTTCCTGCATATCCATGTGCCTATCTAAAGGCCTCTTAAACACCACTATAGTATCTGCCTCCACCACCACCCCTGGCAGTGCATTCCAACTTGCCCATGCCAACCAAGATGCCCATCGAGACTAGTCCCACCTGCTTGCGTTTGGCCATTTTAACATTTCCTATCCATGTACCTATCCAAATGTCTTGCGATAATACCTGCCTCAGCTACCACCTTTGGCAGCTCATTCTATACACCCAACCCGTTTGTGTACAATAGTTACCCCTCAGGTACCTATTAAATCTTTCCCCCCTCACCTACCTTTCTCCTCTCGATTCCCCTACTCTGGCCAGAAGGCTCTGTGCATTTACCCCATCTATTCCCGTCACGATCTTATACACCTCTGCAAGGTCACCCCTCATCTTCCTGTGCTCCACAGAATAAAGTCCTAATCTGCCCAACCTTTCCCTATAGCTCAGGTCCTGGCAACATCCTCGTAAATCTTGGAGATGGGACTCAACTGGCGTTGGGCAGAGCCACAGTGGTGGGTAACTCCATTGTCCGAGGAGCAGACAGGAGATTCTGTGGTGGCAGATGAGACGTGAGGATGGTCTGTGGCCTCCCTGGTGCCAGGGTTCAGGATGTCACGAGCCAAATTCAGAACATCCTCGAGAGAGAAGGTGAACAGCCGGCAGTAGTTGTGCACGTAGGCACAAACGTCATCGGGAAGAAGAGGAAGGGGGTTTTCCAACATGACTTCTGAGAGTTAGGATGAAGACTGAAAAGCAGGACTTCTAGGGTGATTATCTCTGGATTGCTTCCAGTACCTCGTGCTAGTGAGGACAGGAACAGGGAGATAGGGGATGTGAATGTGTGGCTGAGGGGCTGGTGCAGGGAGCAAGAATTTAGATGTATAGACCACTGGGATCTCTTCTGGGGTAGGGGTGACCTGTCCAAATAGGACGGGTTACACCTTAACTGGAGGGGGACTGACATTCTGGCAGGCAGGTTTGCTAGGGCTACACGTGTGGGTTTAAACTAAATAGTGGGGGGGGGGAAGGGTTGACAAATTGGGAGTATAAAGGTAGAGTTGAAGGGGAAGGGAAAAATTAAGAAAGATTCTCAAATTATTGGGAAGGAAAGTTCGAGAAGGGATAAAGGAGTAAGGTCAGGGCCAATTGCGAGCGGTGCGAGAACGGAGGTGTATACTGAGGTCAAAGTGTTGTATATGAATGTGCAAAGTATAAGGAATAAAGTGGACGAGCTTGATGCTCAGTTAGAAATTGGCAAGTATGATGTTGCAAGGGTACACCTCCTATCGAAAAGACACAGGTGGGCAGAGAGCATGGGGTAGCCCTGTTGGTGAGGAATGAAATTCAGTCCCTTGCAAGGGGTGACATTGAAACAGGAGATGTGGAGTCAGTATGGATAGAACTAAGGAATTGTAAGGGTAAAAAGACCCTAATGGGACTTATCTGCAGGCCCCCAAGCTGTAGCCTGGACATAGGGCACAAGTTGAATCAGGAGTTAAAATTGGCATGTAGCAAAGGTAATGTTGCAGTTGTTATGGGAGATTTCAACACACAGGTAGACTGGGAAAATCAGGTTGGTACTGGACCCCAAGAAAGAGACTTTGTAGAGTGCCTTTGTGATGGATTCTTAGAGCAGCTTGTATTGGAGCCTACCAGGGAGAAGGCAATTCTGGATTTAGTGTTATGTAATGAACCGGATTTGATCAAGGAACTTGAGGTTAATGAGCCATTAGGAGGCAGTGACCATAACATGGTCGGGATTAATCTATAATTGGAGAGAGAGAAGGGTAGATAGGAGGTGTCTATGTTGCAGTTGAATAAAGGGGACTACGGGGTCATGGAGGAGGAGCTGGCCAAAGTTGACTGGAAAGATACACTAGCAGGGATGAACATGGAACAAAAATGGTAGGTATTTCTAGGAATAATACAGAAGGTGCAGGATCAGTTCATTCCTAGGAGGAAGAAAGATTCACAGAGGAGTAATGTGCAACCGTGGCTGACAAGGGACGTCAGGGACAGTATAAAAATTAAAGAGAAGAAGTACAACATAGCAAAGATGAGTGGGAAGCAAGAGGATTGGGTAATGTTTAAAGAGCAACAGAAGATAACTGAAAAGGCAATACGGGGAGAAAAGATGAGGTACGAAGGTAAGCTAGCCAAGAATATAAAGCAGGATAGTAAAAGCTTGTTTAGGTATGTGAAGAGGAAAAAAATTAGTTAAGACCAAAGTTGGACCCTTGAAGTCCGAAAAAGGTGAATTTATTATGGGGAAAAGGAAATGGGAGATGAGCTGAACAGGTAATTTGGATCTGTCTTCACTAAGGTGGACACAAACAATCTTCCTGGTGTACTAGTGGCCAGAGGATCTGGGGTGATGGAGGAACTGAAGCAAATCCACTTTAAGCAGGAAATGGTGTTGGGTAGACTGATGGGGCTGAAGGCTGATAAATCCCCAGGGCCCGATGGTCCATCCCAGGGTACTTAAGAAAGTGGCTTTAGAAATCGTGGATGCATTGGTGATAATTTTCCAATGTTCTATAGACTCAGGATCAGTTCCTGTGGATTGGAGGGTAGCTAATGTTATCCCACTTTTTAAGAAAGGCCGGAGAGAGAAAACGGGGAATTACAGACCAGTTAGCCTGACATCGGTGGTGGGGAAGATGCTGGAGTCAATTATAAAAGATGAAATAGCCGCACATTTGGATAGCAGTAACAGGATCGGTCCGAGTCAGCATGGATTTACGAAGGTGAAATCATGCTTGACTAATCTACTGGAATTTTTTGAGGACGCAACTACGAAAATGGACAAGGGAGGGCCAGTGGATGTAGTGTACCTGGACTTTCAGAAAGCATTTGATAAGGTCCCACATAGGAGATTAGTGGGCAAATTTAGGGCACATTGTATTGGGGTAGATTGCTAACACGGATAGAAAATTGGTTGGCAGACAGGAAACAAAGAGTAGGGATTAACGGGTCCCTTTCAGAATGGCAGGCAGGGACTAATGGGGTACCGCAAGGCTCGGTGCTGGGACCGCAGCTATTTACCATATGCATCAACGATTTGGATGAAGGGATTCAAAGTAACATTAGCAAATTTGCAGATGACACAAAGCTGGGTGGCAGTGTGAACTGTGAGGAGGATGCTATGAGAATGCAGGGTGTCTTGGACAGGTTGGGGGAGTGGGCAGATGCATGGCAGATGACGTATAATGTAGATAAATGTGAGGTTATCCACTTTGGTATAAAATACAGGAAGGCAGATTACTATCTAAATGGCGTTAAGTTGGGAAAAGGGGAAGGACAACGGGATCTGAGGGGTTCTTGTTCATCAGTCTATGAAAGTAAGCATGCAGGTACAGCAGGCAGTGAAAAAAGTGAATGGCATTTTGCTGTCGAGTATAGGAGCAAAGAGGTCCTTCTGCAGTTGTACAGGGCCCTAGTGAGACCACACCTGGAGTATGGTGTGCCGTTTTGGTCCCCTTATTTGAGGAAGGACATTCTTGCTATTGAGGGAGTGTAGCAAAGGTTAATTCCCGGAATGGCGAGACAGTCGTATGCTGAGAGAACGGAGCGGCTGGGCTTGTATACTCTCGAATTTAGAAGGATGAGAGGGTATCCCATTGAAACATATATGATTATTAGGAGTTTGGACACGCTAGAGGCAGGAAATATGTTCCCGATGTTGGGGGAGTCCAGAACCAGGGGCCACAGTTTAAGAATAAGGGGTAAGCCATTTAGAATGGAGACGAGGAAACACTTTTTCTCACAGTGCGTTTTGAGGCTGTGGAATTCTTTGCTTCAGAGGGCAGTGGAGGTCGGTTCTCTGAATACTTTCAAGAGAGAGCTAGATAGGGCTCTTAAAGATAGCGGAGTCAGGGAATATGGGGAGAAGGCAGGAACGGAGTACTGATTGTGGATGATCAGCCATGATCACATTGAATTGCGGTGCTGGCTCGAAGGGCTGAATGGTCTACTCCTGCACCTATTGTCTATTGTCAAGTGGAGCCTTATTAAATGACTTGCTGAAGTCCACAGAGGCAGAGGTTACGGATTTGGCCTCGTCAACCTTGTTGGGTGCCTCTCCAAAAAACTCAATCAGATTTGTGAGACAATCTCCCACGTACAAAACCATGCTGACTCTCCTTAATCAGTCCCTGTCTATCCAAATACATATCTTATACCTCAGAATACTCTCCAGTAACTTGCCTACCAAAGATGTTAAGCTCATTGGATTGTAGTTTGCAGGCTTTTCCTTGCAGCCCTTTCTAAATTTGGGAAGTCTAACAAGGGCAGGACCTGAAGAGTGAATGGTAGGCCTCTGGGGAGTGTTGTGCAGCAGAGGGATATAGGTTCCTTGAAGGTCGAGCCGCAGGTAGATAAGGTGGTCAAAAATACTTTAGGCACATTGGCACCTCCTTCTAGCTAACAATGATCTATTTTACATTTTCCTTGAACTTATCCTCTTTGATGTCTCCTTTTCACACCTTACACTTCATTATCTTTGTGTCTCCTTCTCCCCTGAAGAAATGTCTCGACCCAAAAACATCACCCATTCCTTCTCTCCAGAGATGCTGCCTGTCGCGCTGAGTTACTCCAGCATTTTATGTCTATCTTCAGTGTAAACCAGCATCTGCAGTTCCTGATGCTGGTTTACACTGAAGATAGACACAAGATGACTTTGAAGCATGGGTAGGGGAGGGATGGAGAGAGAGGGGATGCGAGGGCTACTTGGTTAGAGTATTCAATCTTCAAGGTACAGAGGGTGGTGGATGTATAGAGCGAGCTGCCAGAGGAGGTAGTTGAGGCAGGGACTATAACAACATTTAAAATACATTTGGACAGGTACATGGATACAAAAGGTTTAAAGGGATGTGGGTCAAATAATGGGCAAATCGGTTTAGTGTAGATGGGTCGGCATGGATGAGTTGGGCTGAAGGGCCTGTTTCCCTGCTGTGTAACTCTATGAATCACTGTACAAGATGCAGCGACAGTCTCTGAACATTGTTCTCACCTTCCACAGTCAGCTGCGTGAGAATCGCAGATTGAAATTTCCCAACAGTGAGCTCCACGCGGCACCGGTAGTTATCACTGTCCTTCTCTCTCAGTGGCTCCACCATTATCGAGGCATCTCCCTCTGTGAGGTTCCCCATGAATTTGAACCGACCTCCTCCGGCATTCTGTGTCACTTCATCACATCGGGAGTGGCCGGGACCGGCATATGTGCAGTTAATCACAAGGCTGGGAAGCTTGGGAGTCTTTGATGGCAACTTGTGCCACATCACGGAGCCGGTGACGTTGTCATCAGTGGGTGGGTAGGTGAATGTACACGGCAACACAGCAGGGGCCCCTTCCATGGCAGATACCTCAACAGCACTGGACATTGTCCAACCACTTTGTGAAACGTCTGGAGAGAGAGAGAGAGAGAGAGGTGAATAATAGAACAACAGGGGTCCAGGCAGCGGGCGGTCGACGGTCAGGCGAGAGTAGGCTGCCTGCCCCTCTTTTGGGCCTACGTCCGTGCACGTGTGTCCCTGGAGAGGGAACACGCGGTGTCCATGGGGACGCTGGAGGCCTTCCGTCAACGCTGGTCACCGCGTGGGGTTGAGGCTATTATAAACAATGATTGTACTGTTGTACTACAATGATCTGTTCGTTATAGTGTGATTTTGATTATGTTTTGATGTGTTGTATTTTATGAATGTGTTGAATAAGGTTTTGAAAAAAAAAAAAAATAGAACAACAGGGGAAGAAACACAGGTTCCAGAGCCACACTGCGCTTGGACTGGAGTCACAAGTGGCACCACCAGTTGTCGGTGATACTGATTTACACATCAACGCAGGGGAGTGGGTTACAGCCAGAAACAAAGTCCCAGAGGAAGGAACTCAGCAGGTCAGGCACCATCTGCGGAGGCAATGAAGAGGAAATATTTTAGGTGGGGGCCCTTCTTCAGACAGATGGCAGTTGGCCGCAAAGATTATACAGGAGCAAGATAGGCCACTCCTCCGGAATCCAATGGACTGGTGTGTAGTACATAACGGAACGTCACGGCCGCCATTTTGGCGGTATGCCTCCCGCTGTGTAATCCGCTCCAAAGCTGCAGAGCAGTTGCAAGTGAGATGCCCGTAAACAGGAATGTTTCATTGACTTTTGAATAAAAGATATTTTGATGTGGACTTTTATTGCATGCGTTTGTCTATGGCAGGCAATGTAAATTGCCGTTGGGTTAGTGTCAAACATTTACTGATTCATATACGTTTACATGTAAAATAGTAGCTTCAAAGATCCTTCGATCCGCTCCATCATCCTTGGTGTAATCAGTGTTGTAGGGAACAGTGTTTGATATAGCGCATCTATCACCTCACATATTTTAGTTAATTTAATTGTAATGTTTTCCCCCTGTTCCCCCATCTCCCTCCCATCTTTCGTCCCCAGCCCCCACCTTTGCATGGTTTCCCTTGCATTGCATTGTACAGCTTCCCTTGTATTGCTTTAACACACACTGTGCACAAAATTACAGGCACACACAAACACACATTCATGTAAATATATGGTGGGACAGATAGAAGAGCTTATTAAAATCTTCTTACAAAGACCATTATGTAATTTCTTTCTATCCTCTTTTGGATGTAAGGCATAGCAGGGCTGCCAACTCTCACACAGAGGGAAGGGAGGGAGAGAGGGAAGGGAGGGGGATCAAGAGGGGAGAGAGAGAGAGAGAGAGATCGAGAGGGGAGAGAGAGATCGAGATAAGCGAGAGATCGAGAGAAGAGGGGGGATCGAGAGAAGAGAGAAAGATCGAGAGAAGAGAGGGGAGAGAGAGATCGATAGAAGAGAGGGGAGAGAGATTGAGAGGGGATAGAGAGTGATCGAGAGGTGAGAGATAGAGAAGAGAGGGAGATCGAGAGAGATCGAGAGGGGATAGAGAGCGATCGAGTGGGGAGATATAGAGAAGAGAGGGGATAGAGAGGGATCGAGAGGTAAGTAAAGATATATTACAAATAAATTTAATAACTTTCTAATGCATCTTGCTCCTCTATAATCATTGCTTGCAACTGCTCTGTCGGTTTGGAGCGGGTTACACAGCGGGAGATTGAGAGACAAATATTATAGAGGAGCCTAGTTTCCCAATGATGTAGACGCCATAGTTGACGCCATCTCTGGTCCGCTAAAATGGCGTCGACAATCACACATGTGATACTACGCTTTTTCCACTGAGTGGCGCATCTTGCTCCTCTATAATCTTTGCTGCAGAAGCCGCTGCAGTGGGCGGCGTCCACTAAAGTGCAAGGGGAACAACAAGGGTGATTGGAAGATCAGGAATTTATCCTTAGCAAATGAGAGGGCCGTTCAGTAGTCTGATAATGGCGGGGAAGAAGCTGTTCCTGAGTCTGTGCTTTCAAGGGCCGGGACCCTTCTTCACTTGCCAGGTTTTGTCCTGCCCCCACTTCACTCTATCAACTTTCTCCTCCACCTCCGGCCAACCAAAGATTATAGAGCAGCAAGATGCGCCACTCATTGGAAAAGGCGTAGTATCACATGTGTGATTGTCATTACAAAACATTACAATTAAATTAACTAAAATATGTGAGGTGATAGATGCGCTATATCAAACACTGTTTCCTACAACACTGATTACACCAAGGATGATGGAGCGGATCGAAGGATCTTTGGAGCTACTATTTTACATGTAAACGTATATGAATCAGTAAATATTTGACACTAACCCAACGGCAATTTACATAGCCTGCCATAGACAAACGCATGCAATAAAAGTCCACATCAAAATATCATTTATTCAAAAGTCAATGAAACATTCCTGTTTACAGGCATCTCACTTGCAACTGCTCTGCAGCTTTGGAGCGGATTACACAGCGGGAGGATACCTCCAAAAATGGCGGCCGTGACGTTCTGTTACGTACTACACACCAGTCCATTGGATTTCGGAGGAGTGGCCTATCTTGCTCATCTATAATCTTTGCTCTGCAGTCCGTCCGTCTTTTTTTTATTTTTGTCCCGTTGAATGTATAGTTGGTTGTGGTTTTTATATTGTTTTGAGCTGTGTATATGTGGGGGGAGGAGTGGGGGAAACACGTGGAAAGCTGTGGTGGCGCGCCGCTGCGACCCGACTTCGGAGCTTCGTAGGCTCCGGCCTCAGGAACATCGGGAGCTCGCGTGTCCCTAGTGGGAGACCGCTTTTCGAATCTCCTGCAACGGCAACTTCTGCGGGGTTGAAAATGACCCGGAGACGGGCCCTACGTTGCCCGCCAGGAGCTTTAACATCGGGACAGGATGGAGAGCAGGGGAGAGACAAGACTTTGCCTTCCATCACAGTGAGGAGGAGATTCACTGTGATGGATGTCTGTGTGAATTTAGTTGGTTGTGTGTCTTGTGAAATTGTTTCTTCTTCTTGTATGGCTGCAGAAACCAAATTTCATTTGAACCTCATTTCAAATGAGGTTCAAATGACAATAAACAACTTGAGGTTCAAATGACAATAAACAATTGTATAATTGTATAAAATTGTATGTATAAGTTACCCCAGCACTTTGTGTCTATGCCCAAAGTCACGTCTGGTTTAATACCTTGCACAACCTTGGAAATGATGTTGAACCAAATTGGTGATTCAGACTGTGAATAGCTGGGTCTCACAGCTCCAGAGACCCTGGTACAGAGTTTTTACTTTCTCCCTGTGACTGTGTGGGTTTTCTCCGGGTGCTCCGGTTTCTTCCCACACATCCAAAGATGTTTGGCAGGTTAATTGGCTTCGGTAAAATTGAAACTTGTCGTTGGTGTGTAGGATAGAACTAGTGTGGGGGGTGATCGCAGGTCGGCGCGGACTCGGTGGGCCAAAGGGACTATTTCCATACTGTATGTTTGAAGTCTAAATATGGTCCTGGCATCCTGTTTGGCACAGATATTGTGGGGTGAAGGGCCATGTTTGTGCTGTACTGTTCTACCAGATATGTTCCAAGACCGTGGCAACTGGTCTAGAGTGTTGCGAGGTTTACAGAATGGCTTGGGTTGGGTTCAAAAGTGCCTTCTAGAATGGTGACGGGGGCAGGGCAGCTGTAATACCAGTGGTTCTCGATTTCTGAGTATTTCTTTTCCACATTGCTTCCTCCTCTCTAGCCATCTTACATGAGTCAGCACCACTCTTTAATGTGAGAAACAGTCTGGAGAAGGGTTACGAGCTGAAAAAACGTCACCTCTTCATGTTCACCAGAGATTCTGCGTGACTCACTGAGTTACTCCAGCACTCTGTGTCAATTGTTGATCCAATTGCTTATTGTATTCAGTATCCCCAGCCCTTCAGCCCAACTTGTGCTTGCCAGTCAAGAACTCTACCTGAGCTTTTAGTTTAATTTATTGTCACGTGTACTGATGTATAGTGAAAATCGTTTTTGTTGCATGCTATCCAGTCAGCAGATGGACTGTACGTGATTACAATCGAGCCGTCCACAGTGTACAGATAAAGTATAAAGGAAATAACATTTAGTGCAAGATAAGTCAGCAAAATCAGATTAAATAGGGCCTGTCCCACTGTACGATGTAATTCAAGAGTTCTCCCGAGTTTCCCCTGATTCGAACTCGGAGAATTACGGTAATAAGCGCTCGTAGGTACTCAGGGCTCTCGTGGACATCTTTCAACATGTTGAAAAATCTTCACGAGTCTTCCCGAGCTTAATGCGTTTCCCGAGTACCTTCCGTTAGTGTTACGAGCCGCTAAGAAGCGTCCACGAGCTCCGACGTACCCGTTACGTTCATTTTACGTAGTTACCACGAGTTTGAATTTTTTTTAAACTCGGGAAAGCTCTTAGATTACCTCGTACAGTGGGACAGCCCCTTAAAGATAGTCTAAGGATCTCCAGTGAGGTAGATGGGAGGTCAGGGCCGCTCTATAGTTGGTGAGAGGACAGTTCAGTTGCCTGATGTCCCATCGCTAACCCATTTACCTGCCTCTGGCCCATATCTCCCCCCCCCCCCCAAAACCTTTCCTATCCGTGCCCCCTGTCTGAGTGTCCTTTACCTGGTGTAATTGTAATCTTGCTGGTCAGTGACCACAGGGAACGTGGTGGAGTACACACCACAGTATGTATCAGGAACTTTGTTCCCAGCTGTTAATATCACCCATAAAGCCCTGTCCCATGGTACGAGCTCTCCCGAGTTAAAAAAACCCAAGCTCGTGGTAAGCATGGAGAATCAACGTGGCGGGTACGTCGGAGCTCGGGGACGTCTCTTAGCGGCTCGTAGCGCTAACGGCAGGTACTCGGGAAGACTCGCTAACGGCAGGTAAGCACGGGAAGACCCGTGAATATTTTTCAACATGATGACAAATGTCCACGAGAGCCCCGAGTACCGACGAGTGGCCATTACCGTAAATCTCCGAGTTCGAATCAGGGCAAACTCGGGAGAGATCTTGGAATGAACTCGTACCGTGGGACAGGGCTATTAATCTGTCCTGGTTCAAACACATCAACAATATGGCTAAGAAGCCACACCAATGCCTCTACTTCCTAAGGAGACTAAGGTAATTCAGTGTGTCTCCAGTACCTCTTAGAAACATCGACAGATACACCGTAGTGAGCACACTGTCGGGTTGCATCACAGCCTGGGTTGGGAACAGGAGGATCGCAAGAAATCGCACAGAGTTGTGGATGTAGCCCAGTCCATCACACAGACCACACTCCCCACCATTGTAGATGTAGCCCAGTCCATCACACAGACCACACTCCCCACCATCGACTCCATCCACACTTCACGCTGCCTCGGGAAAGCAGCCAACATGATCAAAGACTTGTCCCTATCCCACCCCGGTCATTCCTTCTTCTCCCCGCCCCCGTCCGGCAGAAAGTACAGAAGCTTGAAAGCGCGCACCACCAGACTCAGGAACAGCTTCTTCCCCTCTGTTATCAGGCTTCTGAACGGTCCTTCCATAAGCTGGGGTGCTGTCCGATTCACCTCTACCCCATTGCGGACATTGGACTTTGTCTGTGGAACTGATGCGCTACAATGCTGAGAACTATATTCTGCACTCTGTATCTTCCCCTTTGCTCTACCTATTGGACTGGAGTTTGACTTGGTTGTATTTATGTGTGGAATTATCTGAACTGTTTGGATAGCGTGCAAAGCAAAGTTTGTCGCTGTACCCCAGTACACGTGACAATAGTAAACTTAAACCTAAACATAAGGAACTCTCATATGCTAAGGATGTTTTTCCCAAACTTCTAATCTACCTCAGTGCAACTTAGCTTTTGAGAAATGGAGTCGGACAGCAGGGAAACTGGCCCTTCGGCCCAAATTGTCCATGTCAACCAGGTGCCATTCTGAGTTGGCCCATTTGCCCCAGTTCCCTCTAAACCTTTCCTATCTGGGTGTAGGAGTCAGCACTAACAAAGTCATTGATGTAACTGAGAACGTGTTGTGGAGTGCTACTGGAGAAGGTTTGGAGCAGGGAGAGTTTCACAGAGCCATTGTAAAGGCAGAATGAGCTAAGGCTCACACCAGTGCCCATGGTTACACCTTTGATTTGTAGAAAGTGAGAGGAGTCGCTAGAGAAGTTGTTGGGCTGAGAACAAGTTCTGCTGGGGGGATAAGAGTGCTGGCTGATGGAGAGAGGGGAGCCGGTTGGATCTCTGTTTCAGAAGAAGTTTTAAGACCTTCCTGACGGCTGATGGAGGTTTTGGTTTGGTAAACAGGCCCCGCAGCCCACGCCGACCAGCGATCAGCTGTTCACACTAATTCTACGTAATCCAACTAGACAAATAACCTATAAACCTGCATGTTTTGGAGGTGGGAACCCACAGGGAGAACGTACAAACACCGTTCACGGACAGCATCCAAATTCAAGATGGAACCCGTGTCACTGGTGCTGTGAGGCAGCGGCTCAACCTCTGCACCAGTGTGCCACCGTACATTCCTGGTGAACATGAGGCGGTGGGAGAATTTGACAATGTCAAAATGGTGGAAGGCATGTGAAGTGTCCTGCATCTAGTTGGTATCGATCTGTTGGTATTGCTACTGATCTCTCCAGGTCCCTGAACACTGATGCAATCATAAAGAAAGCACATCAGCGCCTCTACTTCCTGAGAAGATTACGGAGAGTCGGTATGCCAAGGAGGAAACACTCGAACATCTACAGGTGCACAGTAGAGAGCATGCTGACCGGTTGCATCGTGGCTTCGTTCGGCAACTTGAAGCCCCTGTCCCACTTTCCCGAGTTACTAACAAATTCTCCCGAGTTTTACTCTTGATTCGAACTCGGAGAATGTACGAAGGAGTCCGTAGATATTTTGTAGCAGCTCGTAATGCCAGCCCTAGGTACCCGGGGCATCAGATAAATCGGGACTTTTTTCAGCATGTTGAAAAATGTCCACAAGTAAAAACAAAAGAGACCCGAGTACCTACGGCTGGCTATTACCGTAATTCTCCGAGTTTGAATCAAGGGGAAAACTTGGGAGAATTTGTGAGTAACTCGGGAAAGTGGGACAGGCCCTTGAGCATCCAGGAGTGGAAAAGACTGCAGGAAGTTGTAACCACTGCCCAGTCCATCATCGGCACTGACCTCCCTTCCATCGAAGGGATCTATCCCAGTCGCTGCCTTAAAAAGGTTGGCAGCATCATCAAGGACCCACACCATCCTGGCCACACACTCATCTCTCCACAGCCATCAGGTAGAAGATACAGGAGCCTGAAGACTGCAACATCCAGGTTCAGGAACAGCTGCTCCCCCACAGCCATCAGACTATTAAACACAACTTCAAACAAACTCTGAACTATAACAGCCTATTGCACTTTATCTGTTTATTTGTGTGTGTACATATATATTCCATGGTATATGGACACACTGATCTGATCTGTATTTATGCCTACAATATTCTGTTGTGCTGCAGCAATGCAAGAATGCCATTGTCCTATCTGGGACACATGACAATAAACTCACTTGACTGGACTTGTATTGAGTACAGAAGTTGGGACTCGCAACACGTTGGTGAGGCCACATTTGGAGTATTGTGTTCAATTATGGTCTGCCTGATACTGGAAGGATGTCTTCAGCTGGAAAGAGTGCAGGGAAGATTTACAAGGATGATGTCACGACTTGAGAGCCTGAGGTGTAGAGAAAGGTCGGGCAGGCTAGGACTCTACTCCTTGGAGCACAGGAGGCTGAGGGGCGATGTTGTAGTGGTGTAAAAAACTATGAGGGGGATATATAGGGAGGATGCACAGTCTTTCACCCAGAGGGGAATCAAGAACCAGAGAGAGGACATAAGTTTAAGATGAGGGGGGAATGATTTAATAGGAGCCTGAGGACAATGTTTTTACAAAGGGTGCTGGGTGTATGGAACGAGCTGCAAGAGGAAGTAGTTGAGGCAGGTACTATAACAATATTTAAAAGACATTTAGACAGGTTAATGGATAGGAAATGATTAGAGGGATATGGGCAAAACTAAGACAGGTGCGACTATTGTAGTTTAGTTCTAGTTTAGAGATACAGCACGGAAACAGGCCCTTCGGCCCACCGAGTACGCACCGACCAGCGATCCCCGCACATTAACACTACCCTACACACACTAGGGACAATTTACACATACACCAAGCCAATGAACCTACTTACCTGCACGTCTTTGGAGTGTGGGAGGAAACCGAAGATCTCGGAGAAAACCCACGGGGTCACGGGGAGAACGTACAAACTCCGTAAAGACAGCAACCGTAGTCGGGATCGAACCCCGGTCTCTGGCTCTGTGAGGCAGCAACTCTACCGCTGCGCCACCGTGGTGCACAAGATGGGGCATGTTGGCTGGCGTGGGCAAGTTAGGCCAAAGGGCCTTTTTTTCCGTGCTGTATGAATCTAAATGCACTGAAGTTGGAGATCACATTGAATGGCGGGACTGACAAAATGGCCTCATTTGGCTTTAATTTCTAAGATCCTTGCACAATAACATGGAGAGATTATCAAGCAGGGGGCAACGTTATGAATGCAATCATTTGAGTCAGTACAGAGAAGAATTTGAAGTATTATCGGACTTTGGTTCAGCCACATTTAGAGTGCTGCGTACAGGTTTTGTTGCCCCATTATAGGAAGGATATGAAGGTTAAGCAGTGCAGAAGTTTGCCAGAATGATGCATGGGCGAGCGGTAATTAGCTACAGGGAGAGGTTGGACAGACCTGGAGTGTTCTCTCTGGAGCATCAGAGGTTGACGGAGACCTGAAAGTATATAAAATTATGAGAGGCATAGCTGGGACAGAATTTTGTTTTCCCCCAAATGTGGAAATATCTAAGGCAGAGAGGGAGAGGATGTTGGCTTGACTTGACACCGTCACTGAGATCTCTATTTCCTTCCTGTCCTTCAGCTTGTTACTGTTTGTGATCTGTCCCACCACAGTGGAATCATCTGCAAACTTGTAGATGAAGTTCGGGCATAGTTTAGCTGCACAGTCCCAAGTCTACAGGGAGGCTAGTAGCGAGGGCATAGCTTAAAGGAGATGTGCAGGGACAGTTTTATTGCCCAGAGGGCGGTGGGTGCCCGGAACGCACTGCCAGGGGGTGGTTGGTGGAAGCATATACGATAGTGCCATTTACAACTTGTAAGTTGTAAACGTCACTTTTAGCAGAATAATGAATTCTGGTTTTTTTTCAAGAATAAACAATCAGAAAAGCCACAATAGCATAACCACAATGATTAGACTCAAAACTTTCAGGACATGGGTTTAAAAGGTAGCCTGATGATTCATGTAGTTCTTGTGAAATGCAATCTTGCGTAATGGCATCATAGCAGATTTAGAATTATTATCTCTAGGGAACGGAGTCGGATACACAGGAAATCGTAGAGTGGGAGACAGTCGAGTGTTTTGGGTATCGACTCCACAGCCCTGTTTACAAGGTTTTTAGATAGGCCCATGGATATGGAGGGTTATATGTGGAGACACTAACCCTCTGGGTTAGTTTGATTCAGCATCTTGTTCGGCACAGACACCGTGTCCCGATGGGCCTGTTCCCCTCAGCATGAAGCAAGGTGCTCTGCGTTTACGAGAATGAAGGGCCTGTCCCACTTTCACGACCTAATTCACGGCCTCTGCCGAGTTTGCCCTTGACTCATACTCGCAGCATGGTCGTCACGAGTGCGTAGTAGGTAACCTGTAGCAGGTCGTAATGCTAGTCGTAGGTACTCGTGGCATCAAGTAGGTTGAGGCGTTTTTTCTAGCATGATGAAAAATGTCCACGAGTAAAAAAAGGTCGTGAATTCGGTCGAGAAAGTGGGACAGGCCCTTTAATTTCAGTGTCAGAGACACTGACGGCATGGGATCACTTTACTAAAACATTTTTGGACCGAATAGTTGTGATTTATTCCTTCGTGGTCATTTCAGCTTGAATATTCTGTGGATGTTCTATACAGCTGTGCATTCAACACTATAATCCCAACCTCGTTCATCACAAAACTCCAGGATCTGGGAATCAGCTCCATCCTCGGCCACTGGATTCTGGGCTTTCTGACCCACACAGCACAGTCAGTGAGGAGAGGTAACAAAACTCCTCTACGATGATCCTCAATGCCAGTGTCCTGTAAGGATGCATGCTCATAAGTTCATAAGTTATAGGAGGAGAATTGGGCCATTCGGCACATCGAAGGGCCGAATGGCCTACTCCTGCACCTATTGTCTATTGTGTCTACTCCACCATTCAACCATGGCTGATCTATCCTTCCCTCTCAACCCCATCCTCTTGCCCTCTCCCCGTAACCCTTGACACCCTTACCAATAAAGTTTCTGTCAATCTCCACCTTAAAGATGTTCAAGAAGGAACTGCAGATGTTGGAAAATCGAAGGTAGACAAAAATGCTGGCAGCATCTATGGAACAAAGGAAATAGGCAACGTTTCAGGCCGAAGAAGGATTCAGTCTGAAGAAGGGTTTCAGCCCGAAACGTTGCCTAATTCCTTCGCTCCATAGATGCTGTCGCATTTTTGTCTACCTCCGCCGTAAAGATACTCATTGGCGACCACCACAGCCCTCTGTGGCAATGAACTCCGCAGATTCACTACCCTCTGGCTAGAGAAAATTCCTCCTTATCTCTGTTTCAGAGGTACGACCTTTTTTTTATGATGCTGCGTCCTCTGGTTCTAGACTCTCCCACTAGTGGAAACATCGTCTCCACACCCACTCTATCCAGGCCATTCTATGGAATGCCCCGAGATTTTTTAGACAGAGTAGGGGAATTAAAAATCAGAGGACACAGTTTTAAGTGAGGAGAACCAGATGGGCATTTTTTTTGTAAAAGAGTGGTGGGTATGTGGAACGAGCTGCTGGAGGAGGTAGTTGAGGCAGGTATTATCACAACGTTTAAAGAAACATTTGGACAAGTACCTGGATCGGAAAGATTTAGAGGGATATGGGCCAAACGCGGGCGGATGGGACTAGTGCAGATGGGGCACGGTGCGCGGCATTGGCAGGTCGGGCTGAAGGGCCTGTTTCCTCTCTCTATACCTAAGGATAGCACACAAACATAGGTTTTCACTGAATCTAGGTACACGAGGCAATCAAATAGCAGAAGCAAAGTTAAGGTGGACTCAACGTCACATTTACGAAGGAGTTGCCTACGTATTTGCAAAAGAAGAATGAGCAGGATTCCTCTTCGTGCGTTTGAGGCAGTAGAGGTTATGTAACGGCCTCCAGGCGCTGTCGCCACTTCAATGTGCTGTTGTCGAGGGCCGTGATGTCTAACCCTCCACCGGGGGGGCTGAGGTGGAGACCTCACCAGCAGAATTGAGCGGGAGGCTGACGTGGCTGGATTGCTTTTGCAGCGAGCCAGTACGATCACAATGGGAGGAATGGCCTCTTTCCATGCTGTAATCAATCTGTGATGCTGTACAGAAACTTTGTTGTTCAGTACCTTTCAACTGATGCCCTGAGACAGCGTTTATAGCAAAGCACCAGGAAGAAGGGTCCCGACCCGGATCGTTCCCTGCCCATGTTCTTCAGGGATGGCACAGTGAACTGATGGTAGAGTTGCTGCCTCACAGCAGCAGAGACCCGGGTTTGATCCTGACTGTGGGTGCTAACTATACAGAGTTTGCACGTTCTCCCTGTGATCGCCTGGGTTTTCTCCGGTTTCCACCCACGTGCAGGTGTGTAGGTTAATTGGCCTGTGTAAATTGTCCCTAGTGTGTAGGACAGGACTAGTGTGAATGGGTGATTGATGGTCAGGGCAGGGCTTGGTGGGCCAGAAGACCTGATACCATGCTGTATCTCTACACCAAACGGAACTAAGATGCGGCCTGATCCACTGAGTTACTCCAGCACTTTGTGTCCATTTTGGTAAACCAGTAACTGCAGGTCCTTGCGTCTAATGTTTAGATTTCCCAACGTAGTCATCTTGCTCAGGCCCACAATATCTGTGCTGAACATGATGCCATCCTCTCCCGAAAGCTCAGCCCCTCGAGTCCTGGCAACATCCTGGTAAATCTTCACTGCTCCCTTTCCAGCTTGGCAACATCTTTCAAATAACATGGTGACAAAACCTGAACACAACACTCTAAATGTGGCCTCACCAACGTCTTGTGCAACTGTCACATGATCTCCCACCTTCTACACTCAATACTCAGACTGATGAAGGCCAATGTGCCAAAGAGCCTCTTTGACCAAACTATCTACTTTATATATCACTTTCAAGGAACTATGTACCTGCATTCCTGGATCCCTCTACTCCACCACATTCCCCAGAGATCTACCCATCACTGTGTAGGTCCTGCCTTTGTCAGTTCTCCCAAAATGCAACACCTCACATTTCTCCGCATTAAATTCCGTCAACTATTCCTCAGCCCACCCGCCCAACCGATGAAGATCCTGCTGCAATTTCTGACAACCATCTTCACAATCCACAATACCACCAATGTTGTGTCATCTATAAACTTGCTAATCGTGCCTTGTACGCTCTCATCCAATATAGACAATAGGTGCAGGTGTAGGCCATTCGGCCCTTCGAGCCAGAACCGCCATTCAAAGTGATCATGGCTGATCATCCCCAATCAATCCAAATCATTGATATCGATAACAAACAACATTCAGCTACCTTCCCTATGATCCCATGCGATCTAGCCCTTCCAGAGCAGCCTATTGCTCTGGACTTATTGCACAGGGTTTATTCTTGTGACGTGTACCGAGGTACAGTACAAAGTTTTGTTTTGCACGCTATCCAATGGGATCAGATAATACCACACATAAATACAATTAAGGCAAACTCCAGTACAATAGGTAGAGCAAAGGGGAAGATACAGAGTGCAGAATATAGTTCTCAGCATTGTAGCACATCAGTTCCAGAGACAAAGTCCAATGTCCGCAATGGGGTAGAGGTGAATCGGACAGTACCCTAGCTTATGGAAGGACCATTCAGAAGCCTGATAACAGAGGGGAAGAAGCTGTTCCTGAGTCTGGTGGTGCGCGCTTTCAAGCTTCTGTACCTTCTGCCGGACGGGAGCGGTTTCAGAGGAGTTTAGTTTAGAGAAACAGGATGTAAACAGGCCATTCGGCCAGCCAAGTGATCACCCATAGACTCTTCTATCCTGCACACAAGGGACAAGTTACAGAAGCCAATTAACGTACAAAACCCACGCATCATTGGAGTGTGGGAAGAGACCGGAGCGCCCAGAGGAAGTACGTTGTGGTCAAGGGGAGAACGTGCAAACTCCGTACCGGCAGCACCCAAGCTCAGGATCAAACCCGGGTCTCTGGCGCTGTAAGGCAGCAACTCTATCATGCCCTAAAGTTATTGCAGGAATTACTAACCACAGAGCTACACAACGTTGTTGATGTACTGAGTGAGAGCCTGCTTTAATTTTAGAGATCCAACATGGATACAGGCCCTTCAGCCCACTAAGTCCATGCTAACCATCGACCAACCGTTCACACTGGTTCAACATTATTCCGCTTTCTCAACCAGTCCCTACAAACCAGGGACAAAATACAGGGCTAATTAACCCACAAACACACACGTCTTAGGGATGCAGGAGGAAACCGGAGCACCCGGAGAAAACCCAAGCTGTAGCAGGGAAAAGCGCGCATACTTCACGCAGAGAGCAACCGAGGTCAGGATTTAACCAGGGTCTGTGAGGCAGTGGCTCTACCCGCTGCACCACCGTGCCACCCTGTTCCTGAGTCCGGTGGCGACAACAAGGAGAGAATCAGGTCAAGAGAAAACACTCACTGCAACCGTGGACTGAGACGGAGAGCAGGACGGTGCAGAGACAAATTCGGAGAGAGCACATCGCCAACACTTCAGTGTGGTGTCCACCGCACCCACTGCTGTGAGCTCCTTGTCGCTGAAATACAGAAGTCGCTCAAAGTGTTTCTTCATTTCCCTTTAAGCTCTCAGAAACTAGTTGAGGATTGCAGGAAGTCATTTCGTAGTGGGCTGAGAGAGTCTTTGTATTGTAACCGTGGGAGCCAAATTCAGGGTGCTTATTGAAAAGGCAAAATGTATATTATATGGCACTGCAATGGGGTTAAATAAAGAGTCAAAGGCTCATGCAGCATAGGTAGGTGAGACCGGCACAACTGCAACGTTTAATAAGCATTTGGGCAGGTACTTGGATGGGGAAGGTTTAGAGGGATATGGGCCAAATGCAGGCAGGTGGGACTAGTGTAGATGGGAATGTTGGTCAGCATGGGAAAATTGGGCCGAAGGGCCTGATTCCACACTCTATGATTCTAGTCCCACCTGGCCCTTATCCCGCTAAACATTTCTCATCCATGTAGCAGTCCATGCCTTTTAGAGTCGTTAGCATACCCGCCTGAACTTCCTTCTCTTGCAGCTCATTCCAACTGTGTGAAAAAGTTGCTCCTGTCGGGGTTCCGATTAAATCTTTCCTCTCTCAACTTTAATTCTTGATCCTCCTATTCTGGGTAAAAGACTCTGTGCATTCACCCCATCTATTCCCCTCGTCGTAAAATACTCCTCTATAAGATCACCTCGCAGGCTCCTGCACTCCAAAGTTTAAAGCCCTAGCCTGCCCAACCCCTCCTTTTAGCTCAGACCCTCGAGTCCCGGCAACATCCTTGTAAATCGTCTCTGCACTCTTTCTAGCTGAACTACATTGTTCCTGCAGCAGGGTGACCAAAACTGAACACAATACTCCAAATGCAGCCTCACCAACTTCTTACACCAGGCAGTGAAGAAAGCGAATGGCATGTTGGCCTTTATGACAAGAGGAATCGAATATAGGTGCAAAGAGGTCCTTCTGCAGTTGTACAGGGCCCTAGTGAGACCACACCCGCAGTATTGTGTGCAGTTTTGGTCCCCTAATTTGAGGAAGGACATCCTTGCTATTGAGGGAATGTAGCGTAGGTTTACAAGGTTAATTCCCGGGATGGCGGGACTGTCATATGCTGAGAGAATGGAGCAGCTGGGCTTGTACACTCTGGCGTTTAGAAAGATGAGAGGGAACTTCCGGTGGCGCAATGGAGGGCTAGGGAGCAACGCCAGCCAGCTCCTTCAGAAAACGCTGACAAAAAGCTGTGGAGGCACTGGACTTTGCCCAGAAGTCTAAGGATCGAGAGGAAGATTGAATATCATCTTTAAAATCGAACAACATCAATGAATAAACTGACTTTGCAGGATTGGATGGAACTAAGGACTTGTCTAAGGAAGCTGGAGAAAGATGCGGATTGGAAACTCCCATGGATACTAATAACTAGAATAACAGCACTACTAATACAAATAACTAATAAATACTAAAACAATAGCATTACTAATTAGAGTTAATAATTATCATCAATGACTAATATTTAATCATAACTGAATTATTTAGAATCAGATAAATATTAATTATAATTGCGCTGAATATAATGTTTGATTTCACTTGTCCTCCTTGGAACCTTTTGTTTTTATTTTCCTCCCTTTTCCTTTTTTTTTAAATTATATTTTTTAATATGTTTTAAATATATGTATCCTCACATTCCTGATTAATGGAATCCGAATATTTCAGAATTTAATATCCCCAGTAAGATACTGTTATGGAATAATAATTTTAAGAAACCATGGAGCTGGTTAAGTTTGTAACATCAACTACTGAAGTCAGTAGATGGTTAGCCATGTTAGTATGGCTAACACTAACTACACTAATATTAGATGTAGTTTTATCCTTCTTTGTGCACATCACTAACTTCTTAATCTATCCCTTTTTTTCTTATACTATAATGTATCATTATTATTTTAAGTTTGAATTGAGTTATAAATTAGATCAAAGGAGATATATACGTGGGAGACATCCAAGGGTCTTGAAATTCGTCTATTCGGAGTTCGGGTGTAAGGTCGGGCCTGCCGAACTCAACCATTTGCTCTATTATAGACCTCCCTAAACAAAAGATGCAAGACTTAAAAACGAATACGGGGAATGAAGGAATAACGTTTTGTAGTTGGAACGTTAAAGGCATTAATGAACCAGTTAAGAGAGGTAAAGTATTAGCACATTTAAAAGCACTTAAAGTAGATGTAATTGTTATCCAAGAAACACACTTAAAAAAAGATGCAGAGCATAGATTGAAAGCTAAATGGATAGATAAAGCATATCATTTTTTTCTTACACATAAATCTAGAGGTGTAGCAATATTATTTCGTAAAGGCACTTTATTTAAACACACATCAACTATAACTGACAGTGACGGTAGATATATTATTGTAATAGGACAATTAAATACACAAAAATTATTTTTGTTAATGTTTACGGACCAAACTTTGACAGCCCATTGTTCTTTAAGAAAATATTTAATACCAGCACAACACAACCTAATAATTGGAGGAGGTTTAAATTGTACCCTAGATTCTTATTTAGACAGATCATCAAGACAACGGAAAATCAAATCGCATTCCAGTGACTTATTAAATGCATACATAGATACTAGTAATTTAAAGACGTTTGGAGAATAGAAAACCCAACTGGACGAGAATACTCATTTTATTCACCTGTACATTAAACGTATTCAAGAATAGATTATTTTTTGGTAGACTCTAAACTTATCTCACTCACTTACAATTCAAAATACCATAATATTACAATCTCAGATCATGCACCTTTAACATTTATGATCAAAATAAATGGTAAAATGTAAAAACAGAGACAGTGAAGACTTAACCCACGAATTTTAAAGGACAAAGTAACTCAGGAATACATTACAGAACAGATTAAGATTTTCTTTGAAATAAATGATAAGGCAGAAATATCTTCTTACCTATTATGGGAAACTTTTAAAGCATATACCCGTGGAATTATGATTTCCTCTCAAGCATTTTATAATAAAGAGAATCGGAGGGAACAAAAGGCATTGGAAAAGGAGATTAAACAATTAGACACAAAGAACGCTGCTAATCCAACCATGATAAAACATAATAAAATCACTGCATTGAAATATAAATTAAATAAAATATATTCAGTCCAAGTTGTAAAACTCTATCAATATACTAAACAATTACAATTTGAATTCGGAGATAAACCCCAAAAATTATTGGCTCGTCAATTCCGGAATTGGAGGTAGAAAAAATAATCCATAGGATTAAATCATATAATGGCGAACCACTAGTACAACCTAAAGATATTAATGAGAGATTTTTGCAATATTATAAAAACATATTCAGTCAAAATGACAGAAAACTGGATAGGAATAGAAGCATTTAAAAAAAAATCTAATCTAAAAGAGTTGGATTTAGAAAATAGAGAATCACTAAACGCTGAAATAACAGCAAAATAAATCGAAGAATCCATCAGATCATTAAACAATGGTAAAACTCCGGGGCCAGATGGTATTGGTTCGGAATTTTATAAAACATTCTATGATCTGATTGTACCATGTTTAAAGACACTTTATGAAGACATTTATACCCAACAGAAATTACCAGAAACTTTAAATGAATCTATTATAACACTTATACCTAAAATAGACAAGGATCTGGATGATCCAGGATCATATAGAGCTATAGCTCTTTTAAATACTGATCATAAAATATTAACCAAAATACTAGTACAAAGACTAAGCACAGTGATCAATAAATTAATTCACCCGGATCAAACAGGATTTATACCAAAACGATACTCCTCATATAACTTGAGACGATTATTCAATATTATATATTCGAAAAGCGGTATTAATAAAGACCTAGTAAGCATTTCATTAGATGCGGAGAAGGCCTTTGACAAAGGTGGAATGGTCTTATCTGTTTTCGGTCATGGAAACTTTTAAGTTGGGAGAGAAGTTTATAACATGGGTAAAATTATTATATGCGAATCCAACAGCTAGAATACTAACAAATCAAATGTTATCAACTAAATTTGATTTATTCCGAGGCTGTAGACAAGGTTGTCCCTTATCCCCACTATTGTTTGCACTCGCAATTGAACCATTAGCTCAAAGCGTGAGATTACATCCTGAAATATATAGGTATGAAACCAGAGAAACTGAAAATAAAATCTCCTTGTATGAAGATGATGTATTACTTTATATTACAAAACCGGAAATTAGTATTTCAAATTTATTAAATTTAATAACTGAATTTGGCTCGTTCTCAGGATATAGCATTAATTGGAATAAAAGTGAACTTATGTCAATAATGGTAAATAACTTACATATATTACAACAATTTCCTTTTAAGATAGCAAACGAAAAAATCAAATATCTTGGAATTTATGTAACGAACACTATATGATTCTTTATTTAAATCTAATTTCCCACCCTTACTGAATAAATTACATAAGAATATCTTATATTGGAAAACATTACCTATTTCAATGCTAGGTAGAATTAATGCAATAAAAATGATTTTTCTTCCGCAATTACTATATCTTTTCCAATTGATTCCGATATACCTTCCTAAAATTTTTTTTAAGAAGGTTGACTCCATAGTCACCAACTTTATCTGGGATTATAAGAGCTATAGAATAAATAAAAAGCATTTATGTAAATCAAAAATAAATGGAGGTCTAGCACTGCCAAATTTTATGTTTTATTACTGGGCAGTTAATATTAAAAATATGAATTTGTGGCTGGAAGAATCAGATAAACAACCCAATTGGTTAAAAATGGAAAAAGAAGATTGTTCACCTTTTGAAATTAGCTCGATTTTATTTGCCAATACTAAACTAGGTAAGAAAACCTATAGAGAAAACCCTATAATAGAAAGTGGGATACGTATCTGGAAACAACTAAAGAAAACCTTATAATTGGAATGTATACCACTAGCTCTCCCCATTGTAAACAATGTTACATTTAAACCCTCAATGATGGACAAAGGTTTTTTACAATGGAAAAACTATGGAATTAATAAGATGGGCGATCTCTACAGGGAAAGCGCCTTTCTTTCATTTCAAGAATTACAACAAATTTATGGATTACATTCAAAAGATTACTTTAGATATTTACAAATTAGAGACTATGTAAAATCAAACACACAGGAATTTAGAAATAGAAAGACAGAAATTTTAGATGAATGTCTAAATAAACACCCGAACACAGAAAGATTGATATCATATATTTATAACATTTTATTGGAAAACGACGTACCAATGACAGAAAGATATAGGCAATCATGGGAAAACGAATTAGGTCAAATAATCAGACCAGAAGTATGGGATGAAAGTTTACACCACTGTTCGTTAAATGCTAGACACTCTTTGATACAATTTAAAGTATTACATGAATTGCATTATTCAAAGTCCAAATTATATAGAATGTTTTCAAATGTATCTGCCATATGCGATAAATGTCAGCACTTAGAAGCTAATTTAACGCACTCATTCACAAACTGTATAAAAATTACTAACTTTTGGACAGAAATTTTTAAGATAATTTCGAATGTTGTTAATACGAATTTGGTTCCTGACTCTAAATTAATAATATTTGGAATAATAGAAACAGATCAATTAATAACAACGAATCAAATAATTTTTATCGATTACAGTTTAATAATTGGGAAAAAATTAATATTGAAATTTTGGAAAGGTCCTGCATCCCCCACAACAATCAAGATGTGGATTACAGGAATGTGGAGACACTTCACCTGGAAAGATTAAGATTTGTCCTACTGGGCAAGTTGGATCAATTCAGAGGGATATGGTCTCCATTTATTGAATATTTAAAGGGTCAAAATGGTTCGGTGCGAGAACCTGACTGAAGCCTGAATGAAGGAATAGATGAAGAATCACATTTAATAATCCATGGATATATCTCCAATGATGTATAACCTGCTTAATACTTCATTCATCTTTTTGATTTTCTATTTTTACTTTATTTTTCTCTATTATTTCCTACCTGTTTTAAAAATAAAAACATGCATATAAGTACAAACAAGAAATAATTGTTAATATTAATAATATTAAGAATGTATGCGACATGTATATTCTTCCTTTAATATATATTTCTAATAAAAATATTTAACAAAAATTAGTAATCCATCAAACCATCCTTAACCAGTGAATTTAAAAGTCATTTAAAAGTGAATTTAAACAGACTGGCCATCGGTAGGGGACACAGATGCAGACGGTTCCGGTCAGTGTAGGTTCTGGCAAGTTGGGGTGCGAGCGGCGTATGGTCCCTGCGGTCCGTCTGGGCTGCGACACGTTCCCACTAGCCAGACCGGCGTCTGCCACCGCACCGGAGATCATACTGTGCTCCCAGTCGTCCCCACGGACGGTCTCTGCTCGGCCTGGGACACGCTGCCGAGGCTGACAGCTCCGGTTGTTTGGTGAGTTTCAACCGGATAATGCCCACTGCGTTATACGACGACGATCCTTGCAGTGAACAGCGGGAACGTGGATCCCATGAAATGGCGGTGAAACAGGCCCATCGGCCGAACTTGCTAACACTGACCAACATGCCGGGATGATCCCGCCATAAACCGCCAACGGAACCTGTACTCGTGCAGTGGGGGGGGGGGGGGGGGGGGGCAATCATCAGGTTTGCGGTCCTGGTGATAGGGAGGGAGAGAGAGAGGGGGAGAGAGAGGGGGAGAGGGAGGGGGAGAGGGAGGGGGGGGAGGGAGGGGGAGGGAGGGGGAGGGAGGGGGAGAGGGAGGGGGAGAGGGAGGGGGAGGGAGGGGGAGGGAGGGGGAGAGAGAGGGGGAGAGGAGGGGGAGAGGGAGGGGAGAGGGAGGGGGAGAGGGAGGGGGAGAGGGGAGGGGGAGAGGGAGGGGGAGAGGGAGGGGGGAGAGGGAGGGGGAGAGGGAGGGGGAGAGGGAAGGGGAGAGGGAGGGAGAGAGGGAGGGAGAGAGGGAGGGAGAGAGAGGGGGGGCGAGAAAGAGAGAGAGAGAGAGGGGGAGAGGGAGAGGTGGGGAGAGGGGGGGAGAGAGAGGGAGAGAGGGGGGAGAGAGAGAGAGAGAGAGAGAGAGAGAGATTAGCGCGGTGCAGGCGGGGGCGGTATTGGTCTGGAGGTTGCTTTGCACAGTCGGATGTGGGGTGGCACCAACTTGTCTGGTTCTCCCCACCCTCATTTGTGCCCGACCGCACTGGAGCCCCTACCCTCCCCGTTGCGGTTACCTCCCCTCAACTATCATTTGCCCACTGACGCCCACCCTCTCTCGGTCCACATCTTCCGCCCCGTCCCGTCAACTTTACACCCCCGCTCTCCCCTCAAGCCCCACGCTCCCCACCACCCATTACCCTCTGACCCCAATCAGTGCTTTCTGACCCCGCAATGTCCAAGTGTAGCCGCTCCCCCCAATTTAAAGGGTTAGCCTGAATAACCTCTCACTACCCCCTGACCCTCAGTATCCCTTGATCCTCAGTGCCCCCTGACCCTCAGTGCCGCCTGACCCTTTGTGCCTCCTGATCCTCTTTGCCCCCTGACCCTCAGTACCGCCTGACCCTCAGTGCCCCCAATCCTCAGTGCCCCCTGACCTTGCTGTGATTGTACTGGTGCTCTCATTCCTCGATGGGCCGCCCGTCAACAGGATGAGGCCGGACTGTGGCCGGTGGAAGCGCTGCTGGAGGCTGACGGAGGTGGTCCTCCCCCCCCCCCCCCCCCCCCCCCCCGAGTTTCCCATTAGGGTCGTGACCTCCCCGGCCCGCTGCTCGATAGACACGTCCTGCAAACACACAACGCTACGTCTCGTTACCGACGAATCTTCACATCACCCAGGCGCGGGGTCGGGAGGGGGAGAGCGGGCAGTCGGGCGGGGGGGGGGGGGGGGGCCGTGGAGGAGAGAGAAGAAGGTGGGGACAGCGGAGGGAAGGAAGGTGGGGAGTGTGGGGAGGAGGAGGGGTTGGGTGAGGAGCGAGGGAGAAGGAGAAAGGAGGGAGGAGGCGGGATGCGGGAGGTAGGGGAAGGGAAGAAGGGGAGAGACTGAGGTGGGAGGTAGGGGAAGAAGAAAGGGTGGAATGAAGGAGGGATGGTTGAAGGAGGTGAGGTGGAGAGACTGGAACGTAGGAGGGGGTGTTGTGGAAAGGAGGAGCGTAGATGGAAAGTGATAGTTGGAGGAAGAGGGCATTCGGATGGAAGATGTGACCCGCCGGCAAACCGTGACGCCCATGAAGTGGCGCCGAGAACGAGGGGCCCGTGTGGAGCGTCCGGAGCTGTCAGTTGCGGCGCTCCGCCGGACCGGACCGGACCGGCCCACACTGATCGACGGTACGTTGTCTGAGCCCCAACTGATCATCGGGATGCGGTTAAATCCTGCACTGACGGTCTGGACGGGGCCAACTCCCACACTGATGATCGGGACGGGGTCAATTCATACACTGATCATCGGGACGGGGTCAACTCTTACACTGACCGTCGGGATGGGGCCAACTCTTACACTGACCGTCGGGATGGGGCCAACTCCTACACTGTCCATCAAGACCGGGCCAACTTCTACACTGACCATCGGGATGGTGGCTGAGCCCCGACTGACCGACCGTACCGTGCATCGATCGCAACAAGACCGGCCGCACGCCGCGCCGGATGAACCGAGGGGCCCAACCCTTCCAACATCCTGCTGTCGCCTAGACCCCACTCACCTTACCCCTTGCCCCCGCTTCCTCCCAACTCTCGACCGATCCCATGCGCTCCATCTGCTCTTCACACACACTCAGATATGCAGCCAATGTCATCAATGATATTTCCTACCCAGGACATTGCCTTTTGTCCCCGCTCACTTCGGGGAGAAGGTACAGAAGCTTGTACGCGCTCACAACCATACTCGGGAACAGCTTCTTCCCCTCTGAACGGCCCTTCCACTAGCTCGGGTACTGTCCCATTCACCTCTACCCCTTTGCAGACATTGGACTTGTCTCTGGAACGGGTGCGCTACAATGCTGAAAACTATAATCTGCACTCTTTGCTCTGGACATTGCACTTCCAATTGACTTGAATATATGTAGTGCTAGACTAAGTGGGACCCGTTGGGTCCCAGCATCACACGGAGGGCTGGTCCCCCAACACAATATTCCACCTCTCCACCCGTTCCAATATTGGTGGCTAGTGGGGGGGGGGGGGGGGGGGCTTTCTGGAGCGCTAGTATGGGTGTTGTGGGCTGAATGGACTGGTTTCCAGAGGGCTAGTATGGACATTGTGTGCCGAATGTATTCTTGGGCTGGCTGCTCAGTGACTCAAGCCTGTTGTACTGGCAGTTCACTCACTCACGGCTGGTGGGCCGGCAGTTCACTTACGGCTATTCCTTGAAATTCCATGTCAAGCAGGGTGCAAGGCCACCAAATTCAAGTGCAGTTTCTAACCATTTCAAGCAGGGTGCAAGGACACCAAATTCAAGTGCAGTTTCATACAATTTCAAGCAGGGTGCAAGGCCACTAAAGACAGTCGTGACCTCTCCGTCCTCCATCTTGCAGAGACTGAGCCACGCCTACACATCTGAGTTTTATGGTGGCTCCCCCTCCCACCACAAGGGGCGTGGCCTTCATGGCGTGATTGGCAGGAGAGAGAACCTTAACATTTTAAAAAACACTAATAACTCTTTTATTTTTCATCGATGAGAAAAATCCACGGCAGCTGATGAGCGGTGGGGGACTCGAAGTAAGATGGCCAAAAATCACGGCTGTACATGGTAGCGTTTTTTTTTAAATCAATATAAAACGCAAAGTGGAAGTGGGCAATATTAGACGTTTTATTATATAGAAGTCAAGGCAACTTTAATTAGGCAAGGCAACTTTAATTAGCCAAGGCAACTCTAATTAGGCAAGGGAACTTAATTGGGCAAGGCAACTCTAATTAGGCAAGGGAACTTTAATTGGGCAAGGCAACTTTAATTAGGCAAGGCGACTTTAATTAGGTAAGGCGACTTTAATTAGGTAAGGCGACTTTAATTAGGTAAGGCGACATTAATTTGCCAAGGCAACTACAATTAGGCAAAGCAATTTAGTTAGAAACATAGACATAGAAACATAGAAAATAGGTGCAGGAGGAGGCCATTCGGCCCTTCGAGCCAGCACCGCCATTCATTGTGATCATGGCTGATCGTCCCCTATCAAAAACCCGTGCCTGCCTTCTCCCCATATCCCTTGACTCCGAGAGCTCTACCTAACTCTCTCTTAAATCCACCCAGTTACTTGGCCTCCACTGCCCTCCACTGCCCTCCACAACCATATAACCATATAACAATTACAGCACGGATACAGGCCCTCTCGGCCCTTCCAGTCCGTGCCGACCATTTATTTCCCCCTAGTCCCATCTACCTGCACACAGGCCATACCCCTCTATTCCCCTCCCGTCCATATACCCATCCACTTTACTTTTAAATCTTAAAATCAATCTGCCTCCACCACTTCTGCTGGAAGCTCATTCCACACAGCCACCACTCTCTGAGTAAAGACGTTCCGCCTCATGTTACCCCTAAACTTCTGTCCCTTAATTTTCATATCATGCCCTCTTGTTTGAATCTTCCCTACCCTCAGTGGGAAAAGCTTATCCACGTCAACTCTGTCTATCCCTTTCATCATTTTAAAGACCTCAATCAAGTCCCCCCTTAACCTTCTGCGCTCCAAAGAATAAAGACCTAACTTGTTCAACCTTTCTCTGTAACTTAGTTGCTGGAACACAGGCAACATTCTAGTAAATCTCCTCTGTACTCTCTCTATTTTGTTGACATCCTTCCTATAATTAGGGTGACCAAAATTGTACACCATACTCCAGAATTGGTCTTACCAATGCCTTGTACAATTTTAACATTACTTCCCTACTCCTATATTCAATGCTCTGATTTATAAAGGCCAGCACACCAAAAGCTTTCTTTACATGCGATTCCACCTTCAGGGAACTATGCACAGTTATTCCTAGATCCCTCTGTTCCGTAATTCCTCAATTCCCTACCATTTACCATGTACGTCCTGTTCTGATTTGTCCTGCCAAGATGTAGGACTTCACACTTATCAGCATTAAACTCCATCTGCCATCTTTCAGCCCGCTTTTCCAAATGGCCCAAATCTCTCTGTAGACTTTGAAAACCTACTTCATTATATACTTCTGCGTGGCCCCTTGGGCAAGAGTGACCATAATATGGTTGAGTTCTTCATTAGGATGGAGAGTGACAAAATTAAGTCAGAAACAAGGGTTCTGAACTTGAACAAAGGTAACTTTGAAGGTATGAGATGTGAATTGGCCAAGATAGACTGGCAGGTGATTCTTAAAGGGTTGACAGTGGATGTGCAATGGAAGGTATTTAAAGGCTGCATGGATGAAGTACAAAAGTTGTTCATACCACTTTGGCAAAAGAATAAATCGGGGAAGGTGGTGCATCCATGGATAACCAGGGAAATCAGGGATAGTATAAAAACAAAAGATGAGGCATACAAATTTGCCAGAAAAAGCAGCCTACCGGAGGACTGGGAGAAATTCAGAATCCAGCAGAGGAGGACAAAGGGCTTAATTAGGAAAGGGAAAATAGATTATGAAAGGAAACTGGCAGGGAACATAAAAACTGACTGCAAAAGTTTTTATAGATATGTAAAGAGAAAGAGACTAGTTAAAACAAATGTTGGTCCCTTGCAGTCAGAAACAGGTGAATTGATCATGGGGAACAAGGACATGGCAGACCAATTGAATAACTACTTTGGTTCTGTCTTCACTAAGGAAGACATAAATAATCTGCCGGAAATAGCAGTGGAACGGGGGTCAAATAAGATGGAGGAACTGAGTGAAATCCAGGTTAGCCGGGAGGTGGTGTTGGGTAAATTGAACGGATTGAAGGCCGATAAATCCCCAGGGCCAGATAGTCTGCATCCCAGAGTACTCAAGGAGGTAGCCACAGAAATAGTGAATGCATTAGTGATAATTTTTCAAAATTCCTTAGATTCTGGAGTAGTTCCTGAGGATTGGAGGGTAGCTAATGTAACCCCACTTTTTAAAAAAGGAGGGAGAGAGAAAGCGGGGAATTACAGACCAGTTAGTCTAACATCGGTAGTGGGGAAACTGCTAGAGTCAGTTATTAAAGATGGGATAGCAGCGCATTTGGAAAGTGGTGAAATCATTGGACAAAGTCAGCATGGATTTACGAAAGGTAAATCATGTCTGACAAATCTGATAGAATTTTTCGAGGATGTAACTAGTAGAGTGGATAAGGGAGAACCAGTGGATGTGTTATATCTAGACTTTCAGAAGGCTTTCGACAAGGTCCCGCATAAGAGATTAGCATACAAACTTAAAGCACACGGTATTGGGGGTTCAGTATTGATGTGGATAGAGAACTGGCTAGCAGACAGGAGGCAAAGGGTAGGAGTAAACGGGTCCTTTTCAGAAAGGCAGGCAGTGACTAGTGGGGTGCCGCAAGGCTCAGTGCTGGGACCCCAGCTATTTACAATATATATTAATGATTTGGACGAGGGAATTCGATGCAACATCTCCAAATTTGCAGATGATACCAAGCTGGGGGGTATAGTTAGGTGTGAGGAGGATGCTTGGAGGCTGCAGGGTGATTTGGATAGGCTGAGTGAATGGGCAGATGCATGGCAGATGCAGTACAATGTGGATAAATGTGAGGTTATCCACTTTGGTGGCAAAAACATGAGGGTAGACTATTATCTGAATGGTGGCAGATTAGGTAAGGGGGAGATGCAACGAGACCTGGGTGTCATGGTACACCAATCATTGAAAGTAGGCATGCAGGTGCAGCAGGCAGTGAAGAAAGCAAATGGTATGTTAGCATTCATAGCGAAAGGATTTGAGTATAGGAGCAGGGAGGTTCTACTGCAGTTGTACAGGGTTTTGGTGAGGCCACACCTGGAGTACTGCGTACAGTTTTGGTCTCCAAATCTGAGGAAAGACATCCTTGCCATAGAGGGGGTACAGAGAAGATTCACCAGACTGATTCCTGGGATGTCAGGACTTTCATATGAGGAAAGATTGGATAGACTCGGTTTGTACTCGATGGAATTTAGAAGATTGAGGGGGGATCTTATAGAAACCTACAAAATTCTTAAGGGGTTGGACAAGCTAGATGCTGGAAGATTGTTCCCGATGTTGGGGGAGTCCAGAACAAGGGGTCACAGTCTAAGGATAAGGGGGAATTCCTTTAGGACCGAAATGAGGAAAACATTCTTTACACAGAGAGTGGTGAGTCTCTGGAATTCTCTGCCACAGAAGGTAGTTGAGGCCAGTTCATTGGCTATATTTAAGAGGGCGTTAGATGTGGCACTTGTGGCTAAAGGGATCAGGGGGTATGGAGAGAAGGCAGGTACGGGATACTGAGTTGGATGATCAGCCATGATCACATTGAATGGCGGTGCAGGCTCGAAGGGCCGAATGGCCTACTCCTGCACCTATTTTCTATGTTTCTATGTTTCTATTATCCACAACAACACCTATCTTAACATCATCTGCATACTTAGTTATCCATTTTTCCACCCCATCATCCAGATCATTGATGTACATGACAAACAGCAGTGGACCCAACACAGATCCCTGAGGCACCCCACTGGTCACCGGCTTCCAACCTGATAAACAGCCATCCACCATTACTCTCTGACATCTCCCATTCAGCCACTGTTGGATCCACCTTGCTACTCCGCCGTTAACACCCAAAGATTGAACCTTCTTAACCAACCTTCCATGCGGAACCTTGTCAAGGGCCTTACTGAAATTCATATAGACAACATCCACTGCTTTACCCTCATCAATTTTCTTAGTAACCTCTTCAAAAAATTCAAGGTTTGTCAAACATGACCTTTCAGGCACAAATCCATGTTGACTGTTCCTGATCAGACCCTGTTTATCCAGATGCTTATATATATTATCTCTTAGTATCCTTTCCATTAATTTGCCCACCACTGACGTCGAACTAACAGGTCTATAATTGCTAGGTTTATTCTTTAAACCCTTTTTAAACAATGGAACAACATGCCCAGTACGCCAATCCTCCGGCACTATTCCCGTTTCTAATGACATTTGAAATACTTCTGTCATAGCCCCTGCTATTTCTATACTAACTTCCCTCAATGTCCTAGGGAATATCCTGTCAGGAGCTGGAGACTTATCCACTTTTATATTTTTCAAAAGTGTCACTACTTCCTCCTCTTTGAATCTCATAGTTTCCATAGCTACTCTACTTTTTTCCCTTACCTCACAGAGTTCAATATCCTTCTCCTTGGTGAATACGGAAGAAAATAAATTGTTCAATGTCTCCCCCATCTCTTTTGGCTCTGCAGATATCTGTCCATTCTGGCTCTCTAATGGTCCAATTTTATCCCTCGTTATCCTTTTGCTATTAATATAGCTGTAGAAACCCTTTGGATTTACTTTCACCTTTCTTGCCAAAGCAACCTCATATCTTCTTTTGGCCTTGCTAATTTCTTTCTTAATATTCTTTTTACATTCTTTATACTCCTCTGGCACCTCATTTACCCCATGCTTCCTAAAATAATTGTAGATATCTCTCTTTTTTCGAACCAAGTGTCCAATTTCCCTTGAAAACCATGGCTCTTTCCAATTTTTACTATTTCCTTTCAACCGAACAGGGACATCAAGATTCTGTACTCTTACAATTTCCCCTTTAAATGTCCTCCATTTCTCTTCTACACCCTTCCCATAAAACAAAATGTCCCAATTCACTCTTTTTAAATCCTTACGCATTCCCTCAAAGTTAGCCTTTAGCCAATCAAAAATATCAACCCTAGGTCTAGTTCTGACTCTCCATAATTATATTAAAACTAATGGTATTGTGATCACTGGTTCCGAAGTGCTCACCAACGCATACCTCCGTCACCTGACCTGCCTCATTTCCTAACAGCAGGTCCAGCACTGCCCCTTCTCTGGTCAATAACTCTATGTATTGCTGCAAAAAACTATCCTGCACACATTTTACAAACCCCAAACCATGCAGCCCATTTACAGAATGTGTTTTCCAGTCTATTTTTCGAAAATTGAAATCTCCCACAATCACTACCTTGTGCTTACTACTAATATCTGCTATCTCCTTACATATTAGCTCTTCCAATTCTTGCCCCACATTTGGCGCTCTATAATACACCCCTAAAAGTGTTGCTACACCGTTGCCAATTCTCAGTTCCACCCAAATAGCCTCCCTAGACGAACCCTCTAATCTATCCTGCCAAAGCACTGCTGAAATATCTTCGCTGACAAGCAATGCAACACCTTCACCTCTGGTCCCTCCAATTCTATCACACCTGAAGCAACGAAATCCTGGAATATTTAGTTTCCAATTACAGCCCTCCTGCAACCATGTTTCACTGATTGGCAGAACATCATATTTCCAGGTGTCAATCCAGGCTCTAAGTTCATCCACCTTTCTTACAATGCTCCTCGCATTAAAATATACACATTTTAGAAACCCACCATCCCTTATTCTCTGTTTATTATCGTTCTCCTCTTTCTCGCCTACATTTTGGGTCCGAGTGCTTCCCTTCTCTGCCTCTTGGCCCACACCCTGTCCCCTACCCCCCTCTACCCGAGTCCCTCCCCCTAGCCATTCTAGTTTAAAGTCTCCCCAGTAGCGTTTGCAAATCTCCCTGCCAGGAGATTTGCAAAGGCTCTGTGGCAGGGAATTCCATAAGTTCCCAACTCTCTGGGTGAAAATTGTTTTTTCTCACCTCAGTCTTAAACGACCTCCCCTTTATTCTAAGACTGTGGCCCCTGGTTATGGACTCGCCCAACATTGGGAACATTTTTCCTGCATCTAGCTTGTCCAGTCCTTTTATAATTTTATATGGTTCTATGAGATTCCCCATTATCCATCTAAACTCCAGTGAATACAAGCCGAGTATTTTCAATGTTTTCTCACATGACAGTCCCGCCATCCCAGGGATCAATCTCGTGAACCTACGTTGCACTGCCTCAATCACAAGAATGTCCTTCCTCAAATTAGGAGACCAAAATTGTACTCCAGATGTGGTCTCACCAGAGCCCTATACAACTGCAGAATAACCTATTTACTCCTATACTGAAATTCTCTGAAACATTCCATTAGCTTTCTTCACTGCCTGCTGTACCTGCACACCAACTTTCAGTGAACGGTGTATAAGGACGCGCAGGTTTCGCTGCACCTCCCCTTACCTAACCTAACCCCATTGAGATGATAATCTGCCCTCTTGTTTTTGCCGCCAAAGTGGATAACCTCACATGTATCAATATTATGCATCTGCCACGCATCTGCCCACTCACTCAACCTGTCCAGGCCACCCTGCAACCTCCTAACATCCTCTTCACAGTTCACACTGCCACCTAGCTTTGTGTATTCCGCAAACTTGCTAGTGTTGCTCCTAATTCCCTCTTCCAAATCATTAATGTATATGGCAACCAGTTAGGGCCCAACACCGAGCCTTGCGGCACTCCACTCGCCACTGCCTGCCATTCTGAAAAGGACCTGTTCACTCCTACTCTTTTCTTCCGGTCTGCCAACCAATTTTCTATCCATGTCAACACCCTACCCCCAATACCATGTGCTCTTATTGTTGTCACCAGTCTCCCGTGCGGACCTTATCATAGGCTTTCTGAAAGTCTAGATACACTACATCCACTGGCACCCCTTCATCCATTTTACTTGTCACATCCTCAAACAATTCCAGAAGATTAGTCACGCATGATTTCCCTTTCATAAATCAATGTTGACTTGGACTAATCCTTTTACTGCTATCCAAATGCCCGATTATTACCCCTTTAATAATAGTCTCCAGCATCTTTCCCACCACCGAAGTCAGGCTCACTGGTCTGTAATTCCCCGTTTTCTCTCCCGCTCCTTTCTTGAATTATGCAACACAGCTTTAGCATTTCCAAACCAAATGGAACACAGCTTTAGCATTTCCAAACCATAGCAACATAGCTTCAGCATTTCCAAACCAAAGACATCACAGCTTTAGCATTTCCAAACCAAAGGCAACAGAGCTTTAGCATTTCCAAACCGAAGGCAACAGAGCTTTAGCACTTCCAAACTATATGTTCAAACCACATTAAGGGCGCTGACGGGTCAGTAAAACTACGCACAGTTTAGTAGACACGTGTTCAGTGTTATTCACAGCTCAGACTGAGAGACGTGACCCTCTCGCTCCCCCATCTTGCAGAGACTGACTGAGGCACTCAACACTTCCAGGTTTTATAGTTCCTCCGGAAGGGGCTTGGCCTTCAGGAGAGATAATCTCAACATTTTTTAAACACTAACAACTCTTTGATTTTTCATCTAAGGGAAACATCCTCTTGTCCTGCGCAGCGGAGGGAGACTCCGGAGGGAGTAAGATGGCCAAAAATCACAACCGTCAGTGGCAGCGTTTTTTTCTAAAAGCAATATACAGAACAACAAGAAGTGGTCAAGATCAGACTTTTAGTAATATAGATTATCTGATCTGACACAAAGCTATTCACTGTACCTCGATACACATGACAATACACCTAAACCTTCCACCACTAATGCACCTGGTCTACCCGTCTACCCTCCCCGTACCAGTATCCACCTATCACTTGCCAGACTTTGTCCAGCCTCCACCTCTCTTCCAGCTTTCTACCCCCATTATAATCAGACTGAAGAATGGTCCCGACCCAAAATGTCACCTGTCCATGTTCGCCAGAGAGGCTGCCTGAGCCGCTGAGCCTTTGTTCGTAAAGCCGTCTATGCTGTTCCTCATTTCTGATGTGCAGGAAGGAACAGCAGATGCTGGTTTACATCGAAGATGGACACAACATGCTGCAGTAACTCAGTGGCTGAGGCAGCACCCCTGGAGAGAAGGTTGACGTTTAGGGTCGAGTCTCTTTTTCGGACTGAGTGTCAGCGGAGAGGGAAACTGGAAGAATGGAGAGGACTAAAACAAACCAGGGACTGCACAGGTGGAAACGGTGGAGCCCACAAATAGTCCATTGTTTGCTGTGAAATAGATAAAAAATGAAGAGATACGAACAGTTAAACCAGCAGGGTGACTAGGATGGGGGGTGGGGGGGGAGGGCGGGGGGTTGATTTTCGTAGCGAAACCACATGCAAATTAGAGGAACAGTGCCTCATATTGTGCATGGGCAGCTCACAACGCAGGAGAATGAGTGTTGATTTCTCTAATTTCAAGTTGCCCTTGCGTTCCCTCTGTCTCTGTCCCTCCCCCACCCTAGTCATCCTGCTGGTTTCACTGTTTGTATCTCACGGTTATCCTCTTCCACAGCTGACAATGGAGCATTGCGGTCATCTAGTTTGGCTCTCCGCTGACCCTCGGTCTGGAGAAGGGTCTCGACCCGAAACGTCACCCATTCCTTCTTTCCAGAGATGCTGCTTGGTTTATGATGTACAGTCGAGCCCTGGTCTACCTCATGTAAGGTGCAGCGCTGCTCCGCCCCCCCCCCCCCCCCCCCCCACCCCCGACCCTAGGGAAGGAGCCGGCTACCTTCAGGACGGCGGCGTCAGCTTTGTTAGGTAGGCGAAGGTGACGTTGTGGAACGGGATGTGAGCGCCCAATGTAGCTGGGGCCAGGGTTCTCTGAAAGACCAGGTCAGGCTGGAGGTCCATGTATTCAAACACCTTCTCCGAGGCACCGACCGCCTTCTTCACTTGAGGATAGAAACGGAGCAGGGCCTGCCAATGGGCAGCTCACCTGCCCATTGGCAGGTATGTCAGGTTCTAGTCACGCACACGGCTGGAGGCGCGTAACGGAGCAGAGGCAGCGGGAGCCGGGGGGTGCGTGACAGGGGGACGGGGTCCAGTTACTGGGTGATCGCCGGGCAGGCGGGTTTCCGGTTGTCAGCTGGTTGTCGGGGGGCGGGTGCCCAGTTGGCGGGTGGTTGCCAGGGGGACGGAGGTCCAGTTGCCTGGCGGTCGTGCTGGTGTCTGTTGATCTGGATCTGTGCCCACCTGCAGCAAACACCCCTCCCCCACCTCCCACGCTCGCCTTGACGGCAGAGGGATAGGTGTCCGGTTGCCGGGGGTTTGGCGGTTGGGGTGGAGTGGGTGACCGAGGATCTGGCTCTGGTGGTCTGGGTCTGGGTCTGGGTCTGGGTCTGGGTCTGGGTCCGGGTCTGGGTCTGGGTCCGGGTCTGGGTCTGGGTCTGGGTCTGGGTGTGGATCTGGGTGTGGATCTGGGTCTGGGTGTGGATCTGGGTGTGGATCTGGGTCTGGGTCTGGGTCTGGGTGTGGGTCTGGGTCTGGGTCCGGGTCTGGGTCTGGGTCCGGGTCTGTGTCTGGGTCTGGGTCTGGGTCTGGGTCTGGGTCTGGGTCTGGGTCTGGTTCTGGATCTGTGTCTGGGTCTGGGTCTAGGTCCGGGTCTGGGTCTGGGTCTTGGTCCGAGTCTCGGTCTGGCTCTGGTTCTGGGCCTTGCTCTGGTTCTGGGTCTGGACCTGGGTCCGGGTCTGGACCTGGATCTGGGTCAGGGTCTTGGTCTAGGTCTGTGTCTGTGTCTGTGTCTAGGTCTGTGTCTGTGTCTGGGTCTGGGTCTGTGTCGGGGTCTGGGTCTGTGTCGGGGTCTGGGTCAGGGACTTGGTCTAGGTCTGTGTCTGTGACTGTGCCTGTGTCTGTGTCTGTGTCTAGGTCTGTGTCTGGGTCTGGGTCTGTGTCGGGGTCTGGGTCAGGGACTTGGTCTGGGTCCGGGTTTGGGTCTGGGTCTGGGTCCGGGTCTGGGTCTGGGTCTGGGTCTGGGTCTGGGTCTGGGTCCGGGTCTGGGTCTGGGTCAGGGTCTTGGTCTGGGTCTGGGTCTGGGTCTGGGTCTGGGTCTGGGTCTGGGTCCGGGCCTGTGTCTGGGTCTGGGTCTGGGTCTGGGTCCGGGCCTGTGTCTGGGTCTGGGTCTGGGTCTGGGTCTGGGTCTGGGTATGTGTCTGTGTCTGGGTCTGAGTCTGAGTATGGGTCTGGGATCTGTGCCGGCCACCAGCCTCGACGGCGGAGGTGAACTGCAGCTGGTAAAGGATGAAGGAGACGAGGAACCCACTGGTGGCGCTGCCCTCGGCCACCAGCAGCCACCCGAAGCACAGCACAGACACTTTCAGCATCAGCCCCGACAGCTGTAGGACACAACAGCAGCTCCGTGAAAGGCTGCACCAGGGCACCAGCCCGGCCACCCCAACCCCAGAGAAACACCTCCCACTGATCCCCTCACTCCTACAGAATCACCTCGCCCATACCGCCAGACCTGCCCTCAACCCCAGAGCCCGACTTCCGCTCACCCACTCACCGTACACCCTTCGCCCCTCCGCCCCAACCCATCCCCATAGAATCACCCCAAGATGCCGCTCCTCCTGATGCAGACGCACTTCCCCCAGACGCAGATGCACCTTCTGCAGACGCCCCTCCCGCAGACGACCCTCTCCCACACACAGACGCCCAACCCAAATGCCTCTCCTCCAGACGCAGACGCACTTCCCTCTCCAGCAGACACCCGTCCACCCGACTGCCCTCCTCCAGATGACGACGCCCCTTCCATGCTCACCAGCCGAGGACAGGACCACGAAGATAGCCACATGGAGGAAGCGTCTGGGATCTGACGGTGGCGGGCATCTGGCCCGGTGTCTGAGCCCCCTTCTGGGGCAGGAAACGGTGGGCCACCACCAGCCCCAGGGAGGTGATTAGGTAGGTGAGGGGCAGGCGGGTGACGAGGGTGACCTGCAGGAGCTCGGTGTGGGTGGAGCCCGCGGCCAGTGCCAAGCTGGCGTTGGTGTGAAGCAGCAGGCAGCGGGTGGCCTGTGCCGGCTATGGCTCAACTTGACGCTGCCCCCCAGACGTACCAGCGGCCGCTGGTGGACGGACAGCGCATCGAGATGCACCACCCCCACAGCCAGAGCTGCAACAGCGGCCCCACCCCCACAGCCGCAGCGCCCCGCTCAGCACCCAACTGACCGTCACGGCCAACAGGGCCAGTGGCAGTAGCAACACTGGCAACGCCATCCTCCCTACAACACAGGCAGCCCGTCACTGGCAGTGCCCACACTCTACCACCGCACTACCAACCCTCTGCCCACCTCCCACTCCCCCGGCCTGCCATTCCCAACGGTTTATGCACAGGACAGGTTTGCAGGGATATGGGCCACGCGTATATTTGAATCGTTTCCTTTGATACAGCTCCAAATAGAATAACAAATAAAGAGCTGGAGGAGCCAGCGGAGCAGGGAGCATCCCAACCCTCCAACAGATGCCCCTCTATGTTGAACAACATGGAGGAGGCACAGGGAATTGCAGGCGTTGGAATCTTCAGCAAAACACAAAGTGCTGGAAGAACGCAGCGAATCAGGCGCTGCAATGAGGGAGGGAGTGGACAGATGACGCTCTGGGCAGGGACCCTTCTTGAGACATCAGTCTTTCAGGTTTAACATCCATAGAGTGCGAGGAGCGGGGGGGGGGGGGGGGGATGGGGATAAGGGAGGAGGGGCAGAGCAGTGGGGGGAGGGCAGGCAAGGGGAACAGTATGGGGAGGGTGGAGTGGGAAAGGGATTGGTGCAGGTAAGGGGACGGAGCGGGAGAGAGGATGGTGGGGCAAAGCGCGGGTGGGATGGGCATTGGGGGGGGAGGGAGAGGTAAGGGGAAGAGATAAGGAGGAAGGATGTGACGGGAGGGACGTAGGATAGGGCAGAGTGGGGAGGGAACGAAAGAGGGGAGGCAGAGGAGGGGATGGGGTAAGGGGCATGGAGGGGGGGTACCCGTTCTCTGGGTCAGATGCAGAGCAGCACCCTCACTTCCGCTGCCGTCCTCTCCCCACACCTTTAACTCTGTACCCCCAACTCCCTATCCTCTCCCCACCTCATCCCCCCAGCAACTCACTCTCCTCACCACCCTTTAAAACTCTCTCCCTCCCTCACCATCTACCCCCGCCAACCCTACCAACACCACCCCCTTCGACTACTTCCCCTCACACCCCGTCCAACACTCTCACCCGCCTCACTCCCTCTCCCCCCAAAACCTCCCAACTCCACCCCTTCCCAACTACCCACCCAACTACTCCCCCTCACACTCGTCCAACAACCTATCCCCGCCTCACCCCCCAAACCCTCCCAGCACCACCCTTTCCCCCAACTCCCTGCTTCAACTACTTCCCCTTGCACCCATCCAAAATCCACTCCCCGCCTCACTCCCTATCTGCCCAAACCAATCAACACCACCCCTTCCCAAACACCCTCCCCACCCGCTCCCATCCCACTCCTCACTCCCCAACCTCCCCCTCCCCCGTCATTCCCCCACAATTCCCACCCCTCTCCCAACTTCACTCCCTCTTAAACCCCGCCGCCGATACGTTTAACTCCACCGTCTTCCCAGTTGCCTCCCATTCCCCCCTCCCCATGCTCGCCGCCTCCTTTCCCCGGCCTCCTCTCCCCCCGCCTCTCCTTTTCCTATCCGGGGGGGGGGGGTGCCGGGCGTGGATGGAGGGGAGAGAGGAATGTGGAGGGAGGGGGACAGGGGAGAGGAGGGTGGAGAGGAGGGTGGGGTTGAGGAGGGAAGGAGGGGGAGATGGGGGACGGGGAATGGTAGGGGTTAAAGGAGGGGCAGAGGTGGGAGGGAGGGGGAGTGGGAGGAAGGACGGGGGGCGTAGGGGGGGCAGAGGATTGGGGAGAAAGAGGAGGGAGGGGGAAAGAGGTGGGGGCAGGGGAGAGGGGAGGAGGGGGGGGACAATTGATTGGAGGAGAGAGGGAGAGGTGTGGTGGTGTGGAGTGGTGGTGTGTTATGGAGAGGAGTGAGGGGTGGAGTGTGGTATGGAGTGGGGAGTGAGGGTTAGGGGTGTGTTATGGAGTGGGGAGTGAGGGGAGGGGGAGAGTCATGGAGGTGAGAGAGGGATGGAGATGCAGGGGATGATTAATGTTGGAGGAGATATATCGTCCGAGATGTGGGGCAGTGAGACAGGTAAGTCCGGGGTAAGTAGACCAGTATATCATGGGGGTCGGTTCGGCCGTGGGGGAGAGGTTACAGTAACGCCCGTGACCCGTGACCGGGGGGGTCATGTATGACCAGTTCACTGGAGATCTTTGTGCAAGTGAGCCGCTGTGTGTTAGACACAGGGACCTGTCAGGTCTCGCGTTTGATTTAGTTTATGTTTCTTATTGGGGTTTAGTATTTGAGTTTGCATTCTTGTTTTATCTTGGTGTCTCACATCTCCTCTTGTTTCAGGTCCCATTTCCTGTCAGGTCGTTTACCCCCATGTGATTGTTGGTCCCACCCTGACGTGTTTCACCTGTGTCTCGTTATCCCCTGTCAGTTTGTATTTAAGCCCTTTGTGTTTTAGTTCTCATTGCAAGTTCGTTGTGTATGCTACTTGGTATCACCTCGTTCCAGCTCTAGAAATATTGTGACCTTGTGATCTCGCCCATTGCCTGTTTTTCGACCACTGTTTTTGCCTGCTCCAAGATTATACTGCTGCCTCTGTCTTTGCTTACCTGTGTACCGACTTGGACCGATTAAACTCTGAAAATGGATCTGCCCTGTGTCTGAGCCTGCATTTGTGTCCTCCTCCTCGTTCAGTTCTGACATGAATATTTGGTTTGCTTCATTTGGAGGTGTTATTTTAATTCCATTACGTTTTCAACTGCTTGTAACATTTCCAAATGGTCTACTCGGCCCATTGGGTCCATGTCCACACCGAGCATTCGACTCGGCTCCCGTTCGATTCCTTTGATACCTACAACAGGCCCACGGACTTTGCCATCGCCCTTGCCTTACACTACTGCCTACAACGCCTGGATAACAGATGCACATAAGCAGACCTATTCAAATAATACAGCTCTGCATTTAATACCATGATAGCTTTCCAAACCTATCACCAAACTCCCGGGACTTGGGGGTCAGCACTCATCTCTGCCAATGGATCCTCGACTTCCTTACCAAGAGACCCCAATCAGTAAGGATTGGGGACAATACATCCTCCACTATAATCCTCAACATGGGGGTTCCGCAAATAAACCGTTCTCAGCCCCATCCTTTATTCCTTGTACACCCTTGTAGCCATGTATAAATCTAATTCAATTTTCAAATTTGAATACAGCACCAGCAGTGTGTGCCGGATACCATATAATTATGAGATGCAGTACAGTTGGGAGATTAACACCTTCGTGTCCTGGTGCCCAGACAACAAACATTATCTTAATGTCTGCAAGTCAAAGGAAATCGTGATCAACTTCAGGAACCAAAGCGATGCACAAACTCCAGTTCGCGTTGATGGTGCCGAAGGAAAGATGGTTGAAAAATTAAAATTCCTATGAGTCAATATCCCCATCAACTTCTCCCGGACCTCCCACATTGAAGCAATGCCCAAGAAGGCACACCAGCGCCTCTATTTCCTGAGAAGGCTTAGGAAGTTCGGCATGTCTCTTACAACTCTCACTAACTTCTGCAGATGCGCTTTGGAAAGCATTTATCATGTTGCGTCACAGTTTGGTTTGGAAATAGCTCCATCCGAAACCGCAGGAAATTGCAGGGAATTTTGGACGCAGCCCTGACCATCCCACTAACCAACTTCTCTTTTATTGACTCAATTTACACCTCATGTTGCCTCTGCAAGGCTAGCAGCATAATCAAGGACGAGTCGCACCCTTGCCACTCCCCTCTCCCCTCTCCCATCAGGCAAAAGGTAGAGAAGTGTAAAAACCCACACAACCAGATTCAGGGACAGTTTCTTCACAGTTGTTATCAGGCAACTGAATCATCAACCAAAGAGGAGTACTGAACTACTAGCTACCTTTTTGATGACCCTAGGAGTCTCCTTGACCGGACTTGGCTGGCTTTGCCTTGCACTAAACGTTATTCCCTTATCATGAATATATACTCTGTAAATGGTTCGATTGTAATCATTCCACCTTTCTGCTGACTGGTTATCATGCAACGCATGTTTTTCACTGTCCCTCGGTACACGTGACAAAAACTACACTAAACTAAGCTAAACCAAATAAAACTAAACTAAACTAAACTCGCATATCAATGCCGGCCACTAGGAATAGCACCCACTTAGTCCCCTGTGTGGCTTGTCCGTCTCACACTGCCTTACGTTGGGATGAAGTGAATCATTTCTGGATCCTTCACTCCCGACACAGTGTTCACAGCCTCCAGGTGAATGGAAACAAACCGAGATGACGGATACCCGGGAATGAGATACAGCCTGTATTGGACTGAATATGATTAATGTGGGTTAAGTGTGAATGGTTGGTTGATGGCTGGTGATGAAACGGTGTTCAACCATAAATGGCTGGTGATGAAACAGGGTTCAACCAAAATGGCTGCCTCCAAACAAATGTTGTACAATAACAGTTCCCGTTGTCCCAAAGGGACGTGGAGCAGATGGGTCACAGTTGGATGGGGAAATAATAAAGCAGAACGAACTCTACCCCCAAAGAGTGTCGTTCCATACAACACGTATTCTCTACGAGGCATCTGGTGTGTCAAACAGGACTGTTGCATGTAACACCGTTTGACCACATCTGCACATCTGGAAGATTGAAATTGTGCAAAGTCCAAACTTCAACGCCAGCCTCGTTCCTTTATGCTGGACTTATACTTGTGCGTCCATGGTGATTGTTCTTGAGGGGGATTAAGTTCAGTCAAACCTGTTTGCCTGATCTATGTAGGTAAATCTCACTCCCTAAAACGCTTTTTATTCTTCCCCGTGAAATGATGAAAGCCTTGGTAAAGTGCTGGAGAAACTCAGCGGGTGCAGCAGCATCTATGGAGTGAGGGTAAGGACCAACTCCGCGAGGCGGAGGAGAGTATCAGTGCACGGGTATAGGTTGTTTCTCCGGTCGAGGAAGAACCGGAGGGCGTTGAGACCATCCTGGTGGGGGATGGAGGTGTTGAGTGGCTGGACGTCCATGGTGAAGATGAGGGGATGGGGGCGTAGAGACTGGAATGCGCGGAGACGACGGAGAGCGTCTGAGGTGTCTTGAACATAGGTAGGGAGGGATTTAACCGAGGGGGATAGGACGGAGTCAAGGTACGTGGAAATGAGTTCGGTAAGGCACGAACAGGCAAAGATAATGGGTCTACTGGGACAGTCAGGTTGGTGGATTTGGGGGAGAAGGTAAAATTGGGCCATGCGGGGCTGGGGAACGATGAGGTTGGAGGCTCGGAAAGGCAGGGAACCGGAGTTGATGAATACGGTAATTGTGATGGAGATAGTGGCCTAGTGCTCGTCAGTGGGGTCATGGTCCAGGGGTAGGTAGGAGGAGGTGTCCAATAGTTAGAGCGTGGCCTCAGCTTTGTAGAGATCGACGCGCCGGACATTTGAGGGTTAGGACCTTACTCGCCACCTTCAACGTTCTCCCATTATCAGTCACATCTCCCATTCCCACCCACTTCCGCCTTTGGTAGAGACCACACTCTCCGCAAACCTTTGGTTCGTCCAACTCCTGATGGTCAGTAACATAAAGCCCCACTTATAGTATTGAAAGTGTTGACCAATGACAGCAAGCGTGCCATACGCCTTCTTCGCTACAGTAGCTAACTGTCACCCTAAGGGCACAATGTCATTGTACCTCTTGATCTGTCTGTTTTGCAGCACACCCCAGATGAGGATGTTTCCACTAGTGGGAGAGTCTAGGACCAGAGGTCGTGGCCTCTAAATAGCAGGACGTGCCTTTAGAAAGGAGATGCGAAGGGATTTATTTAGTCAGGGGTCGGTGAATCGGTGGAACTAAATGCCACATAAAGCTGTGGAGGCTGTCAATTGATATTTTTAAGACAGTGATCGATATTTATCAGTACGGGTGTCAAGGTTATGGGCAAAAGGCAACAGAATGGAAAATAGATCAATGGATGTCAATGGATGATGTGGGGCGGGTGGGGAATGTGGTGACATTGTCCATACCTAAGTGTCCTTCAGGGGGTGGTGGTGAGGCGCCTACTTGATCCACCGAGCCTTTGGTGACGGTTATCTGGTGACGGCTAGGATGGAGGAAAAGGCGTATGGCGATCGCCATTAAAAAAAAAAAACAGAGTGAGGCTCTCGCTAAGCAAGAGGAGAAAATGTGACAGAGAGCAGGCAGCGATGTGGAGAGAGAATTAGCGGCAGAGCAGTCCCGTTGTTAATGACCGGGGCTGCGAACTGATGGGGCCGACTGGTTTCCAGTAGGGAGAAGATCTAATGGAGGGATTTAACATTGTCTACAGGGAGGTTGTTCCCATTGGTGGACAGAGAAGAGATGACGATAGAGAATGGGGATGATTAGCAAAGTAACCAAGTGTGTTGCTGGGAGCCATTAATGTTAGTTTTGTCGTTTAGCAACTCCTGAACATTCTGCAGCAAATGAAGGAAGCAACTTCTGCATTTCAGGGTCCAGGAATAAACAGCCGTGAGAGAGGACGTCACAGCACTGACGTGCTGGTGGACAAATGTCTGTGGGGTTATCGTTGCTTGGTCTTGCTGTCGCTCCGATTGCAGGGTGGCAACGGGTGATTCATTCTTTATATTCACTTCCTCACACAAACTGGAAAACACAGAAACAGAGTTCACAGCCACAATATTCTTGGAAACAAAGTGAGTGACAGCTACCCTGGAATGAGATACTGCCTTTTATGGGTTGCATTGGATTAATGTAGGATTAATGTGAATGGGTCACATTAATCCTACCTAAGCCAGCCACACACCTTAGTCGCCACACTGACTACCCGTGTCGCCAATTCAGGAAAATGTTAACCCTTGGGCTCTTTGTTTTACAGCACTCACCAGGCCCTGTCGTTCACAGTGTAAGTCACCCTGGTATTACTTTTTTAAATGCCTGGCCTTGTATTCCTTCGCATATTTTCCCAGTTGATCTAGATTATCATTAATTTTCTGTGCCAGTGCTATTAAATGTAAAAAACTGTCTGACGTTCTCTACATTCCGCGAGGATCACTAGGATTATGACGATGGATACTTGTTGGCACAGTGTACACATGTGGGGTTAGAAGGCCTGTTCCTGCACCACATCGCTCCATGGCGATAATGCTGGGGACACGAACATGCAGATCCGGAATCTTGTGCGAAAACCAAATTGCTGGAACAAGATAATCGGTTCGGGCAACGCCTGTGGAGGAGAATGGGCAGATTACGTCTCGGCTCGGGATCTCTTTATTCAGACGTCGTCTGTCAATGTCCCTTCACGGATACAGCTTAATCCGCTTAGTTCCTCCATGGCATTGCTTTTTGCTCATGACCCTGACATTGCTCAGTATGAAATAACTAATTATCAGTATTTATAGCAGTTCCTCAAATCTTTGCCGGAAATGCAGATATACTTGGAGCAAGTTCCGCGTTTCAGCGTCAAGAATCTCACAGCAGTGAGTGCGGTGGACAGCGCACTGAAGTGCTGGCGATGTGCTCTCTCTGGGTGTGTCTCTGCACCGTCCTGCTCTCCGTCTCAGTCCACGGGTACAGTAGGTGTTTTGTTGACCATGTTATCTCCTCCTTGTCTCGTCATATCTCCCAATGTACCGGTTCGCACTCTGTCCGCGCTCCAGCAGTTTGTACTTTGGCTGAGATCGATCAATGGGTGTGGTGGGGCTGGTGGGGAGTGAGGCGATATTGTCCATACCTAAGTGTCCTTCAGAAAGTTGTGGCGAGGCGCCCTGGTGACCCACCGAGCACTTGGTGAAGATGGTGAAAATACGTATGGAGACCGCCATTCATGAGACTCTCGATCAGCAAGAGAGGAAAATGTGACAGAGAGGAGGCGGGGATGTGGAGAGATAATTAACCGCAGAGCAGCCGCGACGTGTGTTATTATTTTCCGCAGGTGTGAGCTGGAGGGGCCGACTAGTATGCAGCTCGGTTGAGGTCGGGACGAGATCTAATGGAGGGATTTTGCGCACATGAATGTTGTTTCCATCGGTTGTGGCGCCGGGGGCGGGATAGGGGGGCAGGAGCGAGGGGGGTGGGGAGGGTGGGGTAGGGTAGACGGATAGATTTAATCGACGGTATGTGAAAGTAAGGAATATTCAGGGCTGTGTGTTGAGAATATGGATAAGAAGTCCGACTGGCTGGATTGATTTTCCATGAAGTCGGTATAGAACCGATGGGCCGAATGACAATCTCCACTTTGTATCCATTATGTGACAGCAAGGGAATCCCAATAATCCATCTCCGGCTCCAGTCCTACAAAATGTCCAAACATTTCCTCTGCCCAGAAAGTAAATCAGCAACATTATAAAAACCAACTGACCCGGGGAGCAGACGTGAATCACACACCCATGAACAGTTGATTATATCCCAGCTTGTAACCCACTCCCCGTGTTGATGTATCTGTCCCACAGACATCTGAAGACATCGCGGGGCAGTGTGGATTTGGAACTCCACACCTGTACCGGTTGCAATATTAACCTCTCCCCTCCCTCCCTCCCTCCCTCCCTCCCTCCCTCCCTCCCTCCCTCCCTCTCTCTCCCTCTCTCTCCCACTCTCTCCCTCTTCCTCTCTCTCCCTCTCTCTCCCTCCTTCTCCCTCTCTCTCTCCAGATATTTCGACCAGGCGTTGGACAATATACGGTGCGGATGGGGTGTCTGCCGTGGAGGGGGCCTCCGCTGTGTTGCCGTGTACATTCACCCACCCACGCACTGATCGCATCCTCACCGGCTCCGTGCTCTGGCACGAGGTTTCATCACAACCTCCCAGCCTTGTGTTTAAATGCACATGTCTCGGTCCCGGCCGCTCCCGGTGCGTTGAAGTGACACAGGAGGCTGGAGGAGGTCGGTTCAAATTAGTGGGGAAGCTCAGAGAGGGTGATGCCTCGATAATGGTGGAGCGACTGAGACTGGAGGACAGTGATAAGTACCGGTGCGGCCTGGAGCTCAGTGTTGGGTATTTTCAATCTCAGATTCCAACGCAGCTGACTGTGGAAGGTGAGAACAAAGTTCCGAGACTGTCGCTGCCCCAGAGCTCACGGACCGCGGGTTCCCCCGGTACAATGCTGATCAATACATGTTGATGGTTCAATTCAATGATTCAATTATACTGTATTCTCACGCGTACATAGGTACTGCGAAATATTTTGTTTTGCAGACAAGCGTGAAAAATCATGTAGCAGACCTCACCTTGACAACACACAAGTGTCGCCATATTTTGGCGCCGAGAGTTGCAAAGATTCACTGCAGTTCTCTCTACTGCCTGTCGCCGCTCGTGATATCGCCCCCACCTCCCTCTCACTGTCATTCTCGGCTGCCCACCTCGCCCCCCGACGGCCATCTTCACTCTCCGACGACCCTCCGCACTATCAGACGACCCTCCTCACTCTCCGACGGCCCACCTTCCTCTCGGCGGTTGCTCCCGGGTCCATCTTCGTTTTTGCGGCGCGGATCCTGTCGTTAGGTCCGCGGAAGGCGAGCCGGTCCTAAAGCAGGGCCAAGCCGGAGAACACGTGCAGCCGCACTGTTGGGCGAGAACAATCGCCTCGTGGGGTCGGGTGGGGTGGGGGTTGGTGGCTGAAGGGCCGGGGTTCCTGCTCCTGAATCAGCTCCAGTTGATCCGTCTGGAGAGTGCGCTCCTAGAGTGGACGAGACGCCGGCGCTGGTCGACAGTGAAATACAGGTGGATGTGTAAACCGAGAAATAGGAAGATGCTGATCACCTTGTTGAAATTGTTCTCCAATTATCAATGGAAACAGAGGTGCCCAGTAGTAAAGGAGGTGTTGGGCCCCAATCCCCTGTCGGCGGGTCTCCCTCTCTGTGTGGAATTCACCGCTTCAAACAATGAATATACCCAATGGAGAACAGTGTTGGGATCCGGGGAGGCGCGGGTTCGCTGTCGCTCACTCTCTCGCTCTCAGAGCAGCGAGGAAGAGCCGCGCTGTCAGCGGCGACCAGTGACCCCTGATCCGGAGCCACCCTTTGAACGCGTCCTGTCCCTTGCGCCCTCTGACCCACCTTCCCTGGGACCGTCACTATCAGCTGCACACTGAGCACCGCCTTCACCCACTCCCACAGGGAGAGGTCGGTACAAGACCATTCACCCACAGAACTGATACATTCCGGTGTCTATCCTTCCCTCAGCTCCCGGCGGGAATGTCTCCGTGGTGACTGGGACTGTGGGAGGTTCGGCCACGTTACCCTGTGTGTATCGGCAATCCCAGTATCACCGCAGCGCCCTCAGGGTGACATGGATGAGGAAGGATCCCTACGGACACATCGTCACGTTCAGACCTCAAGCTGAAGGATCCTGGGCGGCGGAGAACGGAGCAATTCGGTTCGTGCTGGTCGGGGACCCAAAGCTGGGAAGCGCCTCAACCAGGATAAGGCAGCTGAGTGTGGACGACTGTCACGGCTACCTGTGTCTGGTGGAGTTCAGCGAACCGGAAAACTACGATCCCATAAAGGACGTCGACTACAAGTTCAGGAGCAGTGTGCACCCGCCGTACACCCATCAGTACCAGTGTGAGGTCCAGCTCCGGATGCGGGTCACACGCGGTAAGGAACTATCGCCACATTCTGCCGTGTAGAGCGAAGGTGCAGAGGGAGGGAGGGGAGCATGAACAGGAAACCTCGTCTCTCAGGACTCATTAGGCACAGCCTCGCATCTGGAGGGTCAGATACAACTCCAGAGAAAAGTCAACCATAGTTGATCCATTTATGGGAGTCCTTTGGCGAGGTGAGGAATTGAATGCCTAATAGGGAACAAGGTTCTGTGGTACTAGGATCTAAGTTGGGTCCCAGCCACGAGTTTGGGGAACCAGATGCAACAAGGCGGCATTAAGTCAATGGACTGTCAGGGATTGAGAAGAAGTTATCGAGCAGAATGTAGAATTAAATATCTGGATCTCTGTCATGTTGAGAGTCTGCGGCTGGCGAGGTACGTCAGAGATTGGTTCTTGGGTCTCAGCTATTCACAGTCTGCATCAGTGAGTTGATTGAGGGGGGCAATTGTCAGGTTTGATAATGATGGTAGTGCCGTGGGACTGTGAGAGGGCAGAAGGACACGGGGATGCGGGGCAGGTGGACAAGCTGAATAAGTGGGTGGGAGCATAATGTGGAATAAAATGTGGCGAATTGTCAAATTATCCACACGGTTGAACTAAACATAAAACCAGGGTGTTTATTAAATGTTGAGATCGGTTAAATGAGAGATCGGGCGCTGTGGATGTTTAAAAGGACCTGAGTGTGCTTGTTCTCATGTCAATGAAGGGTGATGTACTGATGTGGAAGAGTCGAGAAAGGCAATAAGTGGTCAGGTTTTATCAAGAGACGATTTATATTCAAGCGTTGAGATGTTTCACTGCAGTTATGTGAGGATCTAGCGACACCACCCCTGCAGTACTGGGTCGGACTTCGTTCATCTTAACTACAATAAAGCCATGATTAATGTGGAGCGTGTGTAGTGAACATCCCGTCACTATTTCCCGGAAGGGCAGGTTGTTGAAGATCAGGGGAGATTGAGTAGACCAGAGACCGTGGAGAATGCAGGTACAGGAACATTGCGCAGGAAAAAAGCTGCTGGGGGAACTCGGTAGGTTAGGCAGCAAGTCTGGAAGGAAATTAACAATGTCAATTCATATCGAGACCTTGCCTCAAAACTGGAAGGATTCCCGGACTAAACGACGTCTTTGCATTTCCTTCTACCGTTTCCTGACTTCCTGAGCGCTGTCAGCAGTCTGTTATTTGCAGGTTAGACCTGTATTCTCCAGAGTGTCGAGCATGAGAGGTGATCTTAGTGAAGCGTACACCATTTGTACATTGTCGATAGCTCCCCGTTCCCAGTGACCACTCTGACCTCTCTCCTCAGTCACACAGGGTTACATGATTCTGATCCTGTGGATCGCTCTTGGATTGAAAACCCATTTCTTTTAGTGATGTGTGTTATCTTCTACCGTGACAAACTCAGGTAAGTAATATTGCTTTTCTATGACTGGAATATCAACTCAATGGCCCTTGGTGTGATTGAAAAATGTGAGGTTTCATAGGCGCGCCAACCATCGAGCATCCATGCACTAGTTCTATCCTGCACTATAGGGGACGTTTGCAGAAGCCAATTATCCTACAAACCCACACGTGTTTGTGATATGGGACGGAAATAAAACATGCGGTCACGGGGAGCACGTGGAAACGCCGCACAGACAGCACCCGTGGTCAGGATCGAACCCGGGACTCTGCGCTGCAAGGCAGCATCTCTCCAACTGCACCACCGTGGTACCCCTGTCGCGTTGGAAATACATTGTCCAGGTGCATCATGTACCGGCAGATGGAAGAACAGCTTCATATCCGCTCAGACGCTCGGAGAAATCCCTCAACAGATAAGAATGTATTCCCGATCCTCATGTCTACCTTGATAGGGCCCTTGTCCTCTGCCCTTTATCTGTAACCCTATATTCTTCACGGCTTGGGTCTATGGAATAATTTATCTGGAATACAGACGCAAACATGTTTTTTCTGTGTCAAGGTGACAATAAACCAATACCAGTACCCTGTTGTAGGTCGGACAATCTTCCTCACTGTCAACACAACCACCAATATAAGTGTCTCCTGTTAAATTAATCACCTGTTTCGCATATTGATGTCCACCTCAAATGGAGTTGCCAGAAATGGTCTTGTGGTACAATTACTGAGGCTTGTTCTAATTGGTCTTCTTCTGTCCGCAGCAAGCGTGGAGACCGATCCATCCTAGGAAGCTGAGCAGTGTTCAGACTGCAATATAACCTGCCTCGCTATGCAGTCCGCCGATCATACCTGCTTTTGCGGTCCGGCTGATTTGTCGACCTATGGTTCTCAATCATATTAATTCTCCGACTGGCTTTAATATTTATGTGATATAATAAAATGCAGTACTTCCAATTCAAAGAAAAAGTTCTGTACACTGAGAGGGTTTGATATCTGGAATATGCTCGGAATGAAAGTGGCGAAAATGAGGTACACCAACATGTACGATACAATTTAGACGTATGAACAGGGTCTTAATTAGGAAAACGTTGGAAGGATAGACAAAGGGCTGCAAATTCACAGCTGGTTAGAAGGGGACCGGGCACGAAGCGTCATCTATCCATGCCCAACACAATTGCTGCCTGATCCGCTGTGTAACTCTAGCACATCGTGTCTATCTTTGGTATACACCGGCATCGGCAGTTCCCGCTTATTACAAGTTGGAAGGATATGGATCTAATTGGGACCAACGTGGTTCATGTACATAAACAAAGATGTTCATATCGACATGATTGTCCGAAGGCCCGATTTCATGACTGCACAATTCTCTGACACGTTGACTCCAGAAGCATGTCCAAACCTCCCTGCTGTGGCAACCCCTGGATCCTGACGAATGTATTTCAAGTCCTTTGCTTTGTAGTGCTCTGCTTATAAACCTCAAATGAACCATTGAGCACGCAGGGAACACAACCTGATTATTAATGCAGTTTGCTTAATTTAAAATATTTACTTCCGAAGTAAATTTTAATGGAAGGGCGATAAATCGAAAATACAAATCAAATTCACTTATAAATTCACATAGAGAACATAACTTTAGTTTTGAATTATGTATGCTTAATTTCGAATATGTCTGAATCTCTCAATATATTTGAATGGGAGAGCAACATGGAACAACATCTAAAATGGTTATTAAATTCAGCTATACAATAATTATTTGGTTTGCTTTAATTTGATGTTTTATATTGATACAATGACGTTCGGAATTATTTGTAACATTTCCAAAGGGCCATTCGGTCCATTGGGCCAATGGCCACACCGAGCATTTGACTCATCTCCAGTTCTATTTCTTTGTTACCTGTTATCTTACACACATCTCTGTCCATTCCCCGCCATTTTCCAGCCCAACACCGTAGCGCTTGATCTTAGTTTAGAAATACAGCATGTAAACGCTTTCGGTCCACAGAATCCACATCCACCATCGATCACCCGTTCACACGACTCCTATGCTATCCCAGTTACTCATCCACTCGCTATACACCAGGTGAAATGGACAAAGGCCAATTGATCTACAGACCCGCACGGTCTTGGAATGTGGGTAGAAACCGGGGTACCCGGAGAAAACTACCCGGTAACAGGCAGAACAGCACAGACAGGAGCTCAGTTTGACAAGTTGGTGCCTGCTTTCAGAATCATAGAACATGCAAACAGGCCTTTCGGCCCAATTCGTTGATGTTGCCCAAGATGCACAACCGAATTTGGACCCATTTGCCTACGTTTCACAAAATATCCTTTTAAATATTTTCTACACATTGACCCATAAATCTCCCAACCTTTCATATGCTAGTCGTTTGCGTTTCCCAGGCCAAGCAGGTGCCATGGGAATACGGAACCTCAGTGTTTAAAGGGAGCGTGGGTCCCATGCCCGGGTTAAAATAAAGGAACACACAAACCCTGGGCCTCTGTTTGTCAGGGCTATTACGAAAGTGTGGATCTTGGTGTGTTAACAAACTTTAACCCACAAACTAACAAAGCAAATTCCAATCAAACTCAAATCATCAATTCCAAGTAAATCCAGTCTCCCGTATTCCTGCCCCAACCAGACCTTATGTTTTAGAAATATAGCGTGGAAACAGTCCCTGCGGCCCACCGCGTCCCCGCCGACCAGTGAACCCGGTATTAACACTATAGTACACATCGGAGGAAGCCCGCGCGGTCACAGAGAGAACATACAAACTCCGTGGTGGCGGCTCGCATAGTCAGGATCAAACGCGGGTCTCTGGCGCTGTAAGGCAGCAACTCCACTGTTGCTCCACTGTGCCATCCCAAACCCTTCTTCAATCTTCTGAAGATGGGGTCCAGTGACAGTTCACCCTCTGTCACTGGATCTTTCACTTTCTGACCCTTGGATCACAAGCAGCGAAGATAGGTGACAAAACATCCCCCACAATAATTCTCAACACACGTGCCTCGCAAAGGTGTATTCGCAGTCCCTTACTATTCTCCCTATAGTCGCGGTAGTGCGGACCAACTATGCTCTGGATCATCTACCAGTTTTGAGATGACGCCATTGTAGTGGGACGGTGTCAAACAATGATGAGATGGTGTGCAGGATGGAGATAGAGAGGGTAGTAAAGCAACCCCCACCCCTCCTACAATATCAACAGGAGCGGAAGGTTTACGACCCGAACGGTCAGCTATCCACGTCGTCCAGAGATGCTGCGTGAGCCGCTGGAAGTAGTTGAGGGCTTCCGGTTCCTTTGGGCAAATATCGCCAAAAATGTGTCCTCGGGATATGAAGAGAGTTCAGCATGTCCCCAATAACAACCCACAGGGTGGTAAGAGCCTGGATGGTTCTGCTTGGCGTAATGCTGGAGGCAGATGCCATAGTGACATTCATGAGGGGCTTGGGTGGGCAGCTGGATATGCAGTGAATGGAGGGATATGGATGAAGTCCACCGATCTCACCTACTTTTGCGATCTGACTGATTTTTTATCGAACTTTGCTTGTCAATCATATTAATTATCTGACTCGCTTTTAATTTGTTAATATCACACGGCCGTTTACTAATTTCTCCAGTTTACGCAGTCAGTTTCAAGGGGGCACTGGGTGTGTCCCCCAGCGGCTTTAAAGGGAGTGAGGGGTGAGTTTAAAGGGACCGCGGGAACAGCAGCTCAGTTTGCCAAGTTGGTGCCTGCTTCTAGAGTAATAGAACTTGCAAAGAGGCCCTTCGGACCCACCCATTGATGCTGCTCAAGATTCCCCGTCCAAGATAGACCCATTTGTCTGCGTTTGGCCCATGTCGCTCGAAAGTCATTTCTACCCGTCACTCTCAACCTTCCCTTTCTGAGTCCGCTGTGTTCCCCCAAGGAGGTACCGTGAGAATACAGAGCCTCGCTGCGAGAGCGAGGAAACCGGTTCCAGGGTTTCTATAACAGGACACTGAACGTCAGAGACAACTAAGTAATCACTCCTGAAAAAAACATAAAGTGCTGGAGCTACTCGGCGCCTCAGGCAGGCATCTCTGGAAGACTGGATAGCTGACGAATCGGGAATAGCGGAGTGCACTCGATAGGCGAATGAACTAATTCTGTTGCAGTGTCATGTAATCTTATGATCGTATACATATATGTCGAAATACCGTTTGGAAGTCATAATCGCATCTGCTTCCATAGCTTCATTCCAGATGCAGACGAATGTCTGTGAAAATATTGTCCATCTGTCCCCTCTTACATCTCTCCAGACTCACAACCCTCTGCCCTCTAGTTGTAAGATCATCTGTCTTGGTATAAATACTGCGAGCTCCAGTTAATCCAGGTCCCTGATACTGTATACCTCAATGGAGTCACCCCTCAGCCTCGTGTACTTTAAAGGAAAATGTCCCAGCCTATCTTACCTCTCCCTATAACTGAAGCCTGCAACCCCATGTAATACTTCCTATAGCTGATCGGCCACAGTGCTCCGAATGTGGTCTCAACAATGACTTGTAGAACTGAACCATGATATTCCAAATTTTGTATTCCATATCATTTCCGGAATATGTACTGTACTAGCAGGTCTCCCTGTTCTGCAACATTCTCCATGGCTCTACCAAGTCCCGTTTTGGTTTAACACAATAAAGTGGACGTTTTTTTTTTACACTGAGAGTGTTTGCAATCTGGAATATTTAAAAAAAGGGATGAAAATTAGATACAAATACTTGCTCAAGAGGCGTTTGGACAAATATTTAATTAGGCAAAAGTTGAAAGGTTAGACAAAGTCCTGCCGTTTCTCGGGTCAGAAAGGATCCCCACTCGATGCGTCACCAATCCAAGTCCTCCAGAGATGCTGCCTCGGCCGCTGACTTACTCTACCACGTTGTGTCTATCATTGGTATAAACCGGTATCTGCGGTTCCTTCTCCTTACAAGTTGGAAGGATATGGATCTAATTCGGACAAACAAGATTGATGTGCACAGCCAAAATGTTCACATGAACATGGTGGGCCTAAGGACCAATTTCTCCACTGCAATTCCATGACACGTTCACTCCAGAAGCATGTCCAACCCTCCTTGCTGTGGCAACCCCAGGATCGAACTAACGTATTTGATGTCCTTTTCTTCGCAAACCTCAAATCTGCTTATATGCATCAAACGATGCATTTCACACGCAGGGAACACAATCTAATTATTAATGCAGTTTGCTTAATTTAGAATATTTGTAACCTTCGAATCTAATTAAAATGAATCGAATCTAAAATGCTATTTCAATTCAATTATGCAATACGTACAAAATATATCTTTATTTTTAATGCAGTATACTTAATTTAGAGTATATATTTAGGCACGTCTTTAAATGCATTTTGAATATAAGGGATATACGGAACATAGTGAAAATTGTTTATAAAATTCAGCGGTACAATGATTATTTGGTTCACTTTAATTGTTATTTTAATTCAATTACGTATTCAATTGCTTGTAACATTTCCAAAGGGGGCTATACGGCCCAGTGGGTCCATGTCCACACCGAGCATTCGACTCCTCTTCCGTTCGACTCCTTGATACCGACAACAGGTCCACGGACGATGCCATCGTCCTAGCCTTATAGCACTGCCGACAACGCTTAGATAACAGATGCACCTACGTCAGACCTATTCAAAGACCACAGCCCTGCCTTCAATGCCATGATAGCTTTCCAAACTCATTACCAAATTCTCGGGACTTGGGGTCAGCACTCATCTCTATCAATGGATCCTCGACTTCCTTACCAAGTGACCCCAAATCAGTAAGGATTGGGGACAAATTATCCTCCACTATAATCCTCAACATGGGGGCTCCGCAAAGAAAGCCTTCTCAGCCCCATTCTTCATTCCTTGTACACCCTTGTAGCCATGTATACATCTAATTCAATGTTCAAATTTGATGACAGCACCACTAGTGTGGGCCGGATACCATATAATTATGAGATGGAGTACAGTTGGGAGATTAACAACCTCGTGTCCTGGCACCCAGACAACAAACATTCTCTTAATGTTTGCATGTGAAAGGAAATCGTGATCGACTTCAGGAGGCGAAGCGATACACAAACTCCAGTTTGCCTTCATGGTGCCGAAGGAAAGATGGTTGAAAACTTCAAATTCCTATGTCAATATCCCCAGCAACTTCTCCATGACCACCCATATTGAAGCAATGACCAAGAAGGCACACCAGCGCCCCTATTTCCTGAGAAGGCGTAGGAAGGTCGGCATGTCCCCTACAAGTCCCACTAACTTCTACAGATGCGCTTTGGAAAGCGTTTATCATGTTGCGTCACAGCTTGGTTTGGAAACAGCTCCATCCGAAACCGCAGGAAAGTGCAGGGAATTGTGGACGTAGCCCCGACCATCACACATTCCCTTTTATTGACTCAAATTACACATCATACTGCCTCGGCAAGGCCAGCAGCATAATCAAGGACGAGTCACACCCAGGCCACTCCACCTTCTCCCCTCTCCCATCAGGCAAAAGGTAGAACAGTGTGTAAACCCACACGTCCAGATTCAGGGACAATTTCTTCCCAGTTGTTATCACGGAACTGAATCATCAACCAAAGAGGAGTACTGAACTACTATCTACCCTATTGATGATCCTAGGAGGCTCCTTGACCGGACCAGTGTTTTTCACAGATCCTCAGTACACGTGACAAAAAACTAAACTAAGCAAAACTAAACTAAACACGCATATTAATGCCGGCCACTAGGAATAGCACCCACTTAGTCCCCTGTGTGGCTTGTCCGTCCCACGCTGCCTTACTTTGGGGGGAAGTGAATATTTTCTGGATCCTTCACTCCCGACACAGTGTTCACAGCCTCAGTGTGAATGAAAGCAAACCGAGATGACGGGTACCCGGGAACGAGATACGGCCTGTATTGGACTGAATGGGAATAATGTGGGCTCAGTGTGAATGATTAGTTGATGGCTGGTGATGAAACAGGTTTCAACCATAAATGGCTGGTGATGAAACAGGGTTCAATCAAAATGGCTGCCTCCAAACAAATGTTGAACAATAACAGTTCCCGTTGTCCCAATGGGTAATCGAGCAGATGGGTTACAGGTGGATGTGGTTACTGGGCAATACGGGGAAATAAAACAGCAGAATGAACTCTGCCCCAAAGAGTGTCGTTGCATACAACACGCATTCTCCACATAGCATCTGTTAATGCAAACAGGACTGTTGCATGTAACACCGTTTGACCACATCTGCACATCTGGAAGATTGAAATTGTGCAAAGTCCAAACTTTAACGCCAGCCGTCTTCCTTTATGTTGGACGTATAATTGTGCGTCCTTGGTGATTGTTCTTGGGGGGTATTAAGTTCAGTCAAACCTGTTTGCCTGATCTATGTAAGTAAATCTCACACCTTAAAAATTTTTTTTATTCTTCCCCGTGCTGTGATGAAAGCCTTAATCGCCATCATCAACGTTCTCCCATTATCAGTCACACCTTCCCATTCCCACTCACTTCCGCTTTCCGTAGAGACTACACTCTCCGCAAACTTTTGGTTCCTCCAACTCCTGAAGGGCTGTAACATAAAGCCCCACTTATAGTATTGATAGTGTTGGCCGACGACAGCAAGCGTGCCACACGCCTTCTTCGCCACAGTAACTAACTGTCAACCCAAGGGCACAATGTCATTGCACCTCTGGATCCGTCTGCTTTGCAGCACTCTCCAGATGAGGGTGTGTTCACTTGAGGGGGAGTCTAGGACCAGAGGGCGCGAAAGGAGATGAAAAGGGATTTATTTAGGCAGACATTGGTGAATTCATTGCCCCCGAAATCTATGGGGGCCGTCAAATGATATTTTGAAGACAGAGATTGATAATTTATCAGTACGGGTGTCAGGGTTATGGGCAAAATGCAACAGATTGGGGTTGGGAGGGAAAATTGATCAATGGATGTCAATGGATGACGTGGGGCGGGTGGGGAATGTGGTGCTATTGTCCATACCTAAGTGTCCTTCAGAAGGTGGTGATGAGCCGGCTTCTTGACCCACCGAGCCCTTGCTGAAGGTTATCTTGTGACGACTAAGATTGAGGAAAATGCGCGTGGAGACCGCCAGTCATCAAACTGAGTGAGACTCTCGATCTCTCGATGAGCAAGTGGGGGAAAGGTGAGAGAGAGCAGGTGGGGATGTGGAGGGAGAATTAACAGCAGAGCAGCCGCGATGTTATTGACCAGTGGTGCGACTTGGAGGAGCAGACTGGTTTCCAGCTCCAAACAATGAAGTAGGGAGAACATCTAACGGAGGGATATAACGTTGTGTACAGGGAGGGTGTTCCCATTGGTGGACAGAGAAGAGATGACTGTAGAGAATGGCAGCGATTGGCAAAGGAAGCAAGTGTGTTGCTGGGAGCCATTAATGTTAGTTTTGTAGTTTCGCAGCTCCTGAACATTCTGCAGCAAATGAAGGAAACAACTTCTGCATTTCAGGGTCTAGGAATAAACAGCCGTGAGAGAGGAGGTCACAGCACAGACGTGCTGGTGGACAAATGTCTGTGGGGTTATCGGTGCTTGGTCCTGCTGTCGCTTCGATTGCAGGGTGGCAACGGGTGATTCATTCTTTATATTCACTTCCTCACACAAACTAGAAAACACAGAAACAGAGTTCACAGCCGCAATATTCTTGGAAAAAAAGCGAGATGACAGCTACCCTGGAATGAGACACTGCCTTTTATGGGTTGAATTGGATTAATGTAGGATTAATGTGAATGGGCCACAATAATCCTACCTCTGCATGCCACATACCTTAGTCGCCACGCTGACTACCCGTGTCTCCAATTTCTGAAAAATGTTAACTTGTGTGCCCTTGGGCTCTTTGTTTTACCGCACTCACCAGCGACCCGTCGTTGACAGTGTAAGTCACCCTGGTATTACTTTTTTAAATGCCTGGCCTTGTTTTCCTTCGCACATGTTCCCAGTTGATCTAGATGATCAATAATTGAGTCTGCAAGTGCTATTACATGTAAAACCTCTCTGACGTTCTCTACATTCCGCGAGGATCACTAGGATTATGGCGATGGATACTTGTTGGCACCGTGTACACATGTCGGGTTAGAAGGCTTGTTCCTGCACTACATCGCTCCATAGCGATAATGCTGGGGACACGAACATGTAGATCCGGAATCTTGTGCGAAAACCAAATTGCTGGAGAAAGATCAGCGGTTCAGGCAACGTCTGTGGAGGAGAACGTGCAAACGACGTGAGGGGTCGGCCCCTCTTTATTCAGACGTCGTCTGTCAATGTCCCTTCACAATGTCCCATACAGCCTAACCCTCTTAGTTCCTCCATGACTTTGTTTTTTGCTTATGACCCTAACCCTGCTCAGTTTGAAATGACTAATTATCAGTACGTATAGCAGTTCCTCAAATCTTTGCCGGAAATGCAGAAATATTTGGAGGAAGTTCGGCATTTCAGCATCAAGAAGCTCACAACAGCGGGTGAGGTGGAATCCACACTGACGTGTTGGCGATGTTCCGGGTTTGTCTCCCCGCCGTCTTGATCTCCGTCTCAGTCCACGGTTATAGTTGGTGTTGTTGTTGACCTTGCTATGTTCTCCTTGTCTCGTCATATATCGCAATGTACCGGTTAGCACTCTGTGCGCGCTCCAGCAGTTTGTACTTTGGATGAGATCTATCAATGGACGAGGTGGGACGGGTGGGGATGGAGGTGATATTGTCCATACCTAAGTGTCCTTCGGAAGGTGGTTATGAGGCGCCCTGGTGACCCACCGAGCACTTGGTGAAGGTTATCTGGCGAAGGCTAAGATGGAGGAAAATACGTATGGAGATCGCCATTCATAAAACGGAGTGAGACTCTCGACGAGGGGAAAATGTGACAGAGGAGGCAGGGATATGGAGAGAGAATTAACAGCACAGCAGCCGCGATGTTATACACCAGTGGTGCGAGCTGGTGGGGGGGAGGGGGGGGGGGGGGGGGCTTAAGGAGACGGGAAGATTTAACCGACGGTATGCGACAGTAAGGAATTAGCATGGCTGTGTGTTGAGAATATAGAGAAGAAGTTCGACTGGCTGGATTCATGTTACATGGAGTCAGTATAGAGCCGATGGGCCGAATGGCCGTCTCCACTGTGCATCTATTATGTGACACCAAGGGAATCCCAATAATCCATCTCCGTCCCCGGTCCTGCAAAATGTCCAAACATTTCCCCTGCCCCGAAAGTAAATCAGCAACATTATCAAAACCTACTGACCAGGGGAGCAGACGCGAATCACACACCCATTAACAGATCATTAACCCGGGGACAGTGTGCATTTGGAACACCACACCTGTACTCGTTCCAATATTAACCTCCCCCCTCCCCCCCCCCCCCCTCTCTCTCTCTCTCTCTCTCTCTCTCTCTCTCTCTCTCTCTCTCTCTCTCTCTCTCTCTCTCTCTCTCTCTCTCTCTCTCTCTCTCTCTCTCTCTCTCTCTCCCTCCCTCTCTCCAGATGTTTCGCACAGTGGTTGGACAATATCCGGAGTCTGCCGTGGATGGGGCCTCCGCTGTGTTGCCGTGTACATTCAACCACCCACCTGATCGCATCCTCACCGGCTCCGTGTTGTGGCACTTGTTGCAACCAGGGACTGCCAGCCTCGTGTTTAAATGCACATATGCCGGTCCCGGCCGCCCCCGATGCGTTGAAGTGACACACGTTTAATCTTGCTACTATATCCCAGCCTGGATTGGGAACTCCACACCTGTACTCGTTCCAATATTAACCTCTCCCACCCCCCTCTCTCTCCCTCTCTCTCTCACTCTCTCTCCCTCTCTCGCTCTCTCGCTCTCTCTCACTCTCTCTCCCTCTCTGCCTCACCCCCCATATCACCCCTCCCCTCTCTCTCTCTCTCCCCCTCTCCCTCTCTTTCCCCAGACATTAAATCAGCAACATTATAAAAACCAACTGACCAGGGGAAAAGACGCGAATTACACACCCATGAACAGTTGATTATATCCCAGCCTGTAACCCACTCCCCGTGTTGATGTATCTGTCCCACAGACATCTGAAGACATCGCTTGTCACAACACCCCGGGGATAGTGTGGATTTAGAACACTACACCTGTACTCGTTCCAATATTAACCTCCTCTTCAGGTGTCTTCAGAGCCTCCCAGCCTTGTGTTTAAATGCACATATGCCGGTCCCCGCCACTCCCGATGCGTTGAAGTGACACAGGAGGCCGGAGGAGGTCGATTCAAATTGGTGGGGAACCTCAGAGAGGCAGATGCCTCGATAATGGTGGAGCGACTGAGATTGGAGGACAGTGATAAGTACCGGTGCGGCTTGGAGCTCAGTGTTGGGAATGTTCAATCTGTGATTCCAACTGACTGTGGAAGGTGAGAACAAAGTTCAGAGACTGTCGCTGCACCAGAACTCACGGACCGCGGGTTCCCCCGGTACAATGTTCTATTCAATTCTACTGTATTCTCACACGAACCTGGCTGAAGTAAAATACTTTGTTTTGCAGACAACCCTGAAATATCATGTAGCAAACCTCATCTTGGCGGTACACAAGTGTCGCCACGTTTTGGCGCAAAGATTCACCGCAGTTCTCTCTACTTTCTGCCGCCGCTCCTAGCATCGGCCCCACCTCCCTCTCACTGTCATTCTCGGCTTCCCTCCTCGCCCCCCGACGGCCATCTTCACTCTCCGACGACCCTCCACACTATCAGACGACCCTCCTCACTCTCTGATGGCCCTGAAGAGCCGGGGTTCTTGCTCCTGATTCCTCTCCAGTTAATCCGTCTGGACAGTGCGCTGCTGGAGTGGACGAGACGCCGGCCCTGGTCGACAGTCAAATACAGGTGGATTGTGTAAACCCAGAAATAGGAAGATGCTGATCACTTTGTTGGAATTGTTCTCCAATTGTCAATGGAAACCCAGGTGCCCAGTAGTAAAGGAGGTGTCGGTCCCCAATGCCCTGTGGGCGGATCTCCCTCTCGGCGTGGAGTTCACCGCTTCACACGTTGATTATTCCCCGTGGAGAACAGTGTTGGGATCCGAGGAGGCGCGGATTCGCTGTCGCTCACTCTCTCGCTCTCAGGGCAGCGCCGAGGGCGAGCCGCGCTGTCAGCGGCGACCAGTAACCCCTGATCCGGAGCCATCCTTGAATGCGTCCTGTCCCTTGCGCCCTCTGGCCCACCTTCCCTGGGACCGTCACTGTCAGCTGCACACTGGGCACCGCCTCCACCCACTCCCATAGAAGAGATCGGTACAAGACGATTCACCCACAGAACGTTGATACATTCCGGTGTCTGTCCTTCCCTCAGGTCCCAGTGGGTGTGTCTCAGTGGTGACTGGGACAGCGGGGGCTTCGGCCACGTTACCATGTGTGTATCCACAATCCCGGCATTACCCTAGCGCCCTCACAGTCACATGGATGAGGAAGGATCCCTGCCGACACATCGTCACGTTCAGACCTCAAGCTGATGGATGCTGGGCTGCGGAGAACGGAGCAACTCGGTTCGAGCTGGTCGGGGACCCAGAACGTGGAAACGCCTCAACCAGGATTAATCAGCTAAGTGTGGAGGACTGTCACGGCTACCTGTGTCTGGTGGAGTTCAGCAAACCGGAAAACTACGATCCGAGATATGACGTCGACGTAAATTTCAGGAGCAGTGAGGTAAATTTCAGGAGCAGTGAGGTAAATTTCAGTACCAACGTGAGGTCCTACTCCGGCTGCGGGTCACACTCGGTGAGGAACCATGGCCACACTCTGCCGTGTAGAGCGAAGATGCAGAGGGGGCGAGGGGAGTAGGAACAGGAAACCCTGTCACTCTGGACTCAGTGGGCGCAGCCTCGCATCTTGAGGGTTGGATGCAACTCCAGAGAAAGGCCAACCAAGGTTGATCCATTTATTGGAGACCTTTAGCGAGGTGAGGAGTTGAAAGCCTTAGATGAAACAAGGTGCTATGGTACGTTTCGATTCTCAGAAGGATCTAGGTTAGGTCCCAGCCACGAGTTTGGGGAACCAGGTGCGAGAAGGCGGCATTAAGTCAACGCACTGTCAGGGATTGAGAAGTAGTTTTCGAACAGAATGTCGAATTAAATATCTGGATGTCTGTCACGTTGAGAGTCTGCGGCTGGCGAGGTACTTCAGAGATTGGTTCTTGGTCTCAGCTATTCACAGTCCGCACTCGTGAGTTGATTGAGGGGGGGGGGGGGGGGGGGGTTGTCAGGTCTAATGATGGTGGTAGTGTCTTGGGACTGTGAGGGGGCAGGAGGACGTGGAGATTCAGGGAAGGTGGACACGCTGAATAAGTGGGTACGATCATTATGTGGAATAAAATGTGGCGAATTGTCAAATTATCCACACGGGTGAACTATACATAAAACCAGAGAGTTTATTAAATGGTGAGAGATCGAGTGCTGTGGATGTGCAAAAGGACACGAGTTTGCTTGTTCTCATGTCAATGAAGGGTGATGTACTATGTGGAAGAGTCGAGAAAGGCAATAGTTGGTCAGGTTTTATCAAGATATGATTTATATTCAAGGGTTGAGATGTTTCACTGCAGTTATGTAATGGTCTAGTGAGACCACCTCTGCAGTAGTGGGTCGGAATTTGTTCTTCTTAACTACAATAAAGCCACGATTAATGTGGAGAGAGTGCAGTGAAGATACCGTCACTGTTTCCCGGAAGGGCAGGTTGTTGAATATCAGCGGAGATTGAGTAGACCAGAGACCCCGGAAAATGCAGGTGCAGGGACTTTGAGCATAACAAAAAAACCGCTGGAGGAACTCGATAGGTCAGGTAGCATATCTGGAAGGAAATTGACGAATGACAGTGCATATCGAAACCTTGATCACAAATGGAAGGATTCCCGGACAACTCGACGTCTTTGGATTTCCTTCTACAGGTGCCTGATTTCCTGAGCGCAGTCACCAGTCTGTTATTTGCTCGAGCAGATTAGACCTGTATTCGCCAGAGTGTAGAGAATGAGAGGTGATCTCAGTGAAACATTCACTATTTGTATATTGTCGATCGCTCCCCTTCCCAGTGACTACTCTGACATCTCCCACTCTCTCCTCAGTCACACTCTCACCTCAGCTCCCACTCTCCTCAGCTCCCACTCTCTCCTCAGCTCCCACTCTCTCCTCAGCTCCCACTCTCTCCTCAGCTCCCACTCTCTCCTCAGTCACACTCTCACCTCAGCTCCCACTCTCACCTCAGCTCCCACTCTCTCCTCAGTCACACTCTCACCTCAGTCACACTCTCACCTCAGCTCCCACTCTCTCCTCAGCTCCCACTCTCACCTCAGCTCCCACTCTCTCCTCAGTCACACTCTCACCTCAGCTCCCACTCTCTCCTCAGCTCCCACTCTCTCCTCAGCTCCCACTCTCACCTCAGTAACACTCTCACCTCAGCTCCCACTCTCTCCTCAGCTCCCACTCTCTCCTCAGCTCCCACTCTCTCCTCAGCTCCCACTCTCACCTCAGCTCCCACTCTCTCCTCAGCTCCCACTCTCTCCTCAGCTCCCACTCTCTCCTCAGCTCCCACTCTCTCCTCAGTCTTGTGGATCCCTCTTGGATTGATAATCCTTATTATTTTAGTGATATGTTTTATCTTCTACCGTGACAAAGTCAGGTATGTAACGTTGATTTTCTATGCCAGGAATATAATCTCAATGGCTTTTGGGGAATAATTTAAAAAAATGAGGCTTCCCAGGCCCAAAGAATGAGGACATCCTGGATGTCCTGGCGTGGAATACCACGTGTGGGTACAAATACGGCATAGACAGAGGAATTGGGAGTTGTGGATAGAGGATTTGCAGGAAGCAGGGTGTGAAGTCTCGATAGTTGTTGGAGCCTGTACGTTTATTGTAGACATCAGTCGATGGTCTATCTCCTGTGATGGAGACAGTGAGATCAAGAAAGGGTAGGGAGGTGCCAATGATTGTTCCAGTGAATCTCAGTGCAGGATTGAAATTGGGGGTGAAGTTAGGGAAGTCTATGAGTTCTGCATGGGTGCAGGAGGTAAAACCGATGCCATTGTCAATGTAACAGAAATAGAGTTCGGCGATAGGGCCAGTGTACATTTGGAACAAGCGTAATGTTAGCTGTGTGTTTACAATAAACACATTTATAGCTTTTGTTTCAGGTACAGTATCTGGGCAAATTCTTAGGCAATTGTCATCAAACTCTTCTATAAATGGAAACCTTGTTGCACCTTGTCCATGCTGACCAAATTAGCATTCTGGGCTTGTCATATCTGCCCACATTTGGCCAATAATCCTCTAACCCCTTCAGGTCCATATCCATATATATGTCCAAATGTTGTTTGAAAGTGATAATTGTATCAACTTCTACACTTTCCTCTGGCAGCTCAATCTGGATACAGATTATCCCGGTGAGTGAAATTGTTGCCCATCAGGAGTGACACAGTGGTGCAGCAGTTGAGTTGCTGAACAATGCCAGAGACCCGAGTTCGATCCTAACTACGGCTGCTCTCTGTATGGAGTTTTACGTTGTACTCTGCGACCGCGTGGGGTTTTCTCTGGGTGCTCTGGTGTCCTCCGACATTCCAAAGACGTACAGGTTTGTAACTTGTCCCTTGTATGTTAGATAGAACTAGTGTTTGAGTGATCTTTGTTCGATGTGGACTCAGTGGGCCGTAAGGCCTGCTTCCACGCTGTATCTGTAAACTAAAGTAAAATATCCCCCTTAAATCTCTCCCCTCTCACCTTAAGCCTATGTCCACTAGTTTTTTGTGTTAAAGAAGGAACTGCAGATGCTGGAGAATCGAGGGTTACGCAAAAAGCTGGAGAAACTCAGCGGGTGCAGCAGCATCTAAGGAGTGAAGGAGATAGGCGACGTTTCGGGTCGAGACCCTTCTTCCTGCGAAAGGTCTCGACCCGAAACGTCGCCTATCTCCTTCGCTCCTTAGATGCTGCTGCACCCGCTGAGTTTCTCCAGCTTTTTGTGTAACCCTCCACTAGTTTTTAATTCGTTAATCCTGGGAAAAAGACTGTGAGGCTTCACTTTATCCATGCCCCTCGTGATCTTGTGCACCTCAATAAGGTAATCCCTCAAGGTCGGCTGCAGGAGGTTCCCTGGGAGCGAGACATCCAAGGAAGATGATGGCTGGAGGCCCTGCAGCAGCCTGGGGCACACCTGGATCGGGCGCAGCTCACAAGACCTGGAATGCAGACTGGATTTTTAAATGGCTCAAAATCCTAGTCTCTCTTGCTTGCAGTCTCAGTGGACTATTTCTGTACACGTTGCTAATCGGGGATTGTGGTTAGGTATTGCAATATGGCATTAAAGACCCTCGGACTATCTTTGATTGCACTTTACTGGACTTTTTCTTGCACTTAACGCTATTCACATTGTTCCCTTTATCGTGTATCTGTACACTGTGGATGGCTCGATTGTAATCATGTATTGTCTTTCCACTGACTGGTTAGCACACAACAAAAGCTTTTTATTATACCTCGGTACACGTGACAATAAACTAAACTCAAAACCTTACTGGACTGTCTGTAAGGAAAATAATGTCACTGTGTGTTTGCACAATTGACAATAAAAGCAACATTGAATAATTGATTCTGACCAAAACAATGGGCTAGAACAGGGATGATGCGGTGAATGCTCAGACTGAGTGCAGTACAGATTATCACGGAGGAACAGCCAACGTCCTTGCACAAAACAGGTTTACTTGTTGCATTTCAATTCATTGTAGTGTCATCAAAATACTTTCATAAACTCCGAGACTAGAATGGATATGGCACCTTGGACGGCACGCATCACTTGGACTGAAGGGTCAGCTGTGCGCCGTATGTCTATGTGAAAGCACAGTCCACCATGTTGGCAACAGTAAAATTAGCAAAGGTTATAAACTCTTTATGGGGAAATAAGGATATTGTCACCCTGAGACAGACAGGCAGACCCAAGGGCAAGGAACTATCCATTTGACTGTCTGTAACCCACCAGCTTTGGTTTTGAAAGCATTCGTGACTGGGAGGTCACAAGGAGAGAGGAGCTCATCCCAACTCCACATTAGACAGTACCTCTCCCTCAACCCTGTTTTCTGATCTAGAATGTCTACGGTAACATTGTGTGCAGATGTTGGGCGGCACAGTGGCGCAATAGGTAGAGTTGTTGCCTCACGGCACCAGAGACACGGGTTCGATCTTGACTTTGGGTGCTGTCTGTGTGGAATTAGTCTCGTTCTCCCTGTAACCCTCTGGGTTTCCTCCTGGTGCTCTGGTTTCCTGCCACATATAACGTCATGAGGGTTTGTCGGTTTGTTGGTGTGTAAAGACTGTATATGAAAGTGTGTATGATGTGTGTTTGTGTGTGGGCACAAATACATGCATTGCTGTATCATAGTACCACCCTTCACCATTCCTACATGCACGCTTGTCTGCTTATGCATGTGTTATTTGTAAATACATGCATCAGCAGTACATGGACTTTGTATGCCAATACATGTTTGTGCATATATATTATCTGTGTGTTATATGCTGATAATAATTTTGAGTGCAATTCTGTACAATTATACTTGTGTGAATAATTATGAATTTATTCATCTTTGTGAAAGGTAGATATGTTTGCAATTGTTTACCCTTCTACTGTTTCTTCACTTGTGGGTCATTTCGGTCGTGAATGCATTTTATTATGTCTGCCTGTAGGTACATTCCCAACTTCTGATGAGCTAGTGGGATATCCCAGAACTAATATGAGTGGGTGATCGATGGTTGGCATGGGTCGGTGGGCTGGAGGGTTTACTCCCATGGTGTATCTCCAATCTAATACTCCGCATCCCACCACTCCCCCGACCTATTCCCTCCACACTCATCATCACCTCTCCTTCTTATTCCTCGCTACTCTTTTCCCGCACTCGGCCCAAAATAAATGCTCTCAAATTTCTCGCCCTGGGTGTTTGTGAAGTTTAGTTACTGGTATTCATGTCCAGTATTATTATTGGGAATGATCGTACATAAATCCCAGTGGGAATGCCAGGGTGGTTTACAACTGTGATGGATAGCTCATCGGCAGGACGAAATTTGTACTTGGGGCCTATGCATCGCGCATCGAACGATTGCCTTCAAAGCACAGCTGAGATCGGCGGAGGCAGGCAGTGTGGAAAAAGCGGCAGATGTGCATGTGGATGAAGAAAATGGGTGTCTCAGCCTCCAGCGGTGGATCAGACCCGACTCCTTCTGTGGACAGAACAAGACCAGTGAAAATTACTGAGCTTCAGTAATTCCACAGGAAAAGCTTTTTTCCCCCATTGATCGGCAGCATCACAGAATGGTTACAACGTAGGCGGTGACCACTCAGCAGGTCAGGCAGCATCTGTGGAGGGAAATGGACGGATGGCGTTCCCGTGTGTCAAGGAACTGCAGATACTGGTTTATCAATGAAAGACACCTGGTTATTACGGGTGTCGGGGTTATGGAGAGAAGGCAGGAGAATGGGGTTGAGAGGGGAAGATAGATCATCCATGATTCAATGGTGGCATTGACTTGACAGGTCGAATGGCCTAATTCTGCTTCTTGAACTCATGAACATGAAGTTATGACACAAAGTTCTGGAGTAACTCAGTGGGTCAGGTAGCATATCTGGAGAACACTGGAGCACCTCTGGTAGATCTTCCCCTTCGCTCTACCTGTTGTACTTGAGCGTCACGTGATTAAAATTATGTATCACATTATCTGATCTGATTGGATTGCATGCAAAGCAAAGCTTGCCACTGTACGTCAACAGCTGTGTCAACAATCAGTCTAATCCTAACCCTCACTCGCTCACCTCCTTCTGGACTTGCAGCGTTCCATTCACTGAATACCATCACATCTGAGCTATTCAGGCAAAGAATGTGAAGGTCCATGGGGAGAGACGGAGCAGAGCATGGGAGACACAAGGAACTGCAGATGCTAGAATTGTGATAAAAACGCAGAGTGCTGGAGGAATTGATTAGGTCAAGCAGCGACTGTGGAGGGAATGGACAGGGAAGATTTTGGGTCAGGACCCTCCTTCACCCCCTGAATTTCTTTTCCCCTTTAGGTTCAGGTTTATTACTGTCACATGAACTGAGGTGCAGAAAAAAGGTTTGTTTTTCATGCAAAACCATTAGACCAGATTATGCTACACATAAAAACAATCAATTCAAACAAGTACGATAGGTAGAGCAAATGGGAAGATGCAGAGTGCAGAATATAGTTCTCAGCGTTGTAGCGCACCAGTTCCACAGACAATGTCCAATGTCCGCAATGGACACAAAAGGTTTAGAGGGATATGGGTCAAACGCTGACAAATGGGATTATATCAGATGGGGCCAAAGGGCCTGTTTCCATGCAGTGCATAATAGACTAATTGGATGCTGGAATGGATAGACAAGGCTTGACAGAAAAAAAACTGAGAAAACCTGGGAAGAAAGGATAATGACAGACTGTGCAGATCCACATTTGCAGAATAACGAATGAATGAATGAATGAATGAATGAATGAATGAATGAATGAATGAATGAACGAACGAACGAATGAATGAACGAATGAATGAATGAACGAATGAATGAATGAACGAATGAATGAATGAATGAATGAATGAATGAATGAACGAATGAACGAATGAATGAATGAATGAATGAATGAACGAATGAACGAATGAACAAATGAACGAATGAATGAATGAACGAATGAATGAATGAATGAACGAATGAACGAATGAACGAATGAACAAATGAACGAATGAATGAATGAATGAATGAATGAATGAACGAATGAACGAATGAACGAATGAACGAATGAATGAATGAATGAACGAATGAATGAATGAATGAATGAATGAATGAATGAATGAATGAATGAATGAATACGTTTTAATGCATACGTTTGAATGAATAAAATCAACTTCTCAGATGTCTGAAAGGGAAAAGCATCGTGATAACAGAGGGAGAAATGAATGGTAATCGTGCAGGAGACAGGGTGGGGCTGGGTGCAGTCAATGAAGATCCGTGTGTTTGCTGTAAATATCTATGGATAGTTTGTCTCCTGGGATAGAGACAGAGAGATTGAGAGAGGAGAGGGGACACTGAGAACACTCAGTTGGTCAGGTAGCATCTACAGGGAGAGAAAAGGAATCAATGTTTCAGCGGAATCACCGGAAGAAGACTATGAATCACATTGCAGACATTGGAAGGCAAGTATCTCGCAGCAATATTACATACCTGGTTTTGTCCCTGATTAAAATGAAGCCCATCACCAAAAGGACAAGGCTTTTCACTCCAAGTGGAATACATAGTATCAGAGTGTAGGAAAACTGTGGGGCTGAAGAGAGAGTGAGAGGTCAAACCAGACTCGATCATAGAAAATAGGTGCAGGAGGCAGCATCGCTATTCATTGTGATCATGGCTGATCGTCCCCAATCAATAACCAGTACCTGCCTTCTCCCCATATCCCTTGATTCCACTAGCCCCTGGAGCTCTATTTAACTATCTCTTAAATCCATCCAGTGATTTGGCCTCCACTGCCCTCTGTGGCAGGGAATTCCACAAATTCACAACTCTCTGGGTGAAAATGTATTTTCTCTCCTCAGTCTTAAATGACCTCCCCTTTCTTCTGAGACTGTGGCCCCTGGTTCTGGACTCGCCCAACATTGGGAATATTTTTCCTGCATCTAGCGTGTCCAGTCCATAGCGTAAAAGTATGAGGGGGGGTCTTAAAAAAACCCATGTACAATTATAAAATAATTATATATGGGTTGTTTTTTAAGATCCCCCCTCGTACTTTTAAACTCCAATGAAAGCCTTGTCTTTTAAATCTTTCCTCCTGTGACAGCCCCGCCATCCCAGGGATCAATCTCGTGAATCTACGCTGCACTACCTCAATCACAATGATGTCCTTCCTCAAATTAGGAGACCAAAACTGTATACAATACTCCAGATGTGGTCTTACCAGAGCCCTATCCAACTGCAGAAGAACCTCTCTACTCCTGTACTGAAATCCTCTTACAACGGTCCTTGCAAATACTGGGGTACTGTCACCTCTACCTCATTGAGGACAATGGACTGATGCGCTATAATGTTGAGAAATATATTCTGCACCCTACATCTTCTATGCTCTACCTATTGTACTCGAATTTGGATCGATTGTGTTTATGTGTAGTATTATCTGGTCTGTTGCATAGCATGCAAAATAAAGCTTTTCACTTTACCTGGCTGCACGTGGCAATAATAAACCTAAATCTAAACCTAAAAGACTCGATAGGCATTGAAATCGGCATTATGAGGGAGACATGCACAGTATATCAGTGAAGGACTGGCGTTTAACCCAAGAGCTGAACTTGTGGGGAAGTATGATGCAAAAAGATACCAACATACTTAGTAAACCTCAGGTAGACACAAAATGTTGGAGTAACTCAGCGGGTGAGGCAGCATCTATGGAGAAAAGGAATTGGCGACATTTCGGGTTGAGACCCTTAATCAGACTGATGTCAGGGGACGGGGCAGGACAGAGAAAGAATTAGAGAAAGCGGGAGATCAGCTTGGTTAATGCGGACCGAGCGGAGGTGTTCACCGAAGTGGTCGCCGAGCATGCGCTTTGTCTCGCCGATGTAGAGAACGTGACTCCTGGAAAAGCAGATGCAGTAGATGAGGTTGGAGGAGGTGCATGTGGACCTCTGCCTCACCTTGAAAGACTGTTGGGGTCCTTGGATGGAGTCGAGGGGGGGAGGTAAAGGGACAGGTGTTGCATATCCTGTGGTTGCAGGTGAAGGTGCCTGGGGAGGCAACAGACAATAGATAATAGGTGCAGGAGTAGGCCATTTGGCCCTTTGACCCAGCACCACCATTCAATGTGATCATGGCTGATCATCTCCAATCAGTACCCCGTTACTGCCTTCTCCCCATATCCCCGGACTCCGCTAAGAGCCCTATCTAGCTCTCTCTTGAAAGCATCCAGAGAACCTGCCTCCACCACCCTCTGAGGCAGATAATTCCACAGACTCACAGCTCTTTGTGAGAAAAAGTGTTTCCTCGTCTCCGTTCTAAATGGCTTACTCCTTGTTCTTGAACTGTGGCCACTGGTTCAGGACTCCCCCAACATCGGGAATATATTCCCTGCCTGTACCGTGTCCAAGCCCTTACCAATCTTATATGTTTCAATGATATACCCTCTCATCCTTCTAAACTCCAGAGTGTACAAGCCCAGCTGCTCCATTGTCTCAGCATATGACAGTCCCGCTATCCCGGGAATTAACCTTGTAAACCTACGCTGCACTCCCTCCATAGCAAGAATGTCCTTCCTCAAATTAGTGGACCAAAACTGCACACAATACTCCAGGTGTGGTCTCCCTAAGGCTCTGTACAACTGCAGAAGGATCTCTTTGTTCCTATATTCGATTCCTCTTGTTATAAAGGCTAACATGCCATTCGCTTTCTTCACTACCTGCTGTACCCGCATGCTTACTTTCATAGACTGATGTACAAGGACCCCCAGATCCCGTTGTACTTCCCCTTTTCCCAACTTGACTCTTTGAGTCGGTGGTATGGGTGGGAAGGTACGGGTTGACCAGGGAGTTACGGAGGGAATGGTCTCTGCGGAAAGCAGAAAGGGGTGGAGATGGGAATATACTCACGCTAGGAGAGGCAATAAATATATTTAAGATGAGTAGAAGGCATAGCTTGCTGGAGTAAAGATAAACATAGGAGGATGTAAAACCAGGTTGAGATCAATAGAACTGATCAGAAAATAGAGAAGTCCTTTATTGCACCCACTGTCAGATAAATGGGGGAATGCCTTTCTAAATGACAAGGAATAGAAGGAAAAAGAGAAATCCTGGGGAAAAAAACAAAGATGACAGCTGCCGAGAAGCGTTGTTGAATTATTTCAAAATGTGGAATCCATATGTGGCCATTGTGACCAAAAGTCCATTGATGTTGTGAATCATTGAAACACTTTGGGTTCCCTCATAGTGTTCCCCAGCATTTAGTGTGAAGGCCTTGAATAACGCGACTTGTTTGAGAAACTGGTCACCATTCTGCGAGATGTTTTTTGTGTGCTGCCCGTCCAGGTCAAACACACAATTCCCTCGAACAAGGACCAACAAGATGGAGCGTACAGATTACATTCGTCACACGGCTGTCGTTGACATTGAGGCAGCGGGGAAGATTAATAATAATAGGGACTGTAGAGCAAACTTGCTGTTGGCTGGAGTCACAGTGGTTGTGTTTGCTCTGGGTTAATCACCTCAATGCCAGCATTTTATAGAGTCCCAACTATTTCCAGCTGCTCCATCAACTGACCTTGCCCCAACAAAGTGCAGCACCGTGGCACCACTGATAGAGCTGCTGTCTCACAGCGTCAGAGACCCTGGTTTGATCCCAATTTCAGGTGCTGTCTGTGTGTGGAGTTTGAACTATCCTCCTGTGACCGCTTGGGTGTTTCCTCCAGTTGTCCAGTCACCTCGCACACTCAAAAGACGTACAGGTTTGTAGGTTAATTGGCTTTGATAAAATTATAAATTGCCCCCAGTGTTTGGAATAGTGCTAGTATACAGGGTGATCACTGGTCAGTGCAGTCTCGGTGGGCCGAAGTCCTGTTTCCGCACTGTATCTGCAGTATGTATCTCTAAAGTCCAATGTGTAAAGCATGCGAAACAAAGCTTTTAACTGTGAAGAACTTTTGTTCGCTGTAAAGCTCACTTTTCACATGTGACAAATATAACCCAAACCTAAAACATTGTGACCGCAAGAGCTATAATGACATCCTGTCTGAGGGAGCCGCCTTGTGACACTCCAAAGACATGACACCATTTACAGAGCACATGTCAGGAGTGATGCAACACGTTCCATTTCTTAACTAACAACCTTTAAGAAGCTAAAAACTTTCCAAGACAGAGCAGCCAACTTAGCATAGTGTTTAGAGATGCAGCGTCCCCACCGACCAATGATCACACGTACACTAGTTCTATGGTGTCCCACTTTTCAACACACGTGGGGCAATTTACAGAAGCCAATTAACCGACAAACCTGTGTGTCTTTCAAATGTGGGAGCAAACCGGAGCACCTGGAAAAAACCCACACGGTCAGAGGGAGAACGTGAAAATGTTGTATAGAGAGCACCCATAGTCAGGATCGAAACTGGGTTTCTGGTGCTGTGCGGCAGCAACTTTACTGCTGTCCCGCCCTCTTACTTCTATATTGGCGTCATAGCAGAATACGTCACGGGGCTGGAAATTGGAAGTATCACGAGCTAATTCTGCTCCCACCTTCATCAATCGTGACAAGTGATGACTTCCATTGAATGTCACCGGCAGCCTGTGTCCTTACCAGGACAGACGATGACAGCGAGACCAACATTTGTAACAAGATGGCCACGAAAATAAGAAGAAGAAGACGAATTATATATTATCCACCTTTTGCATCCTAAAACCTTGGAACAATTTACAGTGGCCGAGTAACGTACCGACCCGTGCGTCTTTGAAGTGTGGGACGAAACCGGGGCACCAGGAGAAAACCCACATGGTCACAGGGAGAACGTACAAACTCCGTATAGACTTCTGAACGGTCCTTCCATAATTTATGACACAGTTCCGATTATCATTGCGGACATTGGCCTCTGGAACTGTAACCCTACAATATGAAGAAACTAGTTTTCTATAATGTGGGTGGCACGGTGGCGCAGCGGAAGAGTTGCTGCCTTGCAGTTCCAGAGACCCGGGTTCAATCCCGACTACGGGTGCTGTCTATACAGAGTTTGTATGTTTTCCTTGTAACTGCGTGTGTTTTCTCTGAGAGCTCTGGTTTCTTGCCATGGAGGGAGTACAGAGAAGGTTAACCAGACTGATAGGCTAGATTCAGACAGATTGTTCCCGATGTTGGGGAAATGTGTAGGATTGACTAGTTTTGACTAGTGTGTAGGATTGTGCTCGTGTATGGGGTGATCGTTGGTCGGCACCAGGTCGGTGGACCGAAGGGCCTGTTTCCAATCTGTAATTCTCCATATTCTGCTATCTGATATCTTTCTCTTCGCTCTATAGTCAATGAGTCAACGAGTCATATAATGTGGAAACAGGCCCTTCAGCCGAAATTGCCCACACCAACACCGACCAACATGTCCCATCTACTCTAATGTGTAGGAAAGAACTGCACATGCTGGTTTAGATCAGCCTGAAGAAGATTCTCGACCCGAAATGGCACAAATCTCTTCTCTCCAGAGATGCTGTCTGTCCCGCTGAGTTACTCCAATGTTTTGTATCTACTTTTCACTAATCCCACGTCTGCATTTGACCCATATCCCTCTAAACCTGTCCTATCCATGCACCTGTCTAATTGCTTATCAAACGTTGTGATAGTACCTGCTCCAGCTACTTGCTGCGGCATCTCGTTCCATGCACCTACCACCTTTGTGCGAAAAGGGTACCCCTCCGATTCCATTAAAATCTTTCCCCCTTCTCCCTTCCCCTTAAACCATTGTTCTCTGGTTCTCGATTTCCCTGCTCTGGGCAAGAGTGTGCATCTACCCGATCAATTCATGTTGTACTTGTGTTTGTTTTATTGTATTCACATACAATATTGTATGACTTGATCAGGTAGCCTTGCAAACAAAAGCTTTTTAACCATACTTCGGTACACGTGACAATACAAAACAAAAACCTAAAGCTAACCCTAAATACCTTCGCTGCACACTGCAGCATGAGTTGATGGGGTGTCTTACCTGTTGCAACTTGCAGTTGGATCTCAAACTGGAACAGATGGAAGGTCGAGGTCACGATCTGCACCAGACACAGGTAGCCGTGACTGTCCTCCACACTCAGCTGCTTTATCCTGGTTGAGGCGTTTCCCTTCCCTGGGTCCCCAACCAGCTCGAACCGAGTTGCACCGTTCTCCGCCACCCAGGATCCATCAGTTTGGAGTCTGAACGTGACGATGTGTCGGATGGGATCCTTCCTCATCCATGTTACCGTGCGAAGCATGTGGCTCGGCAGAAGCGGTGAGAACACACAGGGTAATGTAGCCGAAGCCCCCTCAGTCCCAGTCACCGTTGAGACATTCCCTCTGGGAGCTGAGGGAAGGACAGACACCAGTCAAGTGAAGCAGGGCGAGGGAGCTGGAGATACAGTAAGCCGGAAATAAGAACTGAATGCTGGACTCATGCTGAATGAGCTTTAGACGTGTCATAATTCCATAAGTGATATGAAATGAATTAGGCCATTCGGCCCATCAAGTCTACAATTCAAACATGGCTGATCTATCTTAACCTCTCAAACCCATTCTCCTGCCTTCCGCCCGTAACCCGTGACACCTGTACTAATCAAGAATCTGGCAAATCTATGCTTCAAAAATAACCATTGACTTGACCTCCACAGCCGTCTGTGGCAATGAATTCCACAGATTCACCACACTCTGGTTTCCTCCTCATCTCCATTCTAAAGGTACATCCTTTTATGCTGAGGCTGTGGCCTCTGGTCCGTGACTCTCCCACTAGTGTAAACATCCTCTCCACATCCACTCTATCCAGGCCTTTCAGTATTCAGTAAGGTTCTATGAAGTCCCCTCTCATCCTTCTATCTTCCAGCCCTTGGGCGAAAATCCCGTGGGGGGGGGGGGGGGGGGACGAGTGGGGGGCGGGAGGGACGGGGATGGGGGGACGGGGATGGGGGGGTGGCACGTCCCCCTCATGATTTGAGAGGTGGGGGACAATCCCACCCATGTTTTGTAATCAAGATTTTGAAATTAGGTAGAAACAATCTATTCAAAATCTCTGCTTTCCGGGAGGCAGTGGGGGTGGAACAGACGACTGAGGGCGCCGGTCGGATGAGAACGCCGTTGGTCAGCAGGCAGTGTGGGGAGGTGGGGGAGACATGATGATGAGGTGGAAGTACGGGGGTGGGACTGAGGATAGAGCGTGGTGATTGGAGGAGGGAGACAACCTGTTGGAGCAAATATAATAGAGTGGAGCTAGAATTGGCCCATTCGCGGGGCCTTTCATCGCACCGCCGGGGGATGGAGAATCTCGTGGCCGGTTTTAAGCCGCGCCGAGCGATGAAACGCCCTGCGAACGGGCCGATTGAAGCCCCGTGATTCAGCTCCCGATGTTATTGTCCACAGGGCCCACGGCCGAAGCTTCGCATGTGCGTGTGTGTGCGTGAGAAGCCACAAATAAATTGTGCCCCCCACCCCCTCCATGTTTTGATAGCGATTTCCGCCCCTGCTCCATCCAGTACAGGTCCAGTGCCATCAAATGCTCATCATATGTTAACACACTCATTTTTGGGATCACTCTCACAATAGACAAGTGACAATAGACAATAGGTGCAGGAGTAGGCCATTCGGCCCTCAGAGCCAGCACCACCATTCAATGTGATCATGGCTGATCATCCACAATTAGTAGCCCGTTCCTGCCTTCTCCCCATATCCCCTGACTCCGCTATTTTTAATAGCCCAATCAAGCTCTCCCTCTCGAGAATCCAGAGAACCGACATCCACCCCCCTCTGAGGCAGAGAATTCCACAGACTCACAAGTGTGAAAAAGTTCTAAATGCCTTACCCCTTAATATTAAACTGTGACCCCTGGTTCTGGACTCCCTCAACATCGGGAACATGTTTCCTGCCTCTTGCGTTTCCAAACCCTTAATAATATCATGTGTTTCAATAGAATCCCCTCTCATCCTTCTAAATTCCAGAATATACAAGCCCAGCCATTCCATTCTCTCAGCATATGACAGTTCCGCCATCCCAGGAATTAACCTTGTGAACCTACGCCTCATTCCCTCAATAGCAAGAATGTTGTTCCTCAAATTTGGAGACCAAAACTGCACACAATGCTCCAGGTGTGGTCTCACTATGGCCCTGTACAACTGCAGAAGGACCTCTTTGCTCCTATACTCAATTCCTCGTGTTATGAAGGCCAACATGCCATCAGCTTTCTTCACTACCTGCTGTACCTGCATGCTTACTTTTATGGACTAATGAACAAGGAACCCCAGATCTTGTTGTACTCCCCCTTTATCCAACCTGACGCCATTTAGTTAATAATCTGCCTTACATTAGTCATGCATCTGCCCACTCACCCAACATGTCCAAGTCACCCTGCACGCCCATGGCATCCTCATCACAGTTCATACTGCCACCCAGCTTTGTGTCATCTGCAAATTTTTTACTGTTAATTTGAATCCCTTCATCTAAATCATTGATGTATATTGTAATAGCAAGATTAAACGAGAACTTACCAGTTTGAAGTTTGATCTTTATTTTATGAAGCGTTACGATGAGCGATTAGGTGAAGAAGCCCGCCAGTCCACATGCGCATCAATCTTCAAAGCAGCGGTGTGAAATCACAAATAACGGTAGTTGAAGTGACATAGTAAGATTATAGAAGATTATAACTACCAGATTACCTTTATGATACGAGGGTTGGGAGTGGAGGGTACGTAATCGCGCATCGTAACTCCTCATAAAATAAAGATCAAACTTCAAACTGGTAAGTTCTCATTAAATCTTAACATTTTACTTCTGAGTCACGTGAGTGATTCCGTGAAGATTTCAAAGCTCTGTGATTTCATGCCGTGGATACGAGTCCATGCGACACACTCAGTTGACCCAGGATGAATAAATAATAAATAATGCATTCAAACATGATACAGACTTAAACATGTTGATGCTTTAATTTGCAAAAAAGTAAAAAAAACAATAGCGACCCCTCTCTTCCAGGGGGAAGCTATAAAACAGAATTAAAAATGGAGTGGGCAAATACCCCCGGAGTGACAAGTGGTTTATTATAAAACCTTTGAAGTCTCAGTTCATTTGACCATCCTGCGGACACGAGGATTTGGTCGAGAGGGACGTCCAGTGCCCTCGCTGCTGACGTTGATGCCGCCCTGGTGGAGTGAGATTTTAAAACGTCAGTGTCCACTCCGGCACAAGCCAGAACCTGTTTCAGCCACCTTGAAATGGTCTGTACCGACACCTTCTTATGAGGCTTTGTGTGACTGATGAATATCGTTAATTCGGAGCCTCTGGTGCTCTTGGTGACCCTGAGATACAGCTGCAAGTGCGCAACTACACATAAGCGAAGGTCTATGGGGTATGCCATAAAAATAGGTTTAAGCCCTGACATCCCTGGCCTGCTCTGCTTAAGTAAATCATAAACACAAAATGTTATGTTATTTATAGATAAAACCATGTTGTCAAGTTGCAGCTTCTGCAACGTCTGGACGTATTGCGCTGAAACCAGCACCATGAGCATGACCACCTTGAAAGTGAGTCTGGGCAAAGACAGGGATGTAGCTGGAGCCCATTGGCGAAGCAGCAGGAGAACTACGCTCAAATCCCAAATCTCCGTGTACCTGGGCCTGGGGGATTACAGTTACAAATACTCTTCATGAACCGGGATATTAAAGGGTGAGACCCAATAGAGTGTTGTCCCGATCTCTGCCACAGGTAGGATGATAAGGCGCTCCTGGCACTGTTGATGGCACTATAGCTCAGTCGCATATCAAAATATAGCTTGGAAAGAAATTCCAACACATCTGGTCTGCTTGCCGTGTGATATGATATTTTCGACTGCAAGCAGAACACCTCCCATTTTTTGATATGAGAAATGTATTTTTTTTGTACTATCCCTCCAAGCAGCAGTAATCATATCCACCGTATGACCTGATAGTCTGAGGAACGGTCTCCTCAGAATCTGCAAATCAATAGATTAATACGGTCATGTAGTGGTTAGTTCTCCCCACAGGGTGAACCAGCATGTTGCTGCATTTGGGGATAGCCATAAAAGGCTGCGTTATTAGTCTCAGAACGAGTGGGAACCATGGCTGTGTAGGCCAGTCGGGAACTACCAAAACGCCTGAGGCGGAGTCCTGCTTGATCTTAAGCAAGCACCGACTAATGAGGCAAATTGGGGGAAATGCATATAAAAACATTCCACCCCAGTGTAGCGAGAATGCATCTACCGCTACTGCCCCTGGGTCTGGTTCCCATGAAACATACTTTGGTAGCTGGTGATTTACTCTGGATGCACGCAAATCAATATCTGGTATGCCATACCGAGCGCCAATATAATTAAAAATTTCATGATTCAACATCCATTCTGTGTTGTCATTGAATTTTCGTGACCTGGTGTCCGCCACCATGTTAAATCTATCTGGTAAATAGATAGCTGAAATCCAGTGCCAAATAAGGTTAGCCAATTTATCACATGTTCCCGTCTTGATTCCACCCATGTGATTAACGTATGCTACTGCTGTGGTGTTGTCAATCTGAAGCTGAACATGTAAGTCATGCATACTAGTACAATAGGCCTTTAAGCCATAGAGTGCTCCCAACAACTATAAATAGTTAATACCATGTAATTGATGAATTAATACCTCATGCATATTCCATCTGCCACCGCAGCTAGAGATGGTATCAGTAGCTCCCCATCCTAGAGTACTAACATCAGTTTGTAAAATAAATGAAGGTTTATCAATCAGAATTTTACTGGAGCAGTGCCAAATATTCGCTATCCACCACTGTAACTCTGCAATGGCTTCAGCTGGTAACCGCATGGGTCTATTGAAGTGACCTACATGTCTTTTGAGTGCCTGCTCCTTTGCACGTTGTAAACTTTGTTAATGTAAAGGCCCAAACTGTGCAGCTGGAAAAGCAGCCACTAATTTGCCAATTATACTAGCCACCAGCCGAAATAAAAGGTTGTTGCGCATCAACGAGATTGTTACAAGCTTATATTAGCTCGCATCTCTTGCCCATTGGCAGAGTCACAGACATCTGAGTTAAATTAACGGTGAATCCCAAATAATCAATAACTCTAGATGGTATCAATTTGGATTTAACTGGATGGATGAGAAAGCACAACCTCTCAAACACGAGTTTGGTAGCTGAAACAGATAATTCAGCTGATTTCTGAGTATGGCCTATGATTAGGACATCATCCAAATAGTCCATTACAATATGATTCTGAGTCCGGTGTAGGCCCAACACCGGTTTTAACAATTTTGAAAATAATCTAGAAGCCGAAGTTAACCCATTAGGCAATGCTTTAAACTGCCATAGTTGCCTCATCCAGCTAAACTTCAAATATCTCCGGTGATTGTAATGAATGGATACTGAATAGTATGCATCTTTAAGATCTATGCATGCCATATAATATCCTTTGGAAACCAGTTGTTTAGCAGTAAAAAAAGTTTCCATTATGAAACATTTATACTGCACATAGGAGTTAAGTCGGGTTAGATCTAGAATGATTCGACACCCACCATCCGTCTTTTGTCTAGGAAATATATTAGACACAAATTGGTGAGATTGATGAAATTACGTCTCAATTACCCCTTTTTTAGATAACGTTTCAAATTCAGCTTACATCCAAAGACTCTTGTTGTGAAAAAAACAATGTCCGGCTTGGTGTATGCTGTGTAGGTGGACGTAAATTGAAAAGGAATTCTATTCAGAACCCTTGTATACTGTGCAGTATAAACGAATCTGATGTTATGCAACACCAATCATTGAAAAACAATTGTAATCTCCCACCAACTTGTAACTGATCCATATATGATATGTTTTGAAAAGAACCAGATCCACCTACCTCCATGGTTCCCGGTGGAAATTTCTGCCCCCGAATTTTGGAGGGGAAGAATGTTGGAATGCACCAATTGCGCATGTTTGGCAAGGGCTGGCTTGGTCCTTGGCCTGAACCAGCTTCAGCGAACCGTATGTAGGGGTGCTGCCGATGCAGTGGAATTTTGCTAGTCGGCTGGGCTTTTATGAGGCCGACCGTTTTTGCCTCGTCGTCCAGCTCTCTGACCCGTTTTGATAGGTCTTCACCGAACAGCAGATTCAGCAGTCGCACATTGCTGGATTTGCACAGTGCCGCAAACCTGGGGTTCAGAGTAGGACCGATGCCACTCTTTCTGAGACAGTTTATTTCAAAATGTGCATTGCACATTAGCGCCAGAGCATCCTGCTGCACCTCAGACAGGGGCCCCCCATCCACCGATCTAGCGAAAGCTGCAATGCCTGAAGCGAGCAGCTTCAGTATCTTCTGGAGCCTCATTTCCTGGGCTCTGATACCTACACCCATGTGACCCCAGATAGTGTGGTTCACAGATGGCACTTTGATCGAGGCACAATTGGCGGGTGTTTCGTATTTTTGGGAAGTTTCTTCCATTGTGATGCCGTGCAGCTGGTGTGAGGCCATGTAATTTATAGCAATGGCCAGGTCATCATCCAGCGGTTCCCCAGTTCCGGTCGGGATAGCAAATTTAGATGCCATGCTTGGCACCCCTGGTTCGCGCCCTTCTTCCCTTGAGGTATGCTCACCGGCTATACCCCCGACCTCGGAGTCAGAACAAATCTGACCACGAATGCTCTCCTCCTCCAAGAGGGAGACATTATGGAGCCCTTTAACAGGTGCCGCTGCCACGGGCCACGAGGAGACCCGCGGATATAAAGCTCCTCTTGCTGGAGCATATTGTGATGGAGCATCCTCTCCATCAGAAGATCCATTCTGGACAAACGTCTGAAGACGCTATCCATTGTGGAAGGGGAACCGTCCTGGCCCAACTCGTCCGAGTCAACGGGCCTTACCGACTTCTTAGTGTTTTTCCGTCCCACCAGAGTAGCCACGGTGCTTTCAATCGGCACCAAGTCGGAAGCCACTGGCCGTGCTGCCAGTGACGCTGAAGGCGAGATAGATGACCGCCCGCTACCCGCACTCCCGCGGTCTTCCATAGCTCTCCCGGCGGCCCGCCTCGACCTCCCCACAGTCATTTTCTCCATGGTTCGAACTTGCTTCCTGCAACAAGACTTACCTGAGGGTTTTTTAAACTTATCGCTGGTGCAGCTACACACCTGCCAGTCCGTCGTTGTGCCATGCGTCAGACGTAATGACGCGCATGTGGACTGGCGGGCTTCTTCACGGAATCACTCACATGACTCCTAAGTAAAATTAGTTGTGGCCCCCGTACCGAGCCTTGCGATGCACCATTAGTCATTGCCTCCATTCTGAAAGGGACCCGTTAATCCCTACTCTTTGTTTCCTGTCTGCAAACCAAATTTCTATCCATGTCAGCACACCACCCCCGATACCATGTGCCCTAATTTTGCCCACTAGTCTCCTATGTGGAACCTAGTTAAATGCCTTCTGAAAGTCCAAGTACAGTACATCCACTGGCTCTCCCTTGTCTATTTTCCTAGTTACATCCTCAAAAAATGCCAGAAGATTAGTCAAGCATGATTTCCCCTTCGTAAATCCATGCTGACTCAGGCCGATCCTGTTACTGCTATCCAAATGTGCAGTCATTTCATCTTTTATGATTAACTCCAGCATCTTCCCCACCACTGATGTCAGGCTAACTGGTCTATAATTCCCTGTTTACTCTCTCCCGCCTTTCTTAAAAAGTGGGATAACTTTAGCTACCCTCAATCCACAGGAACTGATCCTCAATTTATAGAACATAGCAAAAATTATCACCAATGCATGCACAATTTCTAGAGCAACTTTATTAAGTAACCTGGGATACCGACCATCAGGCCCTGGGGATTTATCAGCCTTCAGGCCCATCAGTCTACCCAATACCATTTCTGCCTAATGTGGATTTCCTTCAGTTCCTCAGCCACCCCAGATCCTCTGGCCACTAGTACATTAGGAAGATTGTTCATGTCCTCCTTAGTGAAGACGTATCCAAAGCGCCTGTTCAACTAATCTGCCATTTCCTTGTTCCCCATAATAAATTCACCTTTTTCAGTCTTCAAGGGTCCAACTTCGCTCTTATTTGTTTTCCTCTTCACATACCTCAACAAACTTTTACTATCCTCCTTTATAGTCTTTGCGAGCTTACCTTCGCACCTCATCATTTCTCCCCGTATTGCATTTTAGTTATCTTCTGTTGCTCTTTAAACATTACCCAATCCTCTTGCTTCCCGCTCATCTTTGCTATGCTGTACCTCTGCTCTTTTATTTTTAATCTGACCCTGACTTCCCTGGTAAGCCACGGTCAACCCTTACTTCCCTTGGAATCTTTCTTCATCTTTGGAATGAAGTGATCCTGCACCTTCTGTATTATTCCCAGAAATACCTACAATTGTTGTTCCACTGTGTCCTCCGCTAGGGTATCTTTCCAGTCAACTTTGGCCAGCTCCTACCTCATGGCCCCATTTTCAACTGTAACACAGACACCTCAGATCTACTCTTCTCCCTCTCCAATTGAAGATTAAACCTGACCACATTATGGTCACTACCTCCAAACGGCTCCTTAATCTCAAGTTCCCTTATCAAATCCGGTTCATTACACAACACTAAATCCAGAATTGCCTTCACCCTGGTAGGCTCTTAGAAACATAGAAACATAGAAATTAGGTGCAGGAGAAGGCCAGTCGCCCCTTCGAGCCTGCACCGCCATTCAATATGATCATGGCTGATAATCCAACTCAGTATCCCGTACCTGCCTTCTCTCCATACCCTCTGATCCCCTTAGCCACAAGGGCCAAATCTAACTCCCTCTTAAATATAGCCAATGAACTGGCCTCAAATACCCTCTGTGGCAGAGAGTTCCAGAGACCCACCACTCTCTACAAGCTGCTCTAAGAATCCATCGTGGAGGCACTCCACAAACTCCCTTCATTGATGTCCAGTACCAACCGGATTTTCCCAGTCTACTTGCATGTTGAAATCTCCCTTAACAACCGCAGCATTACCTTTACTACATGCCAATTTTAACTCCTGATTGAACTTGCACCCGATATCCGGGCTACTGTTTGGGGGCCTGTAGATGTCCCATTAGGGTATTTTTCCCTTACAATTCCTTAGTTCTACCCATACTGACTCCACATCTCCTGTTTCAATGATACCCCATGCAAGGGACTGAATTTCATTCCTCACCAACAGGGCTACCCCACCCCTCTGCCCACCAGCCTGGCTTTTTGATAGGAGGTATACGCAAGAATATTCAGTTCTCAGCCCTGGCCCTCTTGTCGCCATGCCTCTGTAATTCGCACAACATCATACTTGCCAATTTCTAACTGAGCCTCAAGCTCTTCCACTATATATCTTATACTTCGCACATTCATATACAACACTTTGACCTCTACATTCCACCTCGCACACCGCTCACAATTTGCCCTGACCTTACTCTCTTATCTCTTCTCAAACTTTCCCTCCCATTAATTCGGGAGTCTTTTGTAAATTTTCCTGTGGTCACTTCCCCTTTAACTCCATCTTTATACTCCCAGTAAACCTCCACTGGATATGTCGGTGGACATCTTAATGGGCAACGATGAGAGGAGGGAGCCTTGACATACAGGAAATGAGAGAACTCCAGGTGTAGTGCTAGGCAGACGTCTCCCCGCAGGTCAATGCAGGGCTCAACACCCATGGACATGGCCATGATGAGCTTTGAAGATCTCACACGGGTGGTGAAGATCAGAGAAGGTCTCATTGAATTTCACCTTTCAGTCATTGGCACCACAGTCTCCTCCCCTCTCCTCCCCTCCCCTCCCCTCCCCTACCCTACCCTTCCCACCCTCCCTAGGCACCTCCATTCATTGACTTCAGAAGTCATCTCCCCGCAAATCCCCATCACAGTTGGTATCCAGCGTTACGATGCATCACTTGCACACACACATATGCACGGGCGCCTGAACACATGCATAAACATACAACATGCACACATACACATGTACAAACTCATAGACAGACACGTGCTATCACACATGTACAAACACGTGCACGCACACAGGCACACACATGCCCACATTCACGTACATACACACACATACACACACACAGACCCACACACCCACACACACACATGCTCACACACACACACACACAGACCCACAGACACGCACACAGCCATACACACACCCCCATGCCTGCACAACATAGGGTTGCAGATGCACACGTACATTCAAAGATATTTGCACATAGAAATGAGACGCACAATCACTGACATACACACAAATGAGACACATACACAGTGACACATACACACTGCCATATATAGACACACACGCAAATGAGATGTGCACACATATAGGATTATGGACAGACACACAAATATACACCAGCAAGTGACACACATACATACATACATAAAGACACTCGCATGCACAAGACATACAAATGGACACTCATGCACGTACTCACACATTCATACAAAAACGTACACAATGACCCAATAACACACACAAACAAAGAGACATTGACGCTTGCATGCATTCACGCACCCTACAGAATCACACACACGTAGATATACATGCCCACATGCACACACCCATACACAAACAGACAAACACGCATAGAGATTTACGCGCACGTACTCACACACATGCACTCGCGCAGACACACATGCAGCCACAAATGCAGCACCAGACACACACAAATACACACACAAACACACTTTGTTACCTGCACGTTGTCTGTCGGTGTAGCGCCACATTCTGCACTGTTCATAATTTTCTCTTTTGCACTTCCTGATATACTCAACGTCTCCACATTTCAACATAAGGCCGGCACAGTAGCGGCAGTACCAATGCCAGAGACCCGGGTCTATCCCGGTTTTCCTTGAGTGCTCTGGTTTCCTCCCACATTACAAAGACGTGCAAGTTTGTACGTTAATTGACTTCTGTAAATTGCCCCTAATGACTAGGATGCGAAACTGGAATCGCATAGAACTGGTGATCGCTGGTTGGCGGGGACTCGGTGGACCAAAGGGCCTGATTCCATGCTGTATCTAAACTAAACTGAATCTAGAATACATTTGGACAGGTACATGGATACGAAAGGTTTAGAGGAATATGGGCTAAAGACGGGCAGGTAGCACTAGTGTAGAGGAGGCATCTTGGTCATCATGGGAAAGTGCCTGTTTCCACACTGAATGACTATGATATAATTTCAACATAACGGGTGTCAGAGGTTATGGGGAGAAGGCAGGAGAATGGGGTTAGAAGGGTTAATAGATCAGCCATGATTGAATGGCGGAACAGACTTGATGAACCGAATGGCTTAATTCTACTATTCCTTACGACCTTCTGACCTTAGCATGCAAAACAAAGATTTTCACTCCATCTCGGTAAACTTAATAATAATGCACCAATCAACCAATTAATACCCTATTAAATCAAAGTGATGGAGAAACTCAGTGGGTCAGGCGGCATCTGTGAAGGGAATGGACAGTCTGTCAAATCCCTCCACCGATGCTGCCTGAATTGCTGGGTTCCTCCAATAGGGTCTCGACCCGAAACGTCGCCTATCTCCTTCGCTCCACCAGTCTGAAGAAGGGTCTCGACCCGAAACGTCGCCTATCTCCTTCGCTCCTTAGATGCTGCTGCACCCGCTGAGTTTCTCCAGCTTTTTGTGTAATCCTCCAATACTTTGTTTTGCTTGATTATTTTGTTTTTCCAACCAATTGTCTTGGTTGGGATGTATTGGTTATCAAAAGCGCCAGTTACTAGTTTAGTTTACTGTCAGGTGTATTGGGATTCATCACATAATTTATCACAGTATTTGGGAAAAGCTCCACCCAAGACCGCAAGAAATAGCAGAGAGTTGTGAACATAACCCAGCCCTTCACACAAAACAACCTCCCTTCCATTTATCCTGTGTACACTTTATGCAAAGCCAGCAGCATAATCAAGGATGACTCTCACCCCAGTCACCCCCTCATCTACCCTCTCCCACAAGGCAAGAAATACAGAAGTGTGAAAATGCACACCTTCAGAATCGGGGACAGTTTCTACCAGCTGTTATCAGGCAACTGAATGGTCCTCTAACCAGCGGGAATGCGGTTCTGACCTCCCATCCACCTCACTGGAGACCCTTTGAGCTATCTTGAATGGTACTTTATCAGACTTCAATTTTATATGTTTGCACTAAACGAGCATATTTGCATCCTTTATTCTTTATCTGTGTACTGTGTACAGCTGGATTGTATTTATGTATAACATTTTCTTTGACTGAACAGCATGCAAACAAATGCTTTTCACTGTACCTCGGTGCATTTAGAGCAAATTACAGAATCCAGTTCACCAACAAACATGTGTCTTTCAAATGTGAGAGGAAACTGGAGCACCCGGAGAAAACCCACAGGGTCACAGGGATAACGTCCAAACTCTGTACAGACAGCATCAGTAGTCAGTCGAACCCGGCTCACTGGCGCAGTGAAGCAGCAATTCTACTGCTATTATGTTGAAATGCCGAGAGTTATGGTATACGAGCTGGCGCAAAAAAGAAAATTATAAGAGCGCAGTAGAATGTGCTGCAGCGACAGAGAAAGTGTAGGTAAAATAAATTGCAAAGGCTGCAACAAGGTGGATTGGGAGAGCGATCCCGGGTCTCTGCCGCTGAGAGGCAGTGGCTCTACCACTGCCCCACCGTCATTGATACAATTAGAGCCTTGCTCACCTCTCACAGTCAGGCGAATGACCTTTTGTAATAGAGGAGGTCCATCGATGTCCTTCACATTGCACTGATATAGAGCATTATCCTCCTGCCCCAGTCGCTCCACCATTATTGAGGCATCCCTCCGACTGAGATTCCCGATGAACCTAAACCGATCTCCTCCTGCCCCATGCCTCATTTCATCGCACCAGGAGTGGAAGGGAGCAGTGAACAGACACTTAATAATGGCATTGAAACCCCGCAGGTCACCTTTGAACCAGCTCAGTTCGAGCTTGATGGTGTGATCAGTGGCCGTGTAGTTGAACGGACACGGCAAAACAGCCGATCCTCCTTCCACGGCAGACACTTCATCGGCAGTTGGAAAATGCCAAGTATGGGTGCCTGCTGGAATAGAAAGGGTCGGTAATCAATATCGCGTCGGTAATATCGTGAATAACATTTATTGCAAGAAAAATATCCAGTAAAGGTTGATCATAGACATTCCAAAAGTCTCCAATGAGGTAGATAATAATTTAGGACTGCTCTCCAGTTGCAGTAGGATGGTTCAGTTGCCTGATAACAGTCGGGGAAAAAACTGTCCCTGAACCTGGAGGTGTGCGTTTTCACACTTTCACCCTTTTGAACCCGAGTCTGTGGCGTTATGAGTCAGCAACTCTATCGCCGCGCCACTGTGCCAGCCATAGGGAAAAGACAGAGGACATTTCAGGTCAGGCCATTCTAAATGTTGTCCACCCTACTCAGATGCTGCCTGGCCCCTTCACTCCCTCCAGCACTGTCATAGTTTTCCCCACACAAGAATCATTGTGAAGCCACTGTGGTTCACAAAGGTTATTAACCAAATACATTTTGGAGTTAACATTGCAAATTGTGGGTTTTCGGGAGGAAATAAATTGTGCATGTGTGTGTGTGTGTGTGTGGGGGGGGGGGGGGGGGGGGGTAAGGAAAGAGCTGGAAAACGTCCATCTTAGTTTTGAAATAACCCTTCAGGAAGAAATTAGGAGATTAAAAGGATGTTCCTTCAGATGCGATGAGGAGGAATTTCTTTAGTCGCAGGGTGGTGAATATGTGCAAGTTATTGCCACTGACGGCTGTGGAGGCCGTCCATTGATATTTTTAAGGTGGAGACTGCTAGATTCTTGATTCATAAGTGTGTCAGGAATTGTGGAGAGAAGGCAGGAGAATGGTGTTGAGAGGGAATAATATATCAGCCGTGATTGAATGGCGGAGTAGACTTGACAGGCCAAACAGCCAAACTCTGCTCCATGAACTTATGAACTCATGAACTTGGGACAGTGAGCATCACATGCGCCGTTGTCAATGAAACAAGAAATGAGGGTTGGATAGCACATAAACAAAGGTTTTTCACTGTACCTTGGTACCAGGTACAGGGTACTGATTGTGGATGATCAGCCATGATCACACTGAATGGTGCTGTTGGCTCGAGGGGCCAAATGGCCTGTCCCTGCACCAATGTTCTATCTTTCTATACAGCTGGAAGCGCTCAGCTGACCAAGCCGTAACCATGGAGAGAAAGGAACGACAGGCACAAATAGCTGGAGTAATTCAGCGGGCCAAGCAGCATCTCTGGAGAAAAGGAATAGGTGACGTTTCACAGAGTGCTGGAGTAACTCAGCGGGTCAGGCAGCATCTCTGGAGAAAAGGAATAGGTGACGCTTTGGGTCGCAACGCTTTTTCACGCTGAAAGTTAAGAGGGGGCCAGAACAAAACAGGGCCAGCAACAGATGATCTCAGGAAGGGTGGAGACCATAACGGCCTCCATAAATTGTCTAGGAATGGTCAAGGTTTCTGGTGGTGACGATCCCATTCCCCTCCTTCAATTGGAGAGGGAGAAGAGTAGATCGGAGGTGTCAGTGTTGCAGTTGAATAAAGAGGACTATGGGGACATGAGGGAGGAGCTGACCAAAGTTGACTGGAAAGATACACTTGCAGGGATTACAGTGGGACACAAATGGCAGGTGTTTCTAGGAATAATACAGAGGGTGCAGGATCAGTTCATTCCTAGGAGGAAGAAAGATTCCAAGGGGAGAAAGGGACGACCATGGCTGACAAGGGACATCAGAGACAGTATAAAAATTAAAGCAAAGAAGTACAACGTCGCAAAGATGAGCGGTAAGCAAGGGCATTAGGTACTGTTTAAAGAACAACAGAAGATAACCATAAAGACAATACGGGGAGAAAAGATGAGGTACGAAGGTAAGCTAGCTAAGAATATGAAGCAGGATAGTAAAAGCTTCTTTAGGTATGCAAAGAGGAAAACAAGAATTAAGAGCAAAGTTGGACCCTTGAAGACCGAAAAATGTGATTTTACTATGGGGAATAAGGGAATGGCAGATGAGTTGAACAGGTACTTTGGATCTGTCTTCACTAAGAACGACACAAACAATCTTCCTGGTTCAGTAGTGGCCAGAGGATCTTGGGTGACAGAGGAACTGAAGGAAATCCACATTCGGGAGGAAATGGTGTTGGATAGACTGATGGGACTGAAGGCTGATAAATCCCCAGGGCCTGATGGTCTGCATCCCAGGGTACTTAAGGAAGTGGTTCTAGAAATCGTGGATGTATTGGTGATAATTTTCCAATGTTCTGCAGACTCATGATCAGTTGCTGTGGATTGGTGGGTAGCTAATGTTATCCCACTTTTTAAGAAAGGCGGGAGAGAGAAAACGGAATTATAAACCAGTTAGCCTGACATCGGTGGTGGGAAAGATGCTGGAGTCAATTATAATAATAATAATAATAATAATAATAATATATTTTATTGTCATTAAACATAATTGCAACGAGATTTGGTTTGCAACTTCGAGATTTCGGTTTGCAACCCTCGAGAACAAGGTTTGTAAAAACGAACATTGGACCAGTAACATCAACACAGAATAAAGTGCGAGGCCGGGAGAGACAGTCCATCGGGGTAGGGGTACTCAGCAGGGCCGGTTCAGAGCCACTATAGCGCTGGGAATGAAGCTGTTCCTGAGTCTGGTAGTGCGGACGTAGAAGGCCTTGCAGCGTCTGCCTTGTATAACGTCGGCCTTGTATAAAAGATGAGATAGCTGCACATTTGGATAGCAGTAACACGATCGGTCCAAGTCAGCATGGATTTACGAAGGGGAAATCATGCTTGACTAATCTTCTGGAATTTTTTGAATATGTAACTAGGAACATGGACAAGGCAGAGACAGTGGATGTAGTGTACGTGGACTTTCAGAAAGCATTTGATAAGGTCCCACATAGGAGATTAGTGGGCAAAATTAGGGCACATGGTATTGGGGGGAGAGTGCTGACATGGATATAGAAGTCGTTGGCAGACAGGAAACAAAGAGTAGGGATTAACGGGTCCCTTTCAGAATGGAAGACAGTGACTAGTGGGGTACCGCAACGCTCGGTGCTGGGACCGCAGATATTTACAACATACATCAATGATTTGGATGAAGGGATTCAAAGTAACATTAGCAAATTTGCAGATGACACAAAGCTGGGTGGCAGTGTGAACTGTGAGGAGGATGCTATGAGAATGCAGGGTGACCTTGACAGGTTAGGGGAGCGGGCAGATGCATGGCAGATGAGGTTTAATGCGGCTAAATGTGAGGTTATCCACTTTGGTAGCAAAAACAAGGAGGCAGATTACTATCTAAATGGCGTCAAGTTGGGAAAAGGGGAAGTACAACGGGATCCGGGGGTCCTTGTTGATCAGTCTATGAAAGTAAGCATGCAGGTACTGCAGGCAGTGAAGAAAGCGAATGGCATGTTGGCATTTATAACAAGCGGGATCGAATATAGGAGCAAAGAGGCCCTTCTGCAGTTGAACAGAGCCCTAGTGAGCTCACACCTGGAGTATCTTGTGCAGTTTTGGTCCCCTAATTTGAGGAAGGACATTCTTGCTATTGAGGGAGTGCAGCGTAGGTTTACAAGGTTAATTCCCGGGATGGCGGGACTGTCATATGCTGAGAGAATGGAGCAGCTGGGATTGTACACTCCGGAGTTTAGAAGGATAAGAGGAGATCTCATTGAAACATATCAGATTGTTAATGGCTCGGACACGCTAGAGGCAGGAAGCATGTTCCCGATTTTGGGGGAGTCCCAGTTTAAGAATAAGGAGTAAGCCAGTTAGAACGGAGGCGAGGAAACACTTTTTCTCACAGAGAGCGGTGAGTCTGTGTAATTCTCTGCATCAGAGGCGGTGGAGGCGGGTTCTTTGGATGTTTTCAAGAGAGAGCTAGATAGGGTTCTTAAAAATAGCGGGGTCAGGGGATATGGGGAGAAGGCAGGAACGGGGTACTGATTGGGGATGATCAGCCATGATCATGTTGAATGGCGGTGCTGGCTCGATGGGCCAAATGGCCTATTCCTGCACCTGTAGTCTATTGTCTAATGTCTATTGTCTCCTTCTTTTCCTGTTGCCTGCTATTTACTCATGGTGACCAGTAAGAAGGGTCTCGGCCTGAAACATCACCCATTCCTTCTCTCCAGAGATGCTGCCTGCCCCGCTGAGTTACTCCAGCTTTTTATGTCTATCTTCATATGTAGCCTCCTGAACCCTCCTTAAGATCTCAGTCCATCACTCATTCCTGAGCATGCTCCTACCTAACCTGCCACATGGTGGCGCAAGTGGTACAGTTGATGCCGCACTGCCTGGTACCTCGTGTGCTATGACACAACAGGTTTACAGCGTTGAAACAGGCCCTTCGGCCCAAGTCATCTATGCTGACCTCGCTCGTCCCATTTGCCTTTGCCTGACCCATATCCCTCTCAACCTTTCCAATCCACGGACCTGTACAAATGTTTTATAAACATTATAATTGCACCACTTCTTCTGAGAGATCGTTCAACACACACACACCATCCTCTGTGTGAAATACTTGTCCATCAGCTCCCTTTTACGCGTGTAGTTTTAGTTTGAAGAAACAGCAAGAAAGGCTCTTCAGCCCGCTGAGTCAGTGCCGACCACCCATCACCAATTTAACTAATTTAATTTAGTTTAACGATACAGTGTGGAAACATTTTCTTCGGCCCAACGATTCCCCGCCGACCAGCGATCCCTGTACACACGCTCTATCCTACACACCAGGGAAAATTTACGGATGCCAAATCATCTACAAACTTGCAACACTTTGGGATGTGGGAGGAAACTGGAACACATGGAGGAACCCCACACGGTCATGGTGAGACCGTGCAAACTCCATACAGACAACCGCAGTCAAGATCGAAGCTGGGTCTCTGGTGTTCTAAGGCAGCAACTATACCACTACTCCACTCTGCCACCCTAGTTCTACATTATCCCACTTTCTCATCCGCTCTTTATACACTTGGGGCAATATACAGAGGTCCAATCAACCTGCAAACCCACACATCTTTGGAATGTGCAAACTCCACACAGACAGCACCCGATGTCAGGATCTCTGATGCTGTGAGTCAGCAGAAACTTGTTAAACTTGGCATCACATTCGGCACAGACACAGCGGCTGAAGGACCTGATCATGTGCTGTACTGTTCTCTGTTCTATTTTCCCAGTACATTAATGACTACACCGATGATGCTTCCTGCTGTTGTGTTGAAATGTAACGGTTCGTCATTTTTGCGGGAAATGTCCACATTGTTTGCATTGGAACAAGAGAAAGAGGAACAGGAGTAAGCCATTTGGCTGCTCGAGTCATGTCTGCTTGCACTATGGCCATGGCTGGTCTTTTATCTTCACACCATCCCCTGCGCTATGCATTCATCCCCCAATATCGAGAAATTTACCAGATTTTCTATTTTGAAGTCACAAAGGACATGCTTATCAACATCCGTATTCCTGCATGTATGAGGAGTCTCGGCATGTCACCGAACACTCTAACCAACTTGTACGGGTATATGGTGGAGAGCATAAAGACTGATTGCGTCACAGCCTGTTTCAATAACTCGAACACGCAAGAATGAAGGAGGCTGCGAAGAAGTACTGGGGGGGGGAGGGGGAATCATGTCTTCCACACCCTCAAGGCCGGCTGTGGGAGGCGCCCACGGGGCACGGAGGCGGAAGGTGACCAGGAGAGGAGAGGTATGACAGTTATAAGGTCCTAAGGAACATGAGTAGAACTAGGCCATTCAGCCCATCAGGTGTGCTCCGCCATTCAATCATGGCTGATCTATCTCACCCTTCTAATCCCATTCTTCTGCCTTCTCTCCATAACCTCTGACATCCGTTATGTTGAAATTATATCATAGTCATACAGTGTAGAACAGGCACACCGACCCAACTTTCACATGATGACCAAGATGCCTGCTCTACACTTGTGCTACCTGCCCGTCTTTGGCCCACATTCCTCTAAACCTTTCGTATCCGTGTACCTGTCCAAATGTCTGCTAGATTAAGTTTAGTTTAGAGATACACTGAGTCCCCGCCAACCAGCGATCACCGGTTCTATGTGATCCCAGTTTCCCATCCTTGCATTAGGGGCAATTTACAGAAGCCAATTGACCTACAAACTTGCACGTCTTTGGAATGTGGGAGGAAACCGGAGCACACAAGGAAACCCGCGATGGGCCCGGGTCTCTGGCACTGTTACTGCAGCCACTGTGCCGGCCTTATGTTGAAATGTTGAGGTTGAGTATATCAGGAAGTGCAATAGAGAAAATTATGAACAGTGCAGAATGTGGCGCTACACCTACAGAGAAAGTGCAGGAAAGAAAGTGTGTATTTGTGTGTGTCTGGGTGCTGCATTTGTGGCTGCATTTGTGTCTGTGCGAGTACATGTGTGTGTGAGTAAATGTGTGCCTTTCTCTATGCGTGTGTGTCTGTTTGTGTGTGGGTGTGTGCATGTGTGATTCTGTAGGTTGTGTGCATGCACGTATGCATCGATTCTCTTGGCTTGTGTGTGTCATTGGGTGTGTTTTTGTATGAATGTGTGAGTGCGTGTATGTGTGTCCATTTGTATGCCTACTGCGTGCGAGTGTCTTTATGTATGTGTGTGTGTGTCACTTGCTGGTGTATATTTGTGTGCCTGTCTATATTCCTGGATGTGTGCACATCTCATTTGTGTGCGTGTGTGCATGCGGCAGTGTGTACATGTCACTGTATATGTGTCTCATTTGTGTGCATGTCAGTGACTGTGCGTGCGTCTCATTTCTGTGTGCATATATCTCTGACTGTACATGTGCATCTGCATCCCTTTATTGTGCAGGCACGTGTGTGTGTTGCGTGTGTGTGCATGCATGTTTTCATACATATGTGTTAGCCCGTGTGTGTTTGTGTAAATGCTGTGTGTATATGCGTATGTGTGTGTGCATGTTGTATGTATGTGCGAGTGTGTGTCTAGTAGAGGTTTACGAGAATGATCCCAGGACTGAGTGGGTTATCATATGATGAGCATTTGATGGCGCTGGGCCTGTACTGGCTGGAGTATAGAAGGATGAGAGGGAATTTCATAGAAACTTACTGAATAGTGAAAGGCCTGGATAGAGTGCATGTGGAGAGGATGTTTTCTCTAGTGTGAGAGTCAAGGACAAGAGGCCACAGCATCAGCATAAAAGGGTGTACCTTTAGAATGGAGATGAGGAGGAATTTCTATAGTCAGAGAGTGGTGAATCTATGGAATTCATATCCGTCGAAGGTTGTGGAGTCCAAGTCACTGGATATTTTTGAGGCAGAGGTTTGCCAGATTCTTGATTAGTACAGGTGTCAGGGGTTGCGGGGAGAAGGCAGGGGAATGGGGTTGAGAGGGTAGGATAGGTCAGCCATGTTTGAATGGTAGAGTAGACTTAGTGGGCCGAATGGCCTAATTCAGCTCATATCACTTATGAACTTATGACACATCTAAAGCTCATTCAGCACGGATCCAGCATCCAGTTCTTATTTTTACCTTACATTGTCTCCAGCTTCCTTGTCCTGCTTCTCTTGACCGGTGTCTGTTCTTCCCTCAGCTCCCAGACGGAATGCCTTGGTGGTGACTGGGACTGAGGGGGATTTGTCCACATTACCCCGTGTGTTCCCACCGCCTCCACTCAACCACGTCCTGCTCGCGGTCAGATGGACGAGGAAGGATACCTACCGACACACCGTCGCGCTCAGACCCCAAGCTGATGGAACCTGGGCGGCGATGAACGGAGCAACTCGGTTCAAACTGGTCGGGGACCCAGAGCGCGGAAACGCCTCAACCAGGATAAAGCAGCTGAGTGTGGAGGACAATCGTGAGTACCTGTGTCTGGTGGAGATCGTGGCCTCATCCCCTCTTCCAATTCCCAATTTTAAAACTTATCAAAGCCAATTAACCTACAAACCTGTACATCCTTGGAGTGTGGGAGGAAACCGGAACTCCCGATGTAAACCCACAGAGGGAGAATGTCCAAACTCTGTAAAGACACCACCGCTACCCAGGTCTAACCCGGGCCTCTGGCGCTGTAAGGCAGAATCTCTACCGTAGCCAATATGGATGTTTGCTCTTTTGTGCATGGGTATGGCATGATTGCAAGTCATGAATCAACAGTGCTTAATTATCATATGTACTGAAACAAAACAAATAAATTCTTATTAACAACAGCATAACTGGTCTGTGGGCACATTAGATAGCATAATAATCGAAAGATCAATAAAGTTATTAAAAAAAAACAATATCTGTGTAATAAAAAGGAAGGTCTGATGGTGGTTTATACCAAAGATAGATTCAAAATGCAGGAGTAACTCAGTGGGTCAGGCAGCATCTCTAGAGAACACTCCCTCTTCTCCCCTCTCGCATCAGCCAATAGGTACAGAAGTGTGAAAACGCACACCTCCAGATTCAGGGATAGTTTCTTCCCTGCTGTTATCACGTAACTGAACCATCCCATCAAAACTGGAGGGCGATCCTGAGCTACCAATGTGACTTGGACGTGATCCAAGTCACATCGAAGCCCCTTGGAATATCTTTAATCGGACTTTACTGGACTTCATCTTGCACTAAACGTTATTCCTTTTATTCTGGATCTGTACACTGTGGACGGTTGGATTGGAATCATGTATGGTCTTTCTGCTGAGTGGATGGCACACAACAAAAAAGCTTTGCACTGTACCTTGGTACACCTGGCAATAAACTAAACTAATCTAAACTGGGTGCTGTTTCTGAAGACAGGCCCTGAAACGAAACATCACCTATCCATGTTCTTCAGTCTAAAGATGAGTCTAAGTCTCCTCAGTCTGAAGAAGGGTCTCGACCCAAAATGTCACCAATGCCTTTTCTCCAGAAATGCTGCCTGATCGGTTGTTACTCCAGCATTTTGTGCCCACCTTCTCCAGAAATGTAGCCTGACCCGCCGAGTTACACCAGCACTTTGTGTCTATCCCGATATTAGTATATCCCATGGTTTCACAGGAAAGCACACAAACATGGTTCTTCACTGTAACTCGATACAGGCAGCAGAAATAAACCTACACTGTACCAATAAGGTGATCATAACAAAAAACACCTACTGTTTCCATGTACTGAGACCAACAGCAGAACTGTAGGCAGCAAAGTGGAGAGGAGCCTCATCGCTGGCTATTTCCTGGTGTCCAGTTCTCCGCACTGGGACTTTCTGCCTCTGCAAGTCTAAATTCCAAAATAAACCATTGCATAGTTCCTCATTTCACACAGAATATCTGACCTGATGTGTTTCCAAATCTTCCTGTTGCACTATGTACTATAGTTGTGAAAGCCTTTTCCAGTCAGAAGATCATTTGCAAACACAAAACTATAGACCATCTAAGTTAAGTGATTTGCTGGGGAACTGCAGAGAGAGGTTGAGACTCAGCTAAGGTGGTGTGCGCCTGTTGTATGTTGAAAAGATAAAGATGTTGGATTTGCTTCTCAAAAGGACGTTAGTAGTTCAATTAGTTTAGTTTAGAGATATAGTGTGCAAACAAGCCCTTTGCCCCACCGAGTCCACGCCGACCAGTAATCACCCACACAATAGTTCTATCTTAAACACAAGGGACAATTTACAGAAACCAATGAACCTACAAACCCACATATCTTTAGAATGTGGGAGGAAACCAGAGCACCTGGAGAAACCCCACGTGGTCAAGGTTTCAAGGTTTTAAGGTCAGTTTATTGTCACATGTACCAATTAAGGTACAGTGAAATTCGAATTACCATACAGCCACACTAAAAAAAAGCAACAAGACACACAACTACATAAAAGTCAACATAAAAATCCACCACATGGGATTCCCCACGTTCCTCAGTGTGATGGAAGACAATAAAGTCCAATCTTCTTCCTCCTTTATTCTCCTGCAGTTGGGATAGTCGAACCATCCACACTTGGCGCGATCGAAGCTCCCACGTCAGGGCGATTGAAGCCCCCGCGTTGGGGCGAGTGAAGTTCCTGCAGCATGGTGTTGCCGAAGTGGGTCTTTAACCAGAGACCGTGAGCTCCACGACGTTAAAGTGCGCAGGCACCTGCGGTTGGAGCACCAATGTTGATCCCCGACAGGGAATGCGACTCCACGATGTTGAAGTACACAGTTTCCCGCTGTGGAGTTCTCGAAGTCGGTGTCCAGCAAAGGCTGCCAACTCCTTGATGTTAGGAAAAAGACGCGTCGAGGTAAGAGCTTAGAAAAATCCCCGCCTCCCCCCACACATAAAACAAGCTAAAGAACATTAAAAACATACATTTAACATACACACACCAACAAAGAAGGAAGAGACAGTGTAAACGTACACACTCTGTGCAGCCAACACCCTTAGTCAGGATCGATCTCGGGTCTTTGGTGCTGTGAAACAGCAATTGTACCGCTGTGCCATTGTGCCACCAAAGTTGGACAGGATTTCACAAATTATCATGAACTTTTCATTCCAATGTCTACTTCGGTTAATTTAATCAGTTCATTGCCAAAAAAGGCCAGCACATAATTGCCCCCCAAAAGACACCAGTGCTGGAGGAACTCAGAGGGTCAGTCAGCTTCCTTCCTCCAGCTTCACAATTTGCAACTCTTTAGCCCTTTTGTCTCACACCTTCTGTCTTTACATCTCTGGTCTTCGTGTAACCATCTGCCTCTAACCACCCTTCCCCTATCCCTGTATCAACGTATTACCTCTCAAGCTTTGTCCTGCCCTTCCTCTCATCCAGCTTTTTTCTCCCATCTACAATCAGTCTGAAAAAGTGTCCCGACCCAAAACGTCACCTATCCATGTTCTCGAAGGAGGCTGCTTGTCCATTGGATGGGGCATTTTGGTTGGCATGGACAGATTGGGCTGAAGGGCCTGTTCCGTACTCTACTACTCTATGACCAAAGGGCAGCACAGTAGTGAAACGTTAGAATTGTACGGAGTTTGTACGGTCTTCCAATGACCTGCGTGGATTTTCTCCAGGATCTCTGGATGCCTCCGCCACTCCAAAGACGTATAGGTTCGTAGGTTAATTGGCTTGGTCTAATTATCAATTGTCCCAAGTGTGTGTGGGATTGCTGGTCGGCATTGACTTGGTGGGCCGAAGGGCCTGTTTTTGAGCTGTATCTCAAATAACTGCATGGACAAATAGGACAAGCTAAGATGGGACATTTTGGTTGGCATGGATAGGTTGGGTTTAACAGCCTGTTTCTGTGCTGTGTGACACTATGGTGGACTCGGGTCACCAGGAGAATGTTTAGTTTGTTTAGTTTAGTTCAGTTTAATTTAGTTTAGTTTTGTTTCGATTAGTTTATTGTCACGTGTACATGGGTACAGTAAATTTATTTGTTGTGTGCTAATCAGTCAAAGGAAAGACAATTCATTAGTACAATCGAGCCATCCGCAATGTAGTAATTCATGATGAAGGGAATATCGTCCTAGATAAAGTGCAGTAAGATCCGATTACAGACAGTCCAAGTGTTTCCAGTGTGATGGATAGTAGGTCAGGACCATTCTCTAGTTGTTGATACGACGAGCAAGTTGCCGAATAACAGCTGAGAAGAAACTGTCATTGAATCTGAAGGTGCACGTTGTCACACTTCTGTACGTCTTGCCCGATGGGAGAGGGGAGAAGAGAGAGCGAGCGAGTTGAGATTCGACTATGATAATGCCGGTAGCGTTACCGGGAGAGTATGATGTTTAAATGGAGTCAATGGAAGGGAGGTTGTTTTGTGTAATTGTATGGGTTGCGTCCATATTCACTGGACAGCGCTGACCCCGGGGGGAGGTTGGCGGCTGTACCGAGGGATGCGCTTCTTCGGCCGCGTACACCTTGGTGCTCGGGTTCAGAGCAAAGATACTACAGCATTTGGTTCAGAGCACCATGTCTCCCTCCATCCCCCGGGCTGTCTTGGGCCGGGACTTGATCTGAATCCGCCGGCACGCTCCTCTTTCGTAAGTCAGCGAGCAGAAGTGTTTTTGGCAGTTTTCTCTCACGGTTACTCCTATTTACACAATTTTTTACATCGCAAAAATTGACAACGTTTGCGGTTTTTAACAGATAAGAACGTATGTGCTGTTTATGTTACAATCTATGCCGGAAGCTCCCTTGCACCCCAGAAGGATTGAGCTACTCCGTGCATCAGGCCCTTTGACCTGATGACCTTACGTTCAACCACCCTATAGAAATAATATACTGTCACAAAGTTCGTGTTACACCACGTACTACCACGGCGCGGCGAATGAGACATCGTCCTCGTTTGCCTGATACATCCGTCTCTGGTGCGATAGACATGTCTGGTGCAAATAGGCATCAGTCACTGCGGCGGTGAGACATGTGGTGCGATATAGATCAGCCTCTGGTGCTGCGCGACATCAGCTCCTGGTGCGGAGAAGCATCAACGTCTGGTGCTGGGGACATCTGACTCTGGTGCGGTGAGCCATCAGCTTCTAATGCAGTGAGGCAGGCATGAGGGTAGCTTGTGTTGGTGGGAAACTTCAAGGTGTTTTGAAATAGTGTAAAGTACCTGTAGGGCACTCGATATGCTGAGGGTGGCAACAGTTGTGAAAGGTGCTAACATCCAATACGGGCCCGAGGGACAGACAGTATTACCTATAATTGACTGCAACAAAAAGTAATCCGGTAATAGGGAGAAAAGTTATGTGATCCGGAGTACTCCTCGCTGAGGACAAAGCCAGGTGGCAGGGACAAGATAGGGGTAAATTAAAATAGAGTAATTATACTCACAGGCATGGCAAAAAACCTGCTATAAAAGTTAAAAATAACACAATTAGAGTGTGCAGAGCAGGAAGAACAAAACACATTTGCGGGGGAAAGGTGGCGATGTGTCGCCTACCGCCCCGCCGATCGACGGTGATGACATTGACGGAAAAAGTAGGCAATGAGATGTCTGTAGATGGACACAATGAGGATTAAGGACTATCCCTGCCATAGAACATAGAGATAAAGAAATGAGCTGCTGTCCCAGTAGCTCTGATTCAGACAGTTGTCAGTATGATTAGGGGCAAATTACCTGCATGATAGGGCATATGGCCAACCGGGATGTTATAAGTATGCAAATGTTTGTGAGAGTCAGCAGATTGCATGTGTTGTGGCAACTCGCTAGTTATTTTTTATTGGTATGAAAGGAGGTGAGAGTGTAAATATTGTTAAATTGTTTATTAGTTTTTTCTGGGGAAATGTTGAATTAATCGTATAGTCCAGATGGAATAGGATTCTGGGGTACACAAAATGCTGGAGAATCTTAGCGGGTGCAGCAGCATCTATGGAGCGAAGGAGATAGGCATCGTTTCGGGCCGAAATACATCTTTAGACTAGGATTCGGCTCCTCAATGTGAAATATATTAGTTGAATCTCATGTGTCTTTATAGGGTAGTGTCCCTTTAGCACTTTGTGAGATGGGGCCTCTCCACCCCATTCATCTTTTAGCGTTTGGACATTTGTTAGATGCTTTCAATGTGGAAATTAACTGTTTATTCTTTGTTTTCTAACAAATGTTTTCATGAAGAAGGTGTGCAAAGTTGCAGTTTTGTTTTGTCTTGTCCGTTTGTTTTGTTCCTAATTTGTTCATATTTAATTGATTTAAACGAGGCATTCAAATACCATACTGCCATGGCTTCTAGGCTGCACCGGTGTGTTCAAGCACCTGACTGCAACCTGACTCAGTTGAAGTCCAGAACTTTACTGATGCATATAATTCCACATGGTCATCGTAATATGGTGCAACCTTTCGCGGCAGGGAAGCTAAAGGCAGTATCAGATAATCGACGTGAGAGTAGATGGGATAGTGTATCATTGCCAGCGGATAATCATGTACAGATATTCAAAGACAATGTGTTGAAAACAGCCACAATTATGGTGAATGAAGGAAAAGAGCATGATGCATTGAAGTAGAAGCAGAAGAAGATGGGAGGATTGTAGATGTAACTTTAGAGCGGTCAGTTGTACAAACATTTATGTAGACGGATCAAGGAAATATTATAATGGTACCCATGGAAAGCATGCGCAGTGGTAGATAGTGAAGGAAACATGTTGAAAGGGGAGCAGATTCAGGGGACAAGATCAGTACATGTAGCAGAATTAGTAGCCTTGACAGAGGCCCTGAAGTTAGGAAAATGAAAGTGAATATTTATACCGACAGCAGATATGACTTTCAGGTTGTACATGGTTACTGTATCTGATGGAATGTTTACGAAAGCGATGTAAAATGTATTGTTTAGTTCTAACTGACCGCTTTATCCGCTGGGTCGTGGCATTCTCATGTCGGGATTGTACCTCCGGAACCGTGACACGAATTCTGACTGAAGAAATATCACCTAGATGGGGGATTACACTTCAGATATGCTCTGATCAGGAAACACATTTAACTGGAAGGTAATGCAGGGGGTATGTGCTTTGTTAGGAGTTTACCAGCAATTTTACACTCCCCAACGTCCAGAGTTCTGGAATTGTGGAGTGAACAAACAGAACACAAAAGAACAGTCTGACTAAAGCTTTGACAAAGAATGGATAGGGATGGATTAAGGTACTCTCAGTCATTCGACTGAAGTTCAAAGCAGCCCCAGCGAGATGGAACAGGTTAATACATGTGAGCTGATGACAGTGAGTTATGAATATACTGAAGATGTAAAAACGCCCGGAGCAGAGGTTTGTAACGGAAAAGGAAATGCTATCGGATACATCCAAGAGTTAGTAAAACATTACATGCACTTAAGAATTAGTTAATTGATCAGTAGACGATCAAATATGCGAAAAGGTGAAAATAAGCAGTGAAGCTGATATGTTGATGGACGGAGATTAGGTAATGGTTAGAATTCTTCCGGAAACAGCTGGTCTCCAGCCCCGTTGCGTGGGACAACATTAGTGTTAAAGTGGCAGGAGAACCATGAGTCCTAGTGGGCATGAAAGGAACTGCTAAATGGAAACATTGGACTCAGTTGAAACAGTATACGCCATAAAGGAATAATTTAACTAACATAACTGACACTGGCCTGCATTTATTTTTGTTTTTGCAGCTTTATAATATGCATGCATCATGCTGGAATCATGAGTGCTTCAACGATGCGACATGTAATCATCCGAAGCTCCAAGTAGAATGAGAAGAAAATTGTTGGAATGGATACCGTGCTAATGTTGTAATTGTAATTATAATTAATCTAGGTGCCAAGTATTTAAAAACATACAAGGAATTTGATTCGTGGAGATCGAAGCTCCAACGATCGGAGCGGCTAAAGACTCCTGCGATTGGAGCTACTGAAGTCAATCCCCAAACAAGGAATCGCAAGATCCACGGTGTTAAGTCCGCAGGCTCCCGCGTTAGAGCTCCTGAAGTCGATCCCCAGCAAAGGGACTGCCAGCTTCACGTTGTTTGGCTGCAGTGAGGACGGAGATACGATACGGAAAAAGTCGCATCTCTGTCGGGGAAAGAGATAAAATAAAGTTTCCCCACCCCGGCACATAATACAAAACTATAAATACACTAAAACATGTATTTAACTACAGACTGAAAACACCAAAATAAGAAAAGGACGGGACAGACTGTTGGCGAGGTTGCCATCTACGGCGACACCCGGTAAATACAGTCACCTGCACAAATTGAGCTATATAAATGATTGGGAAAACAGTGCAGAGTGAAGGGGAAAATGTTACTTGGATATGTTCGAATTGTACTGTTTTGAGTTGGATCCTTGGACATCAAAAGAGTAACCTTTCTTCCCCATTGCCGTCACGTTCAGTTGATGTTTAACCCTATGCGGTATGACATTACGGAATGGTGCTCAACAGCAGCAAGGGAATTATTCAAATATTTGCCAAGGGAGCAGTTGTTGGCAAAGGGGTAAAAACACAATGTGACTGAAGGGGACCTATGAAGATAATGGAAGCTGGATACGCCATAGAGCTATCCACGATTAATATGCTAGATGTGGTTGGATGAGTAATACACCATAGGAACCGTTGAGAAAGAAGATACAGAGAGTGTCAGTACTGGGATTTAAAGATGCCGAGACACTTAATAAGGTAGGGGAGATAGCAACAGGGTGACATTCTAATCTTAGCCAACCACCAAGTCTCCAATTGGACATCAAATCAACAACGTAAACAATGGAGTCAGGACATGCAACCTGATTGTCACCTAAAACCGCTAAAACCGAGTCAAGTGGATCAGATCTGCCAGGATACTAAGGGAACATCAAATATTGGAGTAGTTCTCCATGGTTCACACCAGCTGAAGAATAATGCTTTTAGAAACATAGAAACATAGAAACATAGTAAATAGGTGCAGTAGGAGGCCATTCGGCCCTTTGAGCCAGCACCGGCATTTATTGTGTTCATGGCTGAACGTCCCCAATTAGTAACCCGTGCCTGCCGTCTCCCCATATCCCTTGATTCCACTAGCCCCTAGAGCTCTATCTAACTATGTCTTAAACCCATCCAGCGATTTGGCATCCACTGCCCTCTGTGGCAGGAAATTCCACAAATTCATAACTCTCTGGGTGAAAACGTTTTTTCTCACCTCAGTCTTAAATGGCCTCACATTTATTCTAAGACTGTGGCCCCTGGTTCTGTACTGGCCCAACATTGCGAACATTTTTCCAGCATTTAGCTTGTCCAGTCCTTTTATAAGTGCATACATTTCTATAAGATCCCCCCTCATCGGTCTAAACTCTAGTGAATACAAACCTAGTACTTTCAATCTTTCCTCATATAACAGTCCCACCATCCCAGGAATCAATCTCGTGAACCTACGATGCACTACCTCAATCACACGGATGTCCTTCCTCAAATTAGGAGACCAAAACTGTACACAATACTCCAGATGCGGTCTTACCAGAGCCCTATACAACTGCAGAAGAAGCTCTACACTCCTACACTAAAGTCGTTTTGTTATGAAGGCCAACATTCCATTAGCATTCTTCACTGCCTGCTGTACCTGCACGACAACTTTCAGTGACTGGTGTGCAAGGAAACCCAGGTCTCGTGTGTAATAGCGCGGGCCTATGGGACAAGCCACACCAGCAGTGCCTGACAGGGCTGCTTCATGTATTAAGATGCCGGCCATCGGGAGAGCCGCGCCAGTAGCGCCTGATACAGGGCTGTTTCATTTGTGACATTGCCGGCCTTTGGGAGAACCACGCCAGCAGCGCCTGGGACAGGGCTGTTTCATGTCAAAAAGCGCTGGCCTCTACGAGAGGCGGCGCCAGCAATGCCTGGGGCAGGGTTGCTCAATTTCACACACAAGTCTGCTATGCCCTCGGAGTCGGGAGATGATTCTCCACCGGGGCTGGATAGCAAGTCCCACGGAGTCGGGGGATGATTCCTCACTGGGGCGGGTTAGTACGTTTGAAACGACTATCCCAAATGCAGCAACTGTTGGATACAGTGCTATAGCAGGGCACACACCAACAGGAGGAGTGTCAGCACCACCCTGAACAAAAAGGCGCCAGCAGTATCTAGTAGAGAACTGTTGATATCACCTTCATAGATGAGGATTAGTTCTGACACTGACTGATGGTAAGGTTGAGACAAAAGTTCCACCTCTGCAGGCTGCACCAGCAGCTCCATTTGACAGAGCTGCTACAGGTCTCTCTCTTGGAGGGAGAGACCAAGACGGGTCAGTATCCTGCTGTTACTGAGTCTCAGGGTATGGTTGTGGGGCATACCCTCAGGGATGAAGGGCACGTGTCAGAGGTAACTTTTTTCCTGACAACAAAGTTGCCATCCCAGCAGTATATTCTATCCAGGTATAGGTCCAATGGGTTCATATCAGTATAGGTATCCTGCAGCCTGCGGCAGCGCCTGTTTACGTCTGCCTACGAATCACCCTCTCTGAGGAGGGAAGAGCAAAAGGTCAAGATATAACTGACTCCAGGCTCTAAATAAGTCAATAGAACATACTGGAGCACATATGTGCCTGCAGTGAACAGCGCCAACAGGGCGATATGAGAGCCAGCCGCCGAATCTGTTATTCAGGTAGGCCTATTCAACAGGGGAAGAAACCTGGTAGACGAATCAATTGAGGCCAATGACGGGCAAAGGTCATCGTTTCAGAACGCAGCCCAGGCGCTCATCGGCAGTAGGCGGTTCACTGGAGCTGGGGGCAGCATTGTAGCTCAGAAATTCCATGCACTTTACCAACCCTACTCAACAAAGTGGGTCTAGCATTTCCAAAACATGGGTAAGTGCACTGTTCACAAGTTGTAATATTTACATCTGGTTGAGGCATAGTCGTAGCATTCCAAGCAAGTTTGGATAATGGCCAGGGTTATTTGATAATGTTAAGGTTCCGAAATCAGGCCAACGTTCTCATGCAAACCACCCATGGAATAAGGCAGGAGTGGCATGTTTATTATGAAAAGTGGAGAGTGTCGGGCACAGTTTATCCCATCAGTGTCGGGATGGGATAAACTGTTCGTTGGTCATTGGGATTTACCTTTAGTTATTAATTAGCCTATGATTCCGCCCTGTGGCAAGAGATTGGACTTAATAGCAACCTGTTGTAAAACTGACTTTTATTTCATCAAGAGTAATTGGCAATATAGTAGCTGTGTTTCAGCTGAGCAAATCAAGGAACTGATATCGTGCAAAGTAGCAACCTCTCAAAGGACAGTTAGACCATTGGTAACAACCTTATGCGATTGTCAGCTGAAGCTACCTCAGTCACAATGATGAAAAATCAGTATTTAGCACTGCTGAACATGACAGGAAACTCATTTGAACTTCAATTTGAACTTGAACTCGCTCCAGTAGTTTGTTCCATCGAATTCAATTATTACAAACTGATGCTTATGAAAGTATGGTTCAATTCTACATCGAATATCGACATGTTGGTGCATATTTATTCACTGATTGCAAAAATATGTGGCACAACAGTGCGGAGAAATACATTCTCGCTACAAAAGGAGGAATGTTCTTTTATGTCTTCCTTTTCTACAATGTTTTACATCGCAAAAATTGACAACTTTTGCGGTTTTTAACAGATAAGAACGTATGTGTTGTTTATGTTACAATCTATGCCGGAAGCTCCCTTGCACTCCAGAAGGATTGAGCTACTCCGTGCATCAGGCCCTTTGACCTGATGATCTTACGTTCAACCACCCTATAGAAATGATATACTGTCACAAAGTTTGTGTTACACCATGTACTACCACGGCGCGGCGAATTAGACATCCTCCTCGTTTGCCTGATACATCCGTCTCTGGTGCGATAGACATGTCTGGTGCAGATAGGCATCAGTCACTGCGGCGGTGAGACATGTGGTGCGATATACATCAGCCTCTGGTGCTGCGTGACATCAGCTCCTGGTGCGGATAAGCATCAACGTCTGGTGCTGGGGACATCTGACTCTGGTGCGGTGAGACATCAGCTTCTAATGCAGTGAGGCAGGCATGAGGGTAGCTTGTGTTGGTGGGAAACTTCAAGGTGTTTTGAAATAGTATAAAGTACCTGTAGGGCACTCGATATGCTGAGGGTGGCTACAGTTGTGAAAGGTGCTAACATCCAATACGGGCCCGATGGACAGACAGTATTACCTATAATTGACTGCAACAAAAAGTAATCCGGTAATAAGGAGAGAAGTTATGTGATCCGGAGTACTCCTCGCTGAGGACAAAGCCAGGTGGCAGGGACAAGATAGGGGTAAATTAAAATAGAGTAATTATACTCACAGGCATGGCAAAAAACCTGCTATAAAAGTTAAAAATAACACAATTAGAGTGTGCAGAGCAGGAAGAACAAAACACATTTGCGGGGGAAAGGTGGCGATGTGTCGCCTACCGCCCCGCCGATCGACGGTGATGACATTGACGGAAAAAGTAGGCAATGAGATGTCTGTAGATGGACACAATGAGGATTAAGGACTATCCCTGCCATAGAACATAGAGATAAAGAAATTAGCTGCTGTCCCAGTAGCTCTGATTCAGACAGTTGTCAGTATGATTAGGGGCAAATTACCTGCATGATAGGGCATATGGCCAACCGGGATGTTATAAGTATGCAAATGTTTGTGAGAGTCAGCAGATTGCATGTGTTGTGGCAACTCGCTAGTTATTTTTTATTGGTATGAAAGGAGGTGAGAGTGTAAATATTGTTAAATTGTTTATTAGTTTTTTCTGGGGAAATGTTGAATTAATCGTATAGTCCAGATGGAATAGGATTCTGGGGTACACAAAATGCTGGAGAATCTCAGCGGGTGCAGCAGCATCTATGGAGCGAAGGAGATAGGCATCGTTTCGGGCCGAAACACTTCTTTAGACTAGGATTCGGCTCCTCAATGTGAAATATATTAGTTGAATCTCATGTGTCTTTATAGGGTAGTGTCCCTTTAGCACTTTGTGAGATGGGGCCTCTCCACCCCATTCATCTTTTAGCGTTTGGACATTTGTTAGATGCTTTCAATGTGGAAATTAACTGTTTATTCTTTGTTTTCTAACAAATGTTTTCATGAAGAAGGTGTGCAAAGTTGCAGTTTTGTTTTGTCTTGTCCGTTTGTTTTGTTCCTAATTTGTTCATATTTAATTGATTTAAACGAGGCATCCAAATACCATACTGCCATGGCTTCTAGGCTGCACCGGTGTGTCCAAGCACCTGAGTGCAACCTGACTCAGTTGAAGTTCAGAACTTTACTGATGCATATAATTCCACATGGTCATCGTAATATGGTGCAACCTTTCCCGGCAGGGAAGCTAAAGGCAGTATCAGATAATCGACGTGAGAGTAGATGGGATAGTGTATCATTGCCAGCGGATAATCATGTACAGATATTCAAAGACAATGTGTTGAAAACAGCCACAATTATGGTGAATGAAGGAAAAGAGCATGATGCATTGAAGTAGAAGCAGAAGAAGATGGGAGGATTGTAGGTGTAACTTTAGAGCGGTCAGTTGTACAAACATTTATGTAGACGGATCAAGGAAATATTATAATGGTACCCATGGAAAGCATGCGCAGTGGTAGATAGTGAAGGAAACATGTTGAAAGGGGAGCAGATTCAGGGGACAAGATCAGTACATGTAGCAGAATTAGTAGCCTTGACAGAGGCCCTGAAGTTAGGAAAATGAAAGTGAATATTTATACCGCCAGCAGATATGACTTTCAGGTTGTACATGGTTACTGTATCTGATGGAATGTTTACGAAAGCGATATAAAATGTATTGTTTAGTTCTAACTGACCGCTTTATCCGCTGGGTCGTGGCATTCTCATGTCGGGATTGTACCTCCGGAACCGTGACACGAATTCTGACTGAAGAAATATCACCTAGATGGGGGATAACACTTCAGATATGCTCTGATCAGGAAACACATTTAACTGGAAGGTAATGCAGGGGGTATGTGCTTTGTTAGGAGTTTACCAGCAATTTTACACTCCCCAACATCCAGAGTTCTGGAATTGTGGAGTGAACAAACAGAACACAAAAGAACAGTCTGACTAAAGCTTTGACAAAGAATGGATAGGGATGGATTAAGGTACTCTCAGTCATTCGACTGAAGTTCAAAGCAGCCCCAGCGAGATGGAACAGGTTAATACATGTGAGCTGATGACAGTGAGTTATGAATATACTGAAGATGTAAAAACGCCCGGAGCAGAGGTTTGTAACGGAAAAGGAAATGCTATCGGATGCATCCAAGAGTTAGTAAAACATTACATGCACTTAAGACTTAGTTAATTGATCAGTAGACGATCAAATATGCGAAAAGGTGAAAATAAGCAGTGAAGCTAATATGTTGATGGACGGAGATTAGGTAATGGTTAGAATTCTTCCGGAAACAGCTGGTCTCCAGCCCCGTTGCGTGGGACAACATTAGTGTTAAAGTGGCAGGAGAAACATGAGTCCTAGTGGGCATGAAAGGAACTGCTAAATGGAAACATTGGACTCAGTTGAAACAGTAGACGCCATAAAGGAATAATTTAACGAACATAACTGACAATGGCCTGCATTTATTTTTGTTTTTGCAGCTTTATAATATGCATGCATCAGGCTGGATTCATGAGTGCTTCAACGATGCGACATGTAATCATCCGAAGCTCCAAGTAGAATGAGAAGAAAATTGTTGGAATGGATACCGTGCTAATGTTGTAATTGTAATTATAATTAATCTAGGTGCCAAGTATTTAAAAACATACAAGGAATTTGATTCGTGGAGATCGAAGCTCCAACGATCGGAGCGGCTAAAGACTCCTGCGATTGGAGCTACTGAAGTCAATCCCCAAACAAGGAATCGCAAGATCCACGGTGTTAAGTCCGCAGGCTCCCGCGTTAGAGCTCCTGAAGTCGATCCCCAGCAAAGGGACTGCCAGCTTCACGTTGTTTGGCTGCAGTGAGGACGGAGATACGATACGGAAAAAGTCGCATCTCTGTCGGGGAAAGAGATAAAATAAAGTTTCCCCACCCCGGCACATAATACAAAACTATAAATACACTAAAACATGTATTTAACTACAGACTGAAAACACCAAAATAAGAAAAGGACGGGACAGACTGTTGGCGAGGTTGCCATCTACGGCGACACCCGGTAAATACAGTCACCTGCACAAATTGAGCTATATAAATGATTGGGAAAACAGTGCAGAGTGAAGTGGAAAATGTTACTTGGATATGTTCGAATTGTACTGTTTTGAGTTGGATCCTTGGACATCAAAAGAGTAACCTTTCTTCCCCATTGCCGTCACGTTCAGTTGATGTTTAACCCTATGCGGTATGACATTACGGAATGGTGCTCAACAGCAGCAAGGGAATTATTCAAATATTTGCCAAGGGAGCAGTTGTTGGCAAAGGGGTAAAAACACAATGTGACTGAAGGGGACCTATGAAGATAATGGAAGCTGGATACGCCATAGAGCTATCCACGATTAATATGCTAGATGTGGTTGGATGAGTAATACACCATAGGAACCGTTGAGAAAGAAGATACAGAGAGTGTCAGTACTGGGATTTAAAGATGCCGAGACACTTAATAAGGTAGGGGAGATAGCAACAGGGTGACATTCTAATCTTAGCCAACCACCAAGTCTCCAATTGGACATCAAATCAACAACGTAAACAATGGAGTCAGGACATGCAACCTGATTGTCACCTAAAACCGCTAAAACCGAGTCAAGTGGATCAGATCTGCCAGGATACTAAGGGAACATCAAATATTGGAGTAGTTCTCCATGGTTCACACCAGCTGAAGAATAATGCTTTTAGAAACATAGAAACATAGAAACATAGTAAATAGGTGCAGTAGGAGGCCATTCGGCCCTTTGAGCCAGCACCGGCATTTATTGTGTTCATGGCTGAACGTCCCCAATTAGTAACCCGTGCCTGCCGTCTCCCCATATCCCTTGATTCCACTAGCCCCTAGAGCTCTATCTAACTATGTCTTAAACCCATCCAGCGATTTGGCATCCACTGCCCTCTGTGGCAGGAAATTCCACAAATTCATAACTCTCTGGGTGAAAACGTTTTTTCTCACCTCAGTCTTAAATGGCCTCACATTTATTCTAAGACTGTGGCCCCTGGTTCTGTACTGGCCCAACATTGCGAACATTTTTCCAGCATTTAGCTTGTCCAGTCCTTTTATAAGTGCATACATTTCTATAAGATCCCCCCTCATCGGTCTAAACTCTAGTGAATACAAACCTAGTACTTTCAATCTTTCCTCATATAACAGTCCCACCATCCCAGGAATCAATCTCGTGAACCTACGATGCACTACCTCAATCACACGGATGTCCTTCCTCAAATTAGGAGACCAAAACTGTACACAATACTCCAGATGCGGTCTTACCAGAGCCCTATACAACTGCAGAAGAAGCTCTACACTCCTACACTAAAGTCGTTTTGTTATGAAGGCCAACATTCCATTAGCATTCTTCACTGCCTGCTGTACCTGCACGACAACTTTCAGTGACTGGTGTGCAAGGAAACCCAGGTCTCGTGTGTAATAGCGCGGGCCTATGGGACAAGCCACACCAGCAGTGCCTGACAGGGCTGCTTCATGTATTAAGATGCCGGCCATCGGGAGAGCCGCGCCAGTAGCGCCTGATACAGGGCTGTTTCATTTGTGACATTGCCGGCCTTTGGGAGAACCACGCCAGCAGCGCCTGGGACAGGGCTGTTTCATGTCAAAAAGCGCTGGCCTCTACGAGAGGCGGCGCCAGCAATGCCTGGGGCAGGGTTGCTCAATTTCACACACAAGTCTGCTATGCCCTCGGAGTCGGGAGATGATTCTCCACCGGGGCTGGATAGCAAGTCCCACGGAGTCGGGGGATGATTCCTCACTGGGGCGGGTTAGTACGTTTGAAACGACTATCCCAAATGCAGCAACTGTTGGATACAGTGCTATAGCAGGGCACACACCAACAGGAGGAGTGTCAGCACCACCCTGAACAAAAAGGCGCCAGCAGTATCTAGTAGAGAACTGTTGATATCACCTTCATAGATGAGGATTAGTTCTGACACTGACTGATGGTAAGGTTGAGACAAAAGTTCCACCTCTGCAGGCTGCACCAGCAGCTCCATTTGACAGAGCTGCTACAGGTCTCTCTCTTGGAGGGAGAGACCAAGACGGGTCAGTATCCTGCTGTTACTGAGTCTCAGGGTATGGTTGTGGGGCATACCCTCAGGGATGAAGGGCACGTGTCAGAGGTAACTTTTTTCCTGACAACAAAGTTGCCATCCCAGCAGTATATTCTATCCAGGTATAGGTCCAATGGGTTCATATCAGTATAGGTATCCTGCAGCCTGCGGCAGCGCCTGTTTACGTCTGCCTACGAATCACCCTCTCTGAGGAGGGAAGAGCAAAAGGTCAAGATATAACTGACTCCAGGCTCTAAATAAGTCAATAGAACATACTGGAGCACATATGTGCCTGCAGTGAACAGCGCCAACAGGGCGATATGAGAGCCAGCCGCCGAATCTGTTATTCAGGTAGGCCTATTCAACAGGGGAAGAAACCTGGTAGACGAATCAATTGAGGCCAATGACGGGCAAAGGTCATCGTTTCAGAACGCAGCCCAGGCGCTCATCGGCAGTAGGCGGTTCACTGGAGCTGGGGGCAGCATTGTAGCTCAGAAATTCCATGCACTTTACCAACCCTACTCAACAAAGTGGGTCTAGCATTTCCAAAACATGGGTAAGTGCACTGTTCACAAGTTGTAATATTTACATCTGGTTGAGGCATAGTCGTAGCATTCCAAGCAAGTTTGGATAATGGCCAGGGTTATTTGATAATGTTAAGGTTCCGAAATCAGGCCAACGTTCTCATGCAAACCACCCATGGAATAAGGCAGGAGTGGCATGTTTATTATGAAAAGTGGAGAGTGTCGGGCACAGTTTATCCCATCAGTGTCGGGATGGGATAAACTGTTCGTTGGTCATTGGGATTTACCTTTAGTTATTAATTAGCCTATGATTCCGCCCTGTGGCAAGAGATTGGACTTAATAGCAACCTGTTGTAAAACTGACTTTTATTTCATCAAGAGTAATTGGCAATATAGTAGCTGTGTTTCAGCTGAGCAAATCAAGGAACTGATATCGTGCAAAGTAGCAACCTCTCAAAGGACAGTTAGACCATTGGTAACAACCTTATGCGATTGTCAGCTGAAGCTACCTCAGTCACAATGATGAAAAATCAGTATTTAGCACTGCTGAACATGACAGGAAACTCATTTGAACTTCAATTTCAACTTGAACTCGCTCCAGTAGTTTGTTCCATCGAATTCAGTTATTACAAACTGATGCTTATGAAAGTATGGTTCAATTCTACATCGAATATCGACAAGTTGGTGCATGTTTATTCACTGATTGCAAAAATATGTGGCACAACAGTGCGGAGAAATACATTCTCGCTACAAAAGGAGGAATGTTCTTTTATGTCTTCCTTCATTTTTGCCTTATTAGACGGGTGTTAAAACAGTCAGCAAGACCTCGCTTGGGTTTGTACTGTCGGACTGACCAAGCAGCCATGTCACCTGTTTCATCAGGCATAATAATACAACGGTATACGGTTATTCCAAAAAAAACAAAACCTTGCTGGTTCAAACTGTGGTTCAGGAGACCGGCCTTTGCATAATAAAACATTTATTGACTTACACGTTTTGAATGGATTGACTTATGGCTCAGGTTGTCACATCAAGCCATGAATTTGCTCATTGCAGAGTGCAGGGATAGCACCCAAAAACAGTACATTCCTATTGAGGGGATCGGAAGTTATTTCGTTTAAATGTTAATGTTACATTAATACGGTACAGATTACTGACATCTTCTAGTTCATTCTTAAATGGTATTTGGCAATAATTCAGTTATAGAGACACTACAGCTGCAACAAACAGGAACGACTCTGTCAGGTTCAACCCGGATATCGAGTTGTTAAAGAGATCTTGACACAAGTTATCCTACTATATGAATATGCAGTTGGTTATTGAAAATGTGTGAACATTACGTCACGAAGGGGTTCCAGCTACACCCTTAGTTATGACAATAATATCAGCACAATGAAGGCAAACATTGCAAATGCTGTGGCTAGATAGGATGGAATTGGCTGCAGGTGCCATTACATTTCACATTCTGATCTACACAAGCAGAGCAGACCAGGGGTGGCATGATTTAAGATCATTTTTCGGATACCCCACGGTCTCACATCTATGTGGGAGGGCAGGCTTGCTATATTATATCAGGGCCACCAGAATCCTAAGAAGTGTGGAATCAGCATTGTTTATTAATCAACAAACAACTACACAAAGATAGGTTGGTTCAGACTATTTCAAGGTGGCAGAAGCTGATTCTGGGTTATGCAGGAAAGGAAACTGACGATTGCATATCTCATTCCCCCAGGTCAGCATCAACGTCAGCGGCCAGGACAATGGACATGCCCATCGACCGCAGGATGGCCAACTAAATTGATTTTTTTTTAAATTCCATAGGCCGGTTATCGACCCGGGGTTTTGCCCATTTTGTTTTTGTGTCCACTTTAGCCTCCCCTGAGTTACAGAGGTTGCTATTGATTTATTTATTAACATAAACCATTAATACATTTGAATCAATATCATGCTTAATGCATTTTGCTTATTCACTCATCCTGAATCAGTCGATGCAGTGGGATGCCGAGATTTCGATCTGCGGCATGAAATCACAAAGCTTCGGACACTTCACGGAATCACTCATGTGACTCCGAAGTTAAATAGTACGATTAATGAGCAACAGCAACAAAGAGAAGCAGGAGAAAGCACTGATTGGCTCTAGCCCAAGTGGGAGGAGAGTTCTCAGTGAGTCAGAGGGGGAAAGCAGTTCCTCAAAACTGAGGAATTTGGTTTGTAAATTAGGCAATTGAACAGTCAATATAAGCAAGGCAGCTCTTGGGGAGCGGCAGTGAGGGAAGTGCCCTGTGAGTAAAGTGTGAGTCTTTGGCTCGAGAGTCTTCGGCGAGGAGGCTGCGCAAAATACTGGATAGGGCGAGACCGAGGCAAAAGAATATGTCAAGCAAGCTGATGCAGTGTGATGCTTGCAGTATGTGGGAGGTCAAGGACACTGCTGGTGCCTCTGGATGCTACAAATGTGAGAAGTGCATCCAGGTACAGCTCCTGAAGGACCGTGTTGGGGAACTGGAGAAACAAGTGGATGACCTCAGGTTCATTCGAGAAACTGAGTCGTTTCTCGACAAGTCCTTCAGTGAGATTGTTACACCCAAGGCACTAGAAGAGAGAAGGTGGGTGACGGTGAGAAAGGGAGGAAAACATGGGATGCAAAAGGTCCCCGGGTGTTGTACCTCTTGTGAACAGGTTCACCCACGTGGAAGCTGCCGGGACAGAAGACGGTATCCCACTGAGCGGCGGACTGGCTTGCCAAACAAAAAGGGCTTATGAGCCAAACCCACAGAGGCCAAAGTCGGGCAACGCCATTGTAGTTGGAGACTCCATTGTGAGAGGTACGGACAGGGGTTTTTGCGGCAACAGACGGGATTCCAGGATGGTGTGCTGCCTTCCTGGTGCCAGGATCCATGATGTTACGGACAGAGTGCAGACAATCCTCAAGGGCGAAGGTGACCAGCCGGAAGTGGTCGTGCATGTTGGCACAAATGATGTTGGAAAGAAGGAGATGAATTTTTTGCAGCGGGACTTCAGAGAGCTCGGAAAAATGCTGAAAAGCAGGACTTCCAGGGTTGTTATCTCCGGTTTGCTTCCAGTTCCTAGTGCTGGCGAGAGCAGGAACAGGGAGATATGGGACCTGAATGTGTGGCTGAGGAACTGGTGCAGGGGGCAGGGATTTAGATTCTTAGATCACTGGGATTTTTTTTATAGTAAGGGGGAACTGTACAAAAGGGACGGATTGCATCTTAACAGGTGGGGGACCAGCATTCTGGCCGGCAGGTTTGCCACTGCTACACGGATGGTTTTAAACTGAATAAGGGGGGTGGGGTATCAAATGGGATAGTCGAGGACGGAGTTAGAGGGAAAGAGAGTAAAGCGATGGTTAATGACCCCAGAATTAACGGGGAAGAAAGCTCACAAAGGGATAGGAGAGTATGGCCAAGTGTAATAGGGATCGATGTGAAAGGGGCCACTTGTCAACATAATTGTATAAGGAGTAAGAGTGTTGTAAAAACAAGCCTGAAGGCTTTGTGTCTCAATGCGAGGAGCATTCGTAATAAGGTGGATGAGTTGAAGGTGCAGATAGCGATTAATGACTATGCTATAGTTGGAATCACGGAGACTTGGCTCCAGGATGACCAAGGCTGGGAGCTGAACATCCAGGGATATTCAATATTCAGGAGGGATAGACGAAAAGGAAAAGGAGGTGGGGTAGCGTTGCTGGTGAGAGAGGAGATTAATGCAATAGAAAGGAAGGACATTAGCGTGGAGGATGTGGAATCGATATGGGTAGAGCTGCGAAACTCTAAGGGGCAGAAAACGCTAGTGGGAACTGTGTACAGGCCACCTAACAGTAGTATTGGAGTTGGGGATGGCATCAAACAGGAAATTAGAAATGCGTGCAACAAGGGTAACACGGTTATAATGGGTGACTTCAATCTGCATGTAGATTGGGTGAATCAAATTGGCAGGGGTGCTGAGGAAGAGGATTTCCTGGAATGTATGCGGGATAGTTTTCTCAACCAACATGTGGAGGAACCAACGAGAGAGCAGGCTATTCTAGACTGGGTATTGAGTAATGAGGAAGGGTTAGTTAGCAGTCTTGTTGTGCGTTGCCCCTTGGGCAAGAGTGACCATAATATGGTTGAGTTCTTCATTAGGATGGAGAGTGACAAAATTAAGTCAGAAACAAGGGTTCTGAACTTGAACAAAGGTAACTTTGAAGGTATGAGATGTGAATTGGCCAAGATAGACTGGCAGGTGATTCTTAAAGGGTTGACAGTGGATGTGCAATGGAAGGTATTTAAAGACTGCATGGATGAAGTACAAAAGTTGTTCATACCAGTTTGGCAAAAGAATAAATCGGGGAAGATGGTGCATCCATGGATAACAAGGGAAATCAGGGATAGTATAAAAACAAAAGATGAGGCATACAAATTTGCCAGAAAAAGCAGCCTACCGGAGGACTGGGAGAAATTCAGAATCCAGCAGAGGAGGACAAAGGGCTTAATTAGGAAAGGGAAAATAGATTATGAAAGGAAACTGGCAGGGAACATAAAAACTGACTGCAAAAGTTTTTATAGATATGTAAAGAGAAAGAGACTAGTTAAAACAAATGTTGGTCCCTTGCAGTCAGAAACAGGTGAATTGATCATGGGGAACAAGGACATGGCAGACCAATTGAATAACTACTTTGGTTCTGTCTTCACTAAGGAAGACATAAATAATCTGCCGGAAATAGTAGTGGAACGGGGGTCAAATAAGATGGAGGAACTGAGTGAAATCCAGGTTAGCCGGGAGGTGGTGTTGGGTAAATTGAACGGATTGAAGGCCGATAAATCCCCAGGGCCAGATAGTCTGCATCCCAGAGTACTCAAGGAGGTAGCCACAGAAATAGTGGATGCATTAGTGATAATTTTTCAAAATTCCTTAGATTCTGGAGTAGTTCCTGAGGATTGGAGGGTAGCTAATGTAACCCCACTTTTTAAAAAAGGAGGGAGAGAGAAAGCGGGGAATTACAGACCAGTTAGTCTAACATCGGTAGTGGGGAAACTGCTAGAGTCAGTTATTAAAGATGGGATAGCAGCGCATTTGGAAAGTGGTGAAATCATTGGACAAAGTCAGCATGGATTTACGAAAGGTAAATCATGTCTGACAAATCTGATAGAATTTTTCGAGGATGTAACTAGCAGAGTGGATAAGGGAGAACCAGTGGATGTGTTATATCTAGACTTTCAGAAGGCTTTCGACAAGGTCCCGCATAAGAGATTAGCATACAAACTTAAAGCACACGGTATTGGGGGTTCAGTATTGATGTGGATAGAGAACTGGCTAGCAGACAGGAGGCAAAGGGTAGGAGTAAACGGGTCCTTTTCAGAATGGCAGGCAGTGACTAGTGGGGTGCCGCAAGGCTCAGTGCTGGGACCCCAGCTATTTACAATATATATTAATGATTTGGACGAGGGAATTCAATGCAACATCTCCAAATTTGCAGATGATACCAAGCTGGGGGGTATAGTTAGGTGTGAGGAGGATGCTTGGAGGCTGCAGGGTGATTTGGATAGGCTGAGTGAATGGGCAGATGCATGGCAGATGCAGTACAATGTGGATAAATGTGAGGTTATCGACTTTGGCGGCAAAAACATGAGGGTAGACTATTATCTGAATGGTGGCAGATTAGGTGAGGGGGAGATGCAACGAGACCTGGGTGTCATGGTACGCCAGTCATTGAAAGTAGGCATGCAGGTGCAGCAGGCAGTGAAGAAAGCAAATGGTATGTTAGCATTCATAGCGAAAGGATTTGAGTATAGGAGCAGGGAGGTTCTACTGCAGTTGTACAGGGTTTTGGTGAGGCCACACCTGGAGTACTGCGTACAGTTTTGGTCTCCAAATCTGAGGAAAGACATCCTTGCCATAGAGGGGGTACAGAGAAGATTCACCAGACTTATTCCTGGGATGTCAGGACTTTCATATGAGGAAAGATTGGATAGACTCGGTTTGTACTCGATGGAATTTAGAAGATTGAGGGGGGATCTTATAGAAACCTACAAAATTCTTAAGGGGTTGGACAAGCTAGATGCTGGAAGATTGTTCCCGATGTTGGGGGAGTCCAGAACAAGGGGTCACAGTCTAAGGATAAGGGGGAATCCCTTTAGGACCGAAATGAGGAAAACATTCTTTACACAGAGAGTGGTGAGTCTCTGGAATTCTCTGCCACAGAAGGTAGTTGAGGCCAGTTCATTGGCTATATTTAAGAGGGCGTTAGATGTGGCACTTGTGGCTAAAGGGATCAGGGGGTATGGAGAGAAGGCAGGTACGGGATACTGAGTTGGATGATCAGCCATGATCACATTGAATGGCGGTGCAGGCTCGAAGGGCCGAATGGCCTACTCCTGCACCTATTTTCTATGTTTCTATGTTTCTATGAGAACTTACCAGTTTGAAGATTGATCTTGATTTGATGAGGAGTTACGTTGGTGATTACATGCGCGCCACGCCCAACCCTCTCTCATCAAGATCATCTGGTAGTTCTCGAGTCACGCATCTTACTATGTCACTTCGGTGATTGTTATTTGTAATTTCATACCGCTGCTTTGAAGATTGATGCGCATGCGGCCTGAACGCGGTTCTTCGCGTCATCACCAACGTAACTCCTCATAAAATCAAAATCAAACTTCAAACTGGTAAATTCTCATTTAATCTTACTACTTTAACCGTACCCTATATCTGACTTTAATCAGATAGGCACAGAAAAAAAAATAAAACAGCTCACAGATCAGTGGTGAGTTTATCGAATGTCGGTTTATTAGTAGGCTGTGGGCCTGGGAGCTTTTTCATTCAGACTCGTGACCCAAATCATGGAACTACCTAAATGTTTAACATATTAAACCATATAACCATATAACCATATAACAATCACATCACGGAAACAGGCCTTCTCGGCCCTTCCAGTCCGTGCAGACCATTTATTTCCCCCCTCATGTTTCCCCTAAACTTCTGTCCCTTAATTCTCATGTCATGCCCTCTTGTTGGAATCTTCCCTACCCTCAATGGGAAAAGCTTATCCACGTCAACTCTGGCTATCCCTTTCCTAATTTTAAAGACCTCAATCAAGTCCCCCCCTTAACCTTCTGCGCTCCAAAGAATAAAGACCTAACTTGTTCAAACTAAGAATAACGACCTTACTTGTTCAGCCTATGTAAAATATTGTGTAAAAATATTATAAAGATCATACCTCAAACTTGTCAAGAACAACACCCGCACATTTCTTTTATAAATATGAGAAAAACCTTAAGTTTTCTGAGTAGCAATTGCCCAATCAACGCACGTTTGATATTGATATATATTAACCGGTTTGTAATTCCCCGTTTTCCGTCTCCCACTTTTCAAGAAAGGAGCGCGAGGAAAACCGGGGAATTACAGACCAGTTAGCCTGACTTCGGTGGTGGGAAAGATGCTGGAGTCAATTTTTAAAGAGGTAATAATGGGGCATTTGGACAGCAGTGAAAGGATTAATCCAAGTCAACATGGATTTATGAAAGGAAAATCATGCTTGACTAATTTTATCGAATTTTCTGAGGATGTGACAAGTAAAATGGGTGAAGGGGAGCCAGTGGATGTAGTGTATCTAGACTTTCAGAAAGCCTTTGATAAGGTCCCGCACGGGAGACTGGTGACTAAAATTAGAGTACATGGTTTAGGGGTAGGGTGTTGACGTGGATAGAAAATTGGTTGGCAGACAGGAAGCAAAGTTTAGGAGTGAATGCGTCATTTCCAGAATGGCAGGCAGTGGCGATTAGAGTGCCACAAGGCTCGGTGTTGGGACCGCAACTGTTTACCATATATATTAATGATTTGGAAGAGGAAATTAGGTGCAACACTAGGAAGTTTGCGGATGACGCAAAGCTGGGTGGGAGTGTGAACTGTGAAGAGGATGTTAGGAGGTTGCAGGGTGACCTGGACAGGTTGAGTGAGTGGACAGATGCGTAGCAGAAGCTGTACAACATAGACAACTGTAAGGTTATCCACTTCGGCAGCAAAATTATCTCAATTGGGTTAGGTTAGGTAAGGGGGGAGGTACAGCGACACCTGGGTGGCCTTGTACACCAGTCACTGAAAGTTGGCGTGCAGGTACAGCAGGCAGTGAAGAAAGCTAATGGAATGTTGGCCTTCATAACAATAGGATTTCAGTATAGGAGTAAAGGGGTTCTTCTCCAGTTGTATAGGGCACTGGTAAGACCACATCTGGGGTATTGTGTACAATTTTGGTCTCCTAATTTGAGGAGGGACATCCTTGTGATTGAGGCAGTGCAGCATTAGTTCGTGAGATTGATCCCTGGGTTGGTGGGAGTGTCAGACGAGGAAAGATTGAAAAGACTAGGCTTGTATTCACTGGGGTGTAGAAGGATGAGGGGGTATCTTATAGAAACATATACAATTACAAAAGGACTGGACAAGCTACTTGCAGGAAAAATGTTCCAAATGTTTAAAACATGCTCCATTGTTTTAAAAGGGTTCAAAGCATAAACTTAGCAATTGTAGACCGGCTAATTTGACGTCAGTGGGCAAATTAATGGAAAGCATACTTAGAGACAATATATATCAGCATCTGGATCAACAAGGTGTGATCTGGAACAGTCAACATAGATTTGTGCCTGGAAGGTCATGTTTGACAAACCTTCTTGAATATTTTGAAGAGGTTACTAGGGAAATTGATGAGGGTAATGCAGTGGATGTTGTCTATATGGATTTCAGTTAGGCCGTTGACAAGGTTTTCCATGGAAGGTTGGTTAAGAAGGTTCAATCGTTGGATGTTAATGGCAGAGTAGCAAGATGGATTCAACAGTGCCTAAATGTGAGATGTCAGAGAGTAATGGTGGATGACTGTTTGTCAGGTTGGAAGCCGGTGACCAGTGGGGTGCCTCAGGGATCTGTGTTGGGTCCACTGTTGTTTGTCATGTACATCCATGATCTGGATGATGGGGTGGCACATTGGATAAGTAAGTATGCAGATGATACTAAGATAGGTGGTGCTGTGGATAATGAACTAGATTTTCAAAGTCTACAGATTGATTTGGGCCATTTGGAAAAGTGGGCTGAAATATGGCAGATGGAGTTTAATGCTGATAAGTGTGAAGGACTTGGCAGGACAAATCAAAACAGGACGTACATGGTAATTGGTAGGGAATTGAGGAATGCTGTGGAACACAGGGATCTAGGAATAACTGTGCATAGTTCCCTGAAGGTGAAATCGCATGTAGGATGGTTAAGAAAGCTTTTTGTGCGCTGGCCTTTATAAATCAGAGCATTGAATATAGGAAGTAATGTTAAAATTGTACAAAGCATTGGTAAGACCAATTGTGGAGTATGGTGTACAATTTTGATCGCCTAATTATAGGAAGGATGTCAACAAATTAGAGCGAGTACAGAGGAGATTTACTAGAATGTTGCCTGGGTTCCAGCAACTAAGTTACAGAGAAAGGTTGAATAAATTAGGTCTTTATTCTTTGGAGCGCAGAAGGTTGAGGGGGGACTTGATTGAGGTCTTTAAAATGATGAAAGGGATAGACAGAGTTGACGTGGATATGCTTTTCCCATTGAGGGTAGGGAAGATTCAAACAAGAGAGCATGACATGAGAATTAAGGGACAGATATTTAGGTGTAACATGAGGGGGAACTTCTTTACTCAGAGAGTGGTGGTTGTGTGGAATGAGCTTCCTGCAGAAGTGGTGGAGGCAGGATCAATTTTAACATTTAAAAGTAAAGTGGATAGGTATATGGACGGGAAAGGAATGGAGGGGTATGGTCTGAGTGCATGTGGATGGGACTAGGGGAAAATAAATGGTCGGCACGGACGGAAAGGGCCGAGAGGGCCTGTTTCCGTGCTGTAATTGTTATATGGTTATATGGTTAATGTTGGGCGATTCGAGAACCAGGGCCACAGTCTTAGAATATAGGGGAGGCCATTTGAGACTGAGGTGAGAAACAACTTTTCACTCAAGCTGTGAATTTGTGGAATTCCCTGCCACAGGGGGCAGTGGCGGCCAAATCACTGGATGGATTCAAGAGAGAGTTAGATTGAGCTCTAGGGGCTAGTGCAATCAAGGGATATGGGGAGAAAGCAGGCACGGATTATCGATTGGGGACGATTATCCATGTTCACAATGAATGGTGGTGCTGGCTCGAAGGGCCGAATTGCCTCCTCCTGTTTCTATGTTTCTATATATCCGCCCGGAGCAGTGTGATCAAGTCCAAGCTGCTTCCCCAACCACAAAAAACTGAACGCATTTTATTCCTTCATGTCACCAAGGTCGCTTATGGAGTTCAACTGAACCACCAGTATCAATCTCTGTAACCTTTTATCTTTGTCTTTTGCCCGCGTTCATTTCATCTAACGTTTCCTATTGTTTGCAAACTCTCCTCCCAAAGATCTGATGCAGATACCATAAATATTAAGATTCTACTCGTCCCCTGATAAAATCGGTCGTTTGTTAACCTTCCTTAGATGTACCTGCTAAACACAGTGAGCAGCTGTAATCACTAGAATGCAACAGATACAAACCTAGACAGAATTAATAAAGACTATCCTTCTCCCAATAGATCAGAGAGCCTGTTTTTTCAGCGGAATGTTTCAGCTTTCCTATTCTAACTACATTCTTAGCCATTTTTCCAATCATGCCTACTCAGTATGTGAGCTCTAAGGTTAATCATATTATAAACTATTAATCTTCCCCAAAATTCTCAGAATTCACAATAACAAGATCCAAACATCTAGCTATTTAGCTAGCAAGGTCTATCTAGATCACTCTCTCAAGAGAGAGCGTACCTCCACAGAGAACTGCCTATCTAATTAACAAACGATCCAAATATCAATCCTGTTGATTAGCAATCTAGCTATCGAACGACCCGGTTATCTCGTTCTATTGTTATCTGAAGAAGGGTCTCGACCCGAAACGTCGCCTATCTCCTTCGCTCTTTAGATGTTGCTGCACCCGCTGAGTTTCTCCAGCCTTTTGTGTACCCTCTGTTGCTATCAAGCTAGTTCTATCTGCCTGGCTATCTGCCACCTATCTATCTAGCTATCTAGCAATATAGTAAACGAACTAACTAGTTATCTTGCTATCTATCTAGCTATTTATTTATCTAGCTCGTCAAATATCTTGCTGGCTATCAAACTATCTTGCAATCTGCCTATAGCTCTCTAGATGGATTCAACAGTGGCTGAATGGGAGAAGCCAGAGGGTGGATGGCTGTTTGTCGGGTTGGAGGCAGGTGACTAGTGGGGTGCCTCAGGGTTCTATGTTGGGTCCTTTGTTGTTTGACATGTACATCAATGATCTGTATGAAGGGGTGGTAAATTGGATTAGTAAGTATGCAGATGATACCAAGATAGGGGGTGTTATGGATAATGAAGAAGATTTCCAAAGTCTAATGCTGATAAATGTGAGGTGCTACACCTTGGCAGGACAAATCAAAATAGGACATACATGGTAAATGGTAGTGAATTGAAGAATACGGTTGAACAGAAGGATCTGGGAATAACCGTGCATAGTTTCTTGAAGGTGGAATCTCATATAGATAGGGTGGTAAAGAAAGCTTTTCGTATGCTGGCCTTTATAAATCAGAGCATTGTATAGAAGCTGGGATGTAATGTTAAAATTTTACAAGGCATTGGTGAGACCAAATCTGGAGATTGGTGTACAATTTTGGTCGCCCAATTATAGGAAGGATGTCAACAAAATAGAGAGGGTACAGAGGAGATTTACTAGAATGTTGCCTGGGTTTCAACAGCTAAGTTACAAAGATAGGTTGAATAAGTTAGGTCTTTATTCTCTGGAGCGCAGAAGGTTAAGGGGGGACTTGATAGAGGTCTTTAAAATGATGAGAGGGATAGACAGAGTTGATGTGGACAAGCTTTTCCCTTTGTGAAAAGGGAAGATCCAAACAAGAGGACATGACTTTAGAATCAGGCACGTGCCGTCAGGGTAGGCAAGGTAGGCACTGCCTACCCTGACTAAAATTATAACATAGTAATAACTAAATATAAATAATAAAGGCATGGGGAATTATGCCTATGTAAGAGACCGATCTATTAGGTAGGCATAATTCTCCGTGCCTTTCATCCGCAGCGCTTGTAACACGGGAAGGTCTGTGCATCCCACGTGCCGTCAGCGCTGCCTGAAGCCGTCAGTTTCAAGCGGGGCTGAAGGCAGCAGAAACTCTGCCTTTGCTGTACTGCGCATGAGCATCAGTCTACTGCGCATGCGCAGCGCAAGTTTTTGGCGGGGTTTTCATCTATGGTTTGTCGTGTACCAATAATGTGGTAAGTACATTTTGTGTTTATGTTTTTAAATACCGTATTTCCCGGGGTGTGGGGGTGGGGGAGAGCTCCTTTCACAGCGTTTGGCGAGTCTGGCCGGGGTAAAGTTGAGGGAGGGCACGAATGTTATGAATGAGGGGATTGGGATAATGCCACTTGCAATGCTCCTTGCACGGGGGCGTGCAATCACACCGCATTGAGGCGGGGAAGGGGAGAAGTAGCTCGGGTGGCTGAGCCGAGGGGCCGGACAGCAAATCAGGCACCACCTTGGCTCCTTCTGCCGGTCCCCGTTCACCTCTGGCAGCTCTCTGTCTAAAAACCTCTCTCGTGCCGTTCGCTGGCCTCACTCATGTCCTTAAATTCTGACAGCGCGATTGAGGTTACTCGGCTGTGGGGCTTTAATTTGCGGGAAGCCGCTGACATGAGCGAAGTCGGCGAAGGGCAGGTGACAGGTGTTCCGACGGAGAGCACTGCCAGAAGTGAGCGGGCCGGCAGAAGGCGCTGAAGTGGCGGCCAGTTTTGCCGTCGGGACCCAGTGGCCGCTCGTAGCTCCCCGAGCTGCTTCTATCCCCAGCTACAGTGCGTGGCTTCGCGCCCGGAGAGCTGCGGTTGCGGTGATTGAGTGAGTTACCGGCAGTATCCCCGGCACCCTCCTTCTCAACACTCGTGCCCTCCCCACAACTTTACCCCTGGCACAGACTCTCCATACGCTGTGAAAGGAACTATTCCCCCAATTGGTCTAGGACTAGGAAGCCTTGGGCGAATTGAAATGTCACTGTTTTTATTTATTTATTTATTTAACGGGGAGAACAATCTGCGCATGCGCGGTTTAATTTTTTTTATGAAAGCGGACTGAGTGCCTACCCTGAGTAATTACTCACGGCACGTGCCTGCCTTGCTCCTATACTCAAATCTCCTCGCTGTGAAGGCCAACATGCCAGTTGCTTTATTCACTGCCTGCCTAACCTGCATGTTTATTGTCAGTGACTGATGTACAACGACACACAGGTCTCGTTGCACCTTTCTTTTTACTAATCTGACACCAATCAGGTAATAATCTGCCTTCTTTTTCTTGCCACGAAAATCGATAATCTCGAATGTATCCACATAATACTGCATCTGCCTTGCATCTGCCCACTTACACAACCGATCCAAGTCGCCCTGTAGCTTCAAATAATCTTACTCGCAGCTCACACTACCACCCAGTTCTGTGTCATCTCCGAACTTGGAGATGTTAAATTGAATTCCTTCGTCCAAACCAGCATTGAGCCTTGCGGCACCCACTAGTCATGGCCTGACATTCTTAAAATGGCCCGTTAATTCCTAGTCTTTGCTTCCTGTCTGCTAACCAGTTCTCTATCCGTGATAATATCTAACCCCCAATACCATGTGCACTCATTTTGCCCACTAATCAATTGTGTTGGAACCTTTCAAAGGGCTTTAGGGAGTCCAGATACACCACATCCACTGGCTCTCCCTTATCAATTTTCCCTCTTACACACTCAAAACATTCCTGAAGATTCATCAAACATGGTTTCCCCTTCATAAATCCATGCCGAATTTGATTGATCCTGTCAGTGCTTTCCAAATGCCTTGCAATTACATCTTTAGTAATCGACTCAAACATCTTCCCCACTACTGATGTCAGGCCAACTGGTCTATAATACTCCGTTTTCTCTCTCCGTCCTTTCTTAAAGAGTGGGGTTATATTAGCTACCGTCCAGTCCACAGGAACTGATCCAGTGTCTGTAGATCATTGGAAAATGATAACCAATACATCCACGATTTCGAGGGCCACCTCCTTGAGTTGTTTCGGATGCAGACCATCAGGCCTTGGGGATTTATCTGCCTTCAGTCTATCTAACAACATTTCCTGACTAATGTGGATTTCCTTCACTTGCTCCCTCCTACTAGATCCTCGGTCCCCTTGTATTTCTGGGGGAATATTTGTGTCTTCCTTAGTGAAGACAGGATCAAGGTATTTGTTTAACTGGTCTGCCATTTTCTTGTTCCCATTATAAATTAACCTGTTTCTGACTGTAAGGGACCTACATTTGTCTTCGCTGCTATTTCCCCCGCAAGCTTCCTTTCATGCTCCATCTCCCCCTGTTAATTAAACCCTTTGTCCTCCACTGTTAAATTTTAAATTTCTCCCAGTGCACCGGTTTGCTGCTTCCTCTGGCCAATTTATGTGCGCTGGATTGAACACTGTCCCCAATTTCGATCGTTAGTCACGGTTCCGCCGCGTTCCCTGTTTTATTTTTAAACCAAATCAAGGGTGAACAATTGCTGCAATTCATCCATACGATCTTTAACTCTTTGCCATTGCATATCCATTGTCAAGCCTTTAAGTATCATTTGCCATTTTGTCCTAGCCAATTCCTGTCTCATGCCATCAAAACCTGATTCTGTTTGAACACAGTTTGGAACGGTTATGGCACCAGATTCAGACTGCCAAGCTCGAGAGAAAATGTTTGAATTTGGCATTTTTGGGCATGGAAAATTCATTTGCATTTTACCACATATTCTTATTTCGAGTGCTTTTGATTTCTTTTGTGTTCAAGTGTCGATAGTAAATTTAGTGAAAGCATATTTCCAAGATGTCCGAATGTGCTTTGGTACAGCAAACCTTCCGACAGCCTGGCAGAGACCACTGGTGGGCATTATAGCAGGGTGTGCTATATGCCCATTAGTGTTTACAGTGACGATGGAGCTAGTGATTAGAGCACCGCGGTGGATCATCGGCGGGAGAGTCGTCAGGCCGCACTACAATCTGGGCCTATATGGGTGATATGACCATGGTGACCACAATAGTAGCTTATACAAGAATGTTATTGGAGAAGATAAATTACAATCTTAAATTGGCTCTAATGAAGATTAAGCCCAGTAAGTCACTGAATATTTATTTTGCAAGAGGGAAGGTAGTAGAGAAAATGTTTTTGCAGATGAAGGAGACATGATGGAGAAACCAGTTAGAAGTTTCTGTAGGTGGTATAATAGGAAGTTGGATGAACTGAACAGGTTCAGCAACTGAGAAAATATGTTACTGATGGGTTGGAAAGGATAGAGATGTCAGGGCTTCCAGGCTAGTTGAAGTTGTGGTATTTGCAGTTTGGGCTATTTCCTCAGTTGATGTGGCCATTGACAGCATATGAGGTGCCAATTCCCTAAGGGAAAAGGTTAGAGAGATTGATTAGTTCAAATATTAAGAAATGGTTAGGAGTTCCACGGTGTCTGAGTAATGTGGCTTTATATGGGAAAGGTATTCTCCATTTGCCATTGTCTAGCCTAACAGAGAAGTTTAAGTGTGCTAAGGTGCAGCTATCGTTGTAATTATCAGGGAGCAAGGATGACTTTGTTAGTAATGTGGTGCCAAGTATAACCAGTGGGAAGATGTGGAACTCAAAGCAGGCAGTAGAAGAAGCACAAGCAGCTCTGAGGCATACAGACATTGTTGGTAGGGTGCAGCAAGGGATGGGAGGGTTAGGGCTCAACACATTTAGACCAATGTGGAGAAAGGCAGGTCCAACAGAGAGGAGGAAATTGGTTGTGGAGCAGATATGTCGTCAGGAGAAATCAGCGAGGTGTACAAGGTAGTAGCTCAGGTTAAGCAGGGGCAGTGGATGAATTGGGTAAGTGTAGAAAAGAGGACATTTAGCTGGAGGGGCCTGTGGTGTATGGAGAACGGTCATGTCCATTTCTTTGTAGATGGCGGCACATATTTATGGGGTGCTGCCATCACCGCAGAACCTCAAACAATCGATAGGTGGGGCCTCGGCATGTCCTTGTGTTCAGAGGTGGCAACGTTGAGGCATCTTTTGTCAGAATGTGGAACTAGTCTTTCTCAGGGTCGATATATTTGGCGGCATAACCAGGTCTTAGAAACATAGAAACATAGAAAATAGGTGCAGGAGTAGGCCATTCGGCCCTTCGAGCCTGCACCGCCATTCAATGTGATCATGGCTGATCATCCAACTCAGTATCCCGTACCTGCCTTCTCTCCATACCCCCTGATCCTTTTAGCCACAAGTGCCACATCTAACGCCCTCTTAAATATAGCCAATGAACTGGCCTCAACTACCTTCTGTGGCAGAGAATTCCAGAGACTCACCACTCTCTGTGTAAAGAATGTTTTCCTCATTTCGGTCCTAAAGGAATTCCCCCTTATCCTTAGACTGTGACCCCTTGTTCTGGACTCCCCCAACATCGGGAACAATCTTCCAGCATCTAGCTTGTCCAACCCCTTAAGAATTTTGTAGGTTTCTATAAGATCCCCCCTCAATCTTCTAAATTCCATCGAGTACAAACCGAGTCTATCCAATCTTTCCTCATATGAAAGTCCTGACATCCCAGGAATAAGTCTGGTGAATCTTCTCTGTACCCCCTCTATGGCAAGGATGTCTTTCCTCAGATTTGGAGACCAAAACTGTACGCAGTACTCCAGGTGTGGCCTCACCAAAACCCTGTACAACTGCAGTAGAACCTCCCTGCTCCTATACTCAAATCCTTTCGCTATGAATGCTAACATACCATTTGCTTTCTTCACTGCCTGCTGCACCTGCATGCCTACTTTCAATGACTGGCGTACCATGACACCCAGGTCTCGTTGCATCTCCCCCTTACCTAATCTGCCACCATTCAGATAATAGTCTACCCTCATGTTTTTGCCGCCAAAGTCGATAACCTCACATTTATCCACATTGTACTGCATCTGCCATGCATCTGCCCATTCACTCAGCCTATCCAAATCACCCTGCAGCCTCCAAGCATCCTCCTCACACCTAACTATACCCCCCAGCTTGGTATCATCTGCAAATTTGGAGATGTTGCATTGAATTCCCTCGTCCAAATCATTAATATATATTGTAAATAGCTGGGGTCCCAGCACTGAGCCTTGCGGCACCCCACTAGTCACTGCCTGCCATTCTGAAAAGGACCCGTTTACTCCTACCCTTTGCCTCCTGTCTGCTAGCCAGTTCTCTATCCACATCAATACTGAACCCCCAATACCGTGTGCTTTAAGTTTGTATGCTAATCTCTTATGCGGGACCTTGTCGAAAGCCTTCTGAAAGTCTAGATATAACACATCCACTGGTTCTCCCTTATCCACTCTACTAGTTACATCCTCGAAAAATTCTATCAGATTTGTCAGACATGATTTACCTTTCGTAAATCCATGCTGACTTTGTCCAATGATTTCACCACTTTCCAAATGCGCTGCTATCCCATCTTTAATAACTGACTCTAGCAGTTTCCCCACTACCGATGTTAGACTAACTGGTCTGTAATTCCCCGCTTTCTCTCTCCCTCCTTTTTTAAAAAGTGGGGTTACATTAGCTACCCTCCAATCCTCAGGAACTACTCCAGAATCTAAGGAATTTTGAAAAATTATCACTAATGCATCCACTATTTCTGTGGCTACCTCCTTGAGTACTCTGGGATGCAGACTATCTGGCCCTGGGGATTTATCGGACTTCAATCCGTTCAATTTACCCAACACCACCTCCCGGCTAACCTGGATTTCACTCAGTTCCTCCATCTTATTTGACCCCCGTTCCACTGCTATTTCCGGCAGATTATTTATGTCTTCCTTAGTGAAGACAGAACCAAAGTAGTTATTCAATTGGTCTGCCATGTCCTTGTTCCCCATGATCAATTCACCTGTTTCTGACTGCAAGGGACCAACATTTGTTTTAACTAGTCTCTTTCTCTTTACATATCTATAAAAACTTTTGCAGTCAGTTTTTATGTTCCCTGCCAGTTTCCTTTCATAATCTATTTTCCCTTTCCTAATTAAGCCCTTTGTCCTCCTCTGCTGGATTCTGAATTTCTCCCAGTCCTCCGGTAGGCTGCTTGAAGTGCATAGCATAGTCTTGAAGTGCATAGCTGCGGCAATTGAGAGGAGAAGAGCACAAGTGAATGCAGTAGGCATCAGGACTGTGATGGTAGCGATTCATTTTGTTCGTGAGAGAGCGAAAGGTAGAGGAGGGAAGTTTTCAGACAGGTATGACTCAGGCCAGTTATGAGGAGCCAATGATTGGGAGATGCAGGTAGATTTGGAAAAATGATTACTAGTTTGAGGCCTGATATCGTGTTATGGTCAGTTCGTCAACCGATAGTGTCTATCATAGACATGACAGTGCCTTGGGAAAACTTTATGGATGAGGCTTATGAAAGGAAAAAACTTAGATATGTAACTTGGCAGCTGAGTTCGAGCAGCGAGGATGGAGAGCAAGACTGCGTCCGGTAGAGGTAGGTTGCAGAAGTTTCAAAATTAGATCGACCACGTCGCTATTTGGAGAGCTGGGAATTCGTGGACAAAGTTTGCGTCAGGCAGTAAAACAGACATCGGAGGCCGCAGAGCAAGGCAGTAGGTGAATTGATGGAGAAGAAATAGTGTCAGTTGTGGACAGAAAGAAAACGCATGACATGCAATATGTGTATTTCTTTGTAATTGATGTCTTAGTAAGTGTATCCCGGTCTTATACAAGCGTGATATTTGTGGTGTTACAAGTTTAATGATGGCTAGGATTAGTGGAAGAAAGGATGCAGGTGCTGAGAATTTGTTAGAGTGAGCTAACTGGCTGTTGCGTCATTTATTTAGTAGATACTGGCAGCATAGGTGGTGAGAGCAGGTATTGAGGGGGGTTGTTCCGGGATGCCAGAACCAGATGTTGAGCCTTTCCTCGGTTTCTCAGGCCTATCGCAACGAAACACCAGTGAAGGGAGGTGCCCGCTTGATAACATTAATGATATACTTGCATCTATATGACTAGTTTTTGTTAAGAGCTAGTTAACATGCAGGTAGCTGTTTTTTTTGCAATTGAGTAATTTATTGACCTTGGCATTTGTTGATATATTCAGTTAGATCATTAGATCATACTTTAGCCCCGGGCTTGGTTTTCTTATTTGAGCCCATATCCTGGAGTTATAACATAAATATTTTGTATTTTAATTCCAACGGACAGCAAATCGGCATGGTGTTCTGGGGACCTCTGCAGTAAAAATGATGACAGGGCTCATTGTAATAGGGCCTAGTGCAATTTAAACAGTAGGTAGATCTGTTGTAATATTATCAGTGAATTCTCCGGGTCTGATGGGAATCAGTGTAACATGAAGATTGACTGTGGCTGGTCTTGGAATTATATGGTCAACTGTAACACGAACAGTGACAGGGATTCTTATGAAAGCATCAAGTGTAATATGAGCTGTGACTTAGCCTGGTGGTACAAGTGAAATATAACTTGTGATTGTAACTAGTCTGATGTGAAATGAGCACTGAATTGGCTTTGTGGTATAGAAACATAGAAACATAGAAAACAGGTACAGGAGTAGGCCATTCAGCCCTTCGAGCCTACACCGCCATTCAATATGATCATTGCTGATCATCCAACTCAGTATCCCGTACCTGCCTTCTCTCCATACCCCCTGATCCCTTTAGCCACAAGGGCCACATCTAACTCCGTCTTAAATGTAGCCAACAAACTGGCCTCAACTACCTTCTGTGGCAGAGAATTCCAGAGATTCACCACTCTCTGTGTGAAAAATGTTTTTCTCATCTCGGTCCTAAAAGATTTCCCCCTAATCCTTAAACTGTGACCCCTTGTTCTGGACTTCCCCAACATCGGGAACAATCTTCCTGCATCTAGCCTGTCCAACCCCTTAAGGATTTTGTAATTTCTATAAGATCCCCCCTCAATCTTCTAAATTCTAGCGAGTACAAGCCAAGTCTATCCAGTCTTTCTTCATATGAAAGTCCTGACATCTCAGGAATCAGTCTGGTGAACCTTCTCTGTACTCCAGAGAATGTCATATCGCAAGAACGTATTTCCTCAGATTTGGAGACCATAACTGTACGCAATACTCCAGATGTGGTCTCACCAAGACCCTGTAGAACTGCCGTAGAACCTCCCTACTCCTATACTCAAATCATTTTGCTATGAATGCTAACATACTATTCGCTTTCTTCACTGCCTGCTGCACCTGCATGCCTACTTTCAATGACTGGTGTACCATGACACCCAGGTCTCGTTGCATCTCCTCTTTTCCTAAGCGGCCACCATTCAAATAATAGTCAACTTTCCTGTTTTTGCCACCAAAGTGGATAACCTCACATTTATCCACATTGTACTGCATCTGCCATGCATTTGCCCACTCAACCAGCCCATCCAAGTCACCTTGCAGCCTCCTAGCATCCTCCTCACAGTTAACACTGCCCCCCAGCTTCGTGTCACAAACTTGGAGATGTTGCATTCAATTCCCTCGTCCAAATCATTAATATATATTGTAAATAGCTGGGGTCCCAGCACTGAGCCTTGCGGCACCCCACTAGTCACTGCCTGCCATCCTGAAAAGGACCCGTTGACTCCTACTCTTTGCTTCCTGACTGCCAGCCAGTTCTCTACCCACATCAATACTGAACCCCCAATACCGTGTGCTTTAAGTTTGTATACTAATCGCTTGTGTGGGACCTTGTCTAAAGCCTTGGTCGCACTGTATATATTGCACTGTTTGCTGAGCAATGACTTTATGGCATTGAGTGCAATATCAAGGAATGATCGGACCTGATAATGCACGGTCCTCCGTACTGTGAAGTCACTTGTGTTATAGCTGTGGAATATAGTTTTAGATGAACAATGATTCAGTGTTTATCCACGCTGGAGTAATATAATTAGTGATGAGACCGTTACAATGAGGTCAAATGTAAACTGAACAGGCTGCAGACCTGATCTATTGAATACACAGGGAAATAAAGAGCGACTGGATTTGGTGTAATAAGGTTAGCGTGATCTGTACTCTGATCTGGGGAGATGTTCCGGAGTCCATTCAATAGCAGCAAATGCGTCATCCAATGCAGAGGTGCGGTTGGATTGTAAGCAGCTTTTAAGTTGGTGTAATGGGAGGTGTGGTGTGAACAGGCACTGGGCCTAGCGTTATGATGTCCTGTGTAAACAGTACAAAGTCTGAACGCATTATCGATGTAGGCGCATAATTTTCCGTTGCAAATATAACGCATCAGTGAATAACCCAGGTGAAATCTTGACATCCTTCACATCATAGAATCATAGAATCATAGAAAATAGGTGCAGAAGTAGGCCATTCGGCCCTTCGAGCCTCCACCGCCATTCAATATGATCATTGCTGATCATCCAACTCAGTATCCTGTACCTGCCTTCTCTCCATACCCCCTGATCCCTTTAGCCACAAAGGCCACATCTAACTCCCTCTTAAATATAGCCAATGAACTGGCTTCAACTACCTTCTGTGGCAGAGAATTCCACAAGACTCACCACTCTCTGTGTGAATAACGATCTTCTCATCACGGTCCTAAAAGACTTCCCCCTTATCCTTAAATCACATCCTTCACATCGGGCTGGACCGGTGTAACACACACATACACGGAAATACGAGCAATCGAGGGTAGTTTACCTAAAGCTGCGATCAAAAATAAACCTGCTGTAGATGCTGCATGTCATAAATAAATCAGATAATGTGCAGACACTCGGCACATCAGGCAGCTTCTGTGGAGACAGAATTTCACAAACACAAACCTTTTTTTCACCCAGTTTCATTGCACCTGGGAGGTCTTAACTTCCACTACCTGCAACCTCCGGCAACCACCTTCAACCAGCATCGCATCCGGCTTCTACTAAAAAATTACCGATTTTTTAAACGGCACACTATTTTTAGTCGCGGCCGGTTTTGAATTGTTTGAAATAATTCTAAGGTGCATAGAAGAAGCGGAAACCACTTTAGACCATTAGGGAGACTGACAAAAACCTCCGGGAACCTCCGGGGGTGTTCGACGGGCAATTCCTCTACTGGACAGTGGTATCGACATAATGTTTTCGGAAAAGTGGGCCGTTTCAAAACGAAAGAGGAACATGATTCAGTTTTACCTTAAGGTGGGAAGCAAATCTATTTGGTCTGAAATTAGAGCATACAGCATTCAGCACAAAAATCAGTGAGTACTTTCACTATCGATAGCAAAATAACAGATTGTGAAACTACATCAAATGCTTTGCAGTGAAGTGCATTATTTGCAACAAATCTGTGTATATACGACATAACAACACAATTAACCTAATCCTAGATGGCCGTTGGCATTGAATGAAAGTAAAATACTGTAAAGTTCAATACATTCATATTGGTGCACGTTCTTCTCATTTGCTCACACCAATCTTCGCTCTCTTTCACCCTTCTCTCTCCCTCTGTCTCTCTCTCTATCCCTCTCTCCATCTATGCCACCACCCCTACTGCCGTCCCTTTCTCCACTCCTCCAATCCTCTCCCCCCAGTCTACTTGCCTTTACTCCATCCAATCTTGTGACCGGCTCTTTCCCCGCTACTATGCCAACCTCTCATTGTTCCAAATCTCTCTACCCCCCGCCCCCCCCCTATTTCTGTCATTGCACTTTCAAAGCCCTCACTCCCCCACTCACTTCACCAGCCCTCTCCCTCCCCAGTCCTCCGCTCTTTCCCCCCACTCTCCCTGCCTTCCTCGACTTCCTCATCCACAGACCTCATACTTCTTCTTCATTAACAATCAGTACGGGGGCACCTCAAGGCTGCGTGCTGCCCCCCTGCTCTACTCACTCCATACTCATGACTGTGTAGCCAGACACAGTGCAAACTCCCGATTCAAGTTCGCCGACGGTACCACCATTGTTGGTTGAATTACAGATGGCGACGAGTCAGAACTTAAAAAGTGAGATGGATCAATTTGACCAAATGGTGACAGCACAACAACCTGGCTCTCAATAGCAGTAAAACTAATGAACTGCTTGTGGACTTTGGAAGAGGAAAGATGAGGACCCACGATCCTGTTTATATCAACGGAACGATGGTGGAGAGAGTCAAAAACGTCAAATTCCTGGGCGTTTTTCATATTTCCGAAGATCTTTCCTAGAGCCAGCACACTGATTAAATTATAAATAAAGCACATCGACGCCTCTACTTCCCGAATACATTACAGAGATTCGGAATGTCAGAGGAGAATATCTTGAACCTACAGGAGAGAGAATATTTACTGGTTGCATTACAGCCTGGTTCGGCAACTTGAACGACCGGGAGCGAAAAATCCCCCAGAATGTGGTGAACACTGCCCAGTCCATCACCGGCTCTGACCTCCCCACCATCGAAAGGGTTTATCGGAATCGCTGCCTCAAAAATGCCACCAGCATCATCAGAGACCTACACCACCCTGGCCACACACTGATCTCAGCCCTACCATCGGGAAGAAGGTACAGGAGCCTGAAAACTGTAACGTCCAGGTTCAGGAACAGCTTCTTCCCTAGATCTATCAGGCTTTAACCACCACAACCTCAAATATGCTCTGAATCTCAATAGGCATTAATAATAATAATAATAATAATAATAATAATAATAATAATAAATTAATAATAAGATATTGTATTAATATAATAATGTTATTTAATAATAATAATTATTATTATTATTATTACACAATAGACAATAGACAACAGGTGCAGGAGGAGGCCATTTGGCCCTTCGAGCCAGCATCTCCATTCAATGTGATCATGGCTGATCATCCCCAATCAGTACTCCGTTCTTGCCTTCTCTCCATATTCCCTGACTCGGTAATTTTTAATAGCCCTATCCAGCTCTCTCTTGAAAGCATCTAGAGCACCTGCCTCCACCACCGTCTGAGGTAGAGCATTCCATAGACTCACCACTCTCTGTGAGACAAAGTGTTTCCTCGTCTCCGTTCTAAATGGCTTACTCCTTATTCTTAAACTGTGGCCCCTGGTTCTGGACTCCCCCAAAATCGGGAACATGTTTCCTGCCTCTGGTGTTTCCAAGCCCTTAACAATCTTATATGTTTCAATTAGATCTCCTCTCATCCTTCTAAACTCCAGAGTGTACAAGCCCAGCTGCTCCATTCTCTCAGTACATGACAGTCCCGCCATCCCGGGAATTAACATTGTAAACCTACGCTGCACTCCCTCAATAGCAAGAATTTCCTTCCTCAAATTAGGGGACCAAAACTTCACACAATACTCCAGGTGTGGTCTCAATGGGCCTTTGTACAACTGCAGAAGGACCTCTTTGCTCCTATATTCGATTTATCTTGTTATAAAGGCCAACATGACATTCGCTTTCTTCACTGCCTGCTGTACCTGCATGCTTACCTGCATGCTTAGTTTCATTTCATTACTACTGTTATTATTATTAAAATAATAAACGAAAGTGAAAATAAAGTTCAGTGTGTAAATATACACATACTCACAAGTACACATGTACACACTCACACATGTGTGTGTAGGAGAGAACTGCAGATGCTCGTTTACATCGAAGGTAGACACAAAATGCTGGAGTAACTCAGCGGCACAGGCAGCATCTCTGGAGAAAAGGAATGGGTGACGTTTAGGGTCGAGAACCTTCTTCTATATATACATATACGTCACATGCACGCACACACGCACACACAAAAAACAAACAATGGTAGTATAATTATAATTATTATAATAATTATTATTATTACACTATTGCTTATTGTTGTGAATACGTGCGTGTGTGTGTATGTGTGTATGTATATATAGGAAGTACACACACATATGTGTGTGTGTACATGTGTACTTGTGAGTCAGGCACGTGCCGTCAGGGTAGGCAAGGTAGGCACTGCCTGCCCTGACTAAAATTATAACATAGTCATTACTAAATAAAAATAGTAAAGGCATGGGAGAATTATGCCTATGTAAGAGACCGATCTCTTAGAGATCGGTCTCTTACATAATTCTCCGTGCCTTTCATCCGTGCATAATTCTCCGTGCCTTTCATCCGCAGCGTTTGTAACACGGGAAGCTCTGTGCAGCCACGTGCCGTCAGCGCTGCCTGAAGCCGTCAATTTCAAGCGGGGCTGAAGGCAGCTGAAATTCTGCCTTTGCAGCCCTGCGCATGCGCATCAGTCTACTGCGCATGCGCAGCGCAAGTTTCTTGGCGGGGTTTTCAAATATGGTTTGTCAATATTTTAAGTGTATGTTAGGTAACAAAAAGAGAAGAATGGAGCTCTTGTACCAACGATGTGGTAAGTACATTTCTTGGTGATGTTTATAAATACCGTATTTCCCGGGGTGTGGGGTTGGGGGGGAGAGTTGCTTTCCGAGCGTTTGGGGAATCTGGCCCCGGGTAAAGTTGCAGGGAGGGCACAAATGTTATGAAGGTTGGGATTGGGATAATGCCACTTGCGACGCTCCTGAATGCCACCGCATTGAGGCCCGGGGGGGGGGGGTGGGGAGAGAAGTAGCTCGGGTGGCTGAGCGGCCGCCGGGCCGGACAGCGGAACCAGCCGCCCCCTTAGCTCCTTCTGCCGGTCCCCGCTCACATCTGGCAGCCCTCCGTCTAAAAACCTCTCTCCTGCCGCTCGCTGGCCTCACTCATGTCCTTAAATTCCGACAGCGAATTACTCGGCTGTGGGAATTTAAGGATTTGCAGGAAACCGCTGACATGAGCGAAGTGGGCGAACGGCAGGTGACAGGTGTTCCGACGGAGAGCACTGCAAAGGTGAGCGGGCCGGCAGAAGGCGCTGAAGTGGCGGCCAGTTCTGCTGTCAGGTCCCGGTGGCTGCTCGCAGCTCCCTGAGCTGCTTCTATCCCCAGCTACAGTGCGTGGCTTCACGCCCGGAGAGCAGCGGTAGCGGTGAGTGAGTGAGTTACTGGCAGTATCCCTGACACCCTCCTTCTCAACACTCGTGCCCTCCCCACAACTTTACCCCTGACACACACTCTCCACATGCTGTGAAAGGAACTGTTCCCCCAATTGGTCCCTTGAACAAGTGTTGTCATTCAATAAGATGACAACTGATTCAACTATTCCCTGTACGTTTTTCCCATCATCTCTCCATCTGCCATCACCCTTCACCCCCCCCCCCCCCCCCCCAATTCAGTAATTCAGAATAATGGAGACTGGGAAGCCTTGGGCAAATTGAATTGACACGTTTTATTTATTTATTTAACGGAGAGAACAATCTGCGCATGCGCGGTTTATATTTTTTTTAAGCGGACTGCGTGCCTACCCTGAGTAATTACTCACGGCACGTGCCTGTTGTGAGTATGTGTATATTTACACACTGAACTGTATTTCTCTTTCGTTTATTATACTGTTTACTGTGTACTATATTCACATATTCTGGCGTACTGCATCCAGTAAGAATGTCATAGCTGTATCTGGGACATATGACAATAAAACGCTCTGGACTCTTCTCTCCCCACTCCTCCGTCGCTTTCTCGTCCCAATCTGCAGATCCCTTTTCTGCTCCTACTCCGGTCGGCTCTCTCTCCATTCGTCCAGCAGGAATACTCCCAGGTCCACCAGCACCAATTCTTCACACCCCTCTCGCTCTCTCCCCATCCACCAGTCCCTCATTTCCCTCCCCGTCTCTATATACACCGCGCGCACTTGGCCCTTGTCTTCTCTCCCACTCTCTCCCCCACAGGTGGGCGATGCACAATGACCAGAAAATCAGTGCCTCGGAGAAACCGCTCCGAGACCTGTGCTACATTTATTTGTATTAAAGAATCACAAGCTGAGGATCTTCCAGTCACGTCTTAATTATACAGACCGAACAAAAGAACTACAAACCCGCGGCACATATGATGTGTGTAGTTGGCGAGAAGGGGTGCGCACTGCCCAACATTGGAAATAAAAAGAGAAACAGGAGGTGCTGAAGTGTTGGTGTGGTGTAGATTAAATCGATCTCGTAATATGTAAGCCCAGCGGCGGGGATTTCGAGGTGGACCACCCTCAGGAGGGAGATCCGACAATGCCCCCTGGCGAAGTGCTCAGCAGCCACACAACGCAGTATCCAGATTCAGGGACAGTGTCTATTCAGCTGTTTACCGGCAACTGAACCATCCTCTCGCAAGCAAAGTCTTCACCTTTCATCTACCTCAATGGAGGCATTCGAACTGTCTTCAAGCGGACTTTATCGGAGTTACCGCAAATTTTACTTCGGAGTCACGTGAGTGACTACGTGAAGAAGCCCCGCCTGGCGCTGGATCGGCATTTACGTCGACGCTATCGGCAGAGAAAGAGCTGCAGAGCGCAGCTCCAACACAGCGGTAAGGAAACGGCCCGCAGGTAAGTAAAATTATTTTACTTCCAGGGCATTTTCTAAAAACTCCGTAGGCTGGTAGGTAAACCAGGAGGAGTTAAAATAAAAATAAAAATGTTTTAAAAAATCGCGGGTAAAACGTGCGTCCCGGGGTGTAGAAAAGTCGGGACAGCAGATTATAGCGGAGCTGGTTCCGATACCGGTGGCCGATTGAAATACCCGTTAGTGAGCCTTTGCTTGCTCCACAAACAAAACTTTGAAAGCCCAGTGCCTAAAAAGTAAAGAAAGAAGCTTGAAAGGCCTGAGGTTGTGAAAGATCCTGAAAGGAAAGCCTTTGGCTAAGTATGGATCTAATGGAGAAAATACTCCAAACAATATCAACCAAGGGTCTAAGTACCCAGAATATTCCCAGGCAGCCCTCGAGGGGGTTCCATATACATGAATATGGTGCCAGTTTGAATTGGGAATTAAAACTCCAGTATCTGGGATTGGGCTGGAGGAAGTCTCCTTGAACAAGTTTCAGGAGTACCAGGGCTGTATGAGACTGACCCTGAAAGTGGTGTTTGTGGTCAGAAGTACCCACCACAATACAAATCCAGGTGTGTCTGATGCGGCACAAAGTTTACTATACCTGGAGGAGGCGGTGAGGCCATGGAATGAAACCTGGCGGCCAATGTTAATTATATGGTCTCTCACCTGCCTCAAAAAAGCTGTTATGATTAAGACAGCAGATCGGATTAAAACACCTATTATTGTACCTCAAAGAAGGTACCTATGGTGAATCCGGCTTTTTTGGGCGCCAATGTCAGCAATAATGCGGGCGCAGGAATTACGATTCAAAGAATCCTCAAGCTAATTTTAGCATCACTGTCTTTTGGAAGACAAGCTGGAAGGTTGTGGAATGACTAAAGTTCAGAATAAAAAACATATGTTGGGCTTATTCTGCAACTCATTTTGAGATAAAATATATAAAATGGAAGATTACCATTCGGCCTCTTTTACATCCAAGTTTTTTCAGAGTTGTGCAGGGCAAGCAATGTTCAAGCTCTTGGTTATTTTTTCAGAGGAAGTCTAAACAAATTAAAGAAATGGATGAAGAGGCAAAAACTGTTGGCCTTGTGAAACCCTTCAGTTTGGCCAGAAAGGCTGGCCATATGAGAAGGGGATTTGATTTTGGAGCTTGAACGAGCCGAGGAGGGTATGATAAGGAAGAATTACCAGCCAGCACAGCCGAATGTACACCCATTTATTGGGAAAAGAGATCATTTTGTCACAGTTGGAGAGGTACAAAAACTTTATCCTATTAAAGAAGGATGTTTGGATGAACCTCAGATTGGTGGTTGACTCCGAATGTTTATAATGAAAGGGAGGTATGGATCCATTGGGACACAATAAGCCTAATCATTCTTTGATGTTCAGTCTTGAAAGTATTAAAATTGACAAAAGAGGTTAAGTATTTGTGTGAAAAAGGAGTTATTGAGAAAACAGGAGAGGATCCACAACAATTGTATCAAATTTCCCCAGACCGAAGAAAGATGGGGGTTGTAGAATCAATTTAGATCTCACACAATTGAATACATTTGTCCAGTATAAACATTTTAAAATGGACACATTCAACACTGCAATGCAGCTGGTATCAACAGGTTGTTATATGGCTACAATAGATTGAAGGATGCATATTTTCGGTCCCAATTCACCATAGTTTCGCAGGTAATTAAAGTTATGGATGGGACAGCTGTGGCAATACAAAGATTTGCCTAATGGATTAAGCCAGCACTTGCACTGCTAAGGACACAAAAAATAAACACATCGTTATGGCTTATCTAGATGACATTTTAATTGTCAATGATAATCAGGAGTCAGCTGGAAAATCAGTCTCAGCAACTACAAGTTTGTTTAAGAAGTTGCGTTCCTGATCCATCCAACAAATCTAAGTTACAGCCATCCCAAACCATTGAATATCTGGGGTTGTGATTAACTCAGTTACCATGTTGGTAACTTTACCAATGGATAAGGTGATAAATTTGACAAATGTGTGTCAGAACCTGATTAACAAACCTTATCCCTCCATCCGAGAGATTGCCAAGGTTATTGGTAAATTGGTAGCAGCATTTCCAGCAGAAGAGTTGGTCGTCTACATTACCAAAATCTTCAAAGGGCAAAAATCCAAGCGCTTATTCAGCGAGCAGGCCATTTTGATAGGCCAATGCAATTGCCTAAGGAAGCTTATCAGAATTACATTGGTGGATTGAGTATGTTCCATAAGCTGCTAAGAACATTTAGTTCATCAGCCAGCAGTGTTTTTGCAAACTAAAAAAGACGCAAGTTCTCCCGGATGGGGGGCTACGGATAATGAGACCAGCTGTGGAGGCAGATGGCCTGTCCAAGAGGATTTTTGCTCCAAACATATGGTATTAAATATTGGAGCTACTGGGAGCATTGATGGATTAAAAGCTTACTGCTCTTCATTAAATATTTGCATGTCCAAGTACAAATAGATAATACCACAGCTGTGGTATATATCAATCACATGGGTGGTGTCAGATCAATATCATGTGATCATCTGCTAAACCAGATGTGGCAATGGTGTATGGCAAAAAATAAAAAATAAAAAATAAAAATAAAAAATAAATAAAATATTGGCTTTCAGCTATGTATCTCTCGGGGAGAGACAATGTTGTGGCAGACAAAAGATCACGAATATTTAAAGACAATACAGAATGGATGTTAAATCCACAAATTTCAAAAATATTGTCAGTCGGTATGGAGTACCGGACATTGATCTGTTTGCATCTAGATTGAATCACCAATTGCCCAAATACGTGTCTCGGGAACACGATCCAGGGGCAGTAGCGGTGGATGCTTTCTCGCTACACTGGGAGAATATGTTCTTTTATGCTTTTCCCCATTCTGTCTCATTGGGCAATGTCTCAAGAAAATAGCGCAAGACGCTGCCAAAGGCATTTTGGTGGTGCCAAATTGGCCCACGCAGTCATGGTTCCCATTGATGCTAAAATGATTTTGAACCATGTATGACAATTCCCAGTTGCGACAATCTGTTGACACAACCAGTAACAAAAGAAATTCATCCATTGCATGATCATATGAATTTGTAAATCTGCAGGTTCTGACCAGACCGTTGCAAGAGTTTGAACTGTCGGACAGGACCATGGATGTTATAGATGCAGCTTGGAGGAATAGCACTAAAAAACAATATATGTCGCATATAAGAAAATGGGAAGTTTTTGTACACTGTCAAAGATATCTTATCATACTGCAAACATTTCAAATGTATTGGAGTTCCTTGCTGGGTTACACTTTGATGAGCATTTGAGTTATAGTGCCATTAATTGCGCTCGTAGTGCATTGTCATCATATTTAGGACAAATTTCGGATCGGGATTCAGTTGGGTCTCACCCATTAGTATCCCGATTCATGAAAGGAATTTCAATAAAAATCCTCCCAAGCCCAGATATACAGAAATTTTGATGTTAGCATTGTTCTCACTTTGCTTAAACGATGGACTCCAATTAATTCAATGTCTTGCAGAAATTAACATTCAAGGTGGTAATGTTAATGGCATTGGTATCAGCTCAAAGAGTACAAACTTTGCAATTGTTACGGTTGAATTGCATGCATGTGACTACAGATAACATTGTGTTTTATGTTTATGACTTGATCAAACAAAGCAGACCAGGAAGAACTGGAACGAAGGTAATGTTTAAAGCATATCCTATTGATGAAACATTGTGTGTAGTTAAGCATTTAACTCAATACATTGAGGTATCCAAAAATTTCAGAGGTTCTGAGAAAGCGTTATTGATAACACACAAAAAGCCACATACAAAAGTTTTAGTTCAAACCATTTCTAGATGGTTAAAGCAGGTTTTGGGTCTAGCAGGAATAGACACTGATGTGTTTAAATCTCACTCCACTAGGGCGGCAGCTACGTCCGTGGCAAAGGTACAGGACGTACCACTCGAAAAAAATTTTAAAGGCCGCAGGGTGGTCTAGAGAAGAGATTTTTTCAAAGTTCTACAATAACCTGTTTGGACACGCAGTACTGGGTTCTCTTTAAATGCTTGCTTTGTTTTATATTATCGATTTATATTATCGATTTATGTTACCATTGACATCATTTATCAATTTATTTTGTAATTTTCCCCTGCGATAGAGGGGTCATTATTAAAAAGTTGTTCTTTTTATGATTAAAGGACTTATTACATAAATTGTAACAATGTCTTAAAATACTATTTACTCACTACTGTTTTGACTAAACAGAAAGTCGTATGGAATGAATTTACGACATGGAAAACGACATGGAAAACACAGAGCTTTAAAATCTTCACGTAGTCACTCACGTGACTCCGAAGTAAAATAGTGAGATTAAACGAGAACTTACCTGTTCGAAGTTTGATCTTTATTTTATGAGGAGTTACGATGAGGGATTACGTGCCCTCCACTCCCAACCCTCATAATGTAAATGATCATCTGGTAGTTCTAGTCTATTTTGAGCCTTACTATTTTACTTCGGCTATTGGTTCTGTGTTTTTCATGCCGCTGCTTTGAAGTATGCCGATCCAGCGTCAGGCGGGACTTCTTCACGTAATCCCTCCTCGTAACTCCTCATAAAATAAAGATCAAACTTCGAATAGGTAAATTCTCGTTTAATCTCACTATTAATCGTTATACCATTTACATCATATATGTGTACTGTGGTCGGCTTGATTAGAATTGTTTCCCCCTGACTGGAGAGTGCGCAACATAAAATGTTTCACGTTACCACGACGCACGTGCCAATAAAAACTAACCTAAACAATCATGTGGCAGATTGGATAATCTTGCAAGAGGCAGTTCTGAACGATCGACCGGTCATGTTGCGGACGATGATGGGATGATTGTTCCTGCGGCTGAGCTTTGCACAGACCGTTCCCTAATGCAAAGGGAGATGGAACGATCGATCCCAGGGTTGAGGGCACCATAGACCGGTCCCCACTGTGGAGAGAGATAGGCCGACTGGGGAATGTGAGGGATCTCGTATAACGGGTTTGAGGTCCGGGAGCGGGACCTACGATGGGGTCATGCGCCTGCGACTGAGACCTGGAGCATCCGGCAGTGAACGACGGGATCCGGAGCCCGGACTTTGGGATAGTTCAGGGAGTACATTTATTAATGAGCCGAAGCACTGCGGTGACTGGATATTTCACCGCACTCTTCACCTGCTCTCTGAACCTGGACTGGGTCACCGCGTAAATAAATGTGTTCGTGCAGCAGCTGAGATTCCTCATTAAATAGCCGACGTCGTTAAAAATCCATTCAGAATCTTTCAGATCTGTTCCAATTCCTGTGATCTGATAAAAGATGAAGTTTACAACCGCCGTTAGCCACAAGAGGATGAAGCTGCCGGAGATGGTGAAGAGTAAAACCACAGACCTCCTCCTGCTCTCCACCTGCGGGTCACAGAGGATCTTCCCCTTGCTCTGACCCCTCAGCCTCTCACGAACCCGAATGGCAACTAAAATGTGCCGGACTGTTAGAGCGTTGAGCAGCAGGATTACAGTGAAAGGGAAGAGCGGAGTTACAACCGTATCAACCCAGTCAAATGCCACCCACCCGGGCTCAGTGTAATAGCTGTCACTCGGTACACAGAACCAATGGACATTGTTGATGATACTCACGGATTCGAATGGGAAATAGTGGGGAATGTTTTTCAAACAGAGCAGAACGCCAGTTATTTGGAGACCCACCGCCGCATTTTTCCCGGTGCAATATTTTGTTCTCAGCTTCTGACAACAAATGGCAACAAATCGATCAAAGGTGAACGTGACGGTGAACCAGACAGAACAGTCTGAATCTGCAATCGCCAGTACAATGATAACTCTGCAAACAGGGTTGATGGACAGGAAACTCCAGGGAAAGTAATTAGATCGGATCTGAAACATAACGACCTCGATAAGAAGGACCAGTAGATCCGCCGCTGCCATGGCCACCAAATAGCGAGTGGTGCACGTGGAGAGGCCGCACTTTCCACGGGTCAAGATTATATTCGCCACTAAATTCACTGCAGAAAGAGAAGGGAACAGCTTTACTGAACACATTTTACCGGGGGTGAAACAGGCTGTACATTTAGCTAAAAAGCAAGGATGTTGCGTGTCTCCAAGTTTAACATTGTCAGATCCGGCTCCGTTTGTGCCCGACCTGCCTGCCTCAAAGGGAGGAGATAAGGCGCAGGGCGGGGTAAACAGCGGAGAGGAATGGAGCAGCCAGCCGCCACAATAGACGGAATGGTCCTTTCTCTCGATAACAATTTCTGATGGGGCAGTTTCCACAGATTTAACCTTGGCCGGCCGTGTTTAACCAGGGCTCTGGGAACTCGGCATTTTATGGAGTTACAAGTCGGCAGCAAAGCGGGTCTTTTAATGGATTAATTGCTTGGTGAGAACAGTTCAATCACAACACACGTCGATAGATCCACGGCCACTGATTCAGGTGATTGATCCCATCATTGACCACCAGGCGGTGCAATACAACTGTGACAGACCCCATAGTGAGACGTGTTCACGGGACCGGGCGTTCACTCTGATCAATAACTCAGACAGAGAACTTCACAATGTAAAACTCTCTCAGTCACAACGTCCCGGAGAGCTGTCTGTCCCGCACACCGGGGCAACTATAGTCAAGGTCCCACTCAAAGCAAGTACAGCATTCCAGTGGGTCCCGGGGGTGCGCGATAGAAAGGGTTAGTTTCTGAAGTTAACTGCGCGAAAATAAGAGAGATTACAGCGGCAATTCCGGACATTTAACCAAGAGGATAGAATTACTGACATTCTTGTATAACGATCATCATTTTGGTAGCTTGCAACTTGATCAGAATCAAGTCAACATGGGTTAACACACAGATCTATAAACCTTGAATGGTTCTGCTCACTCACCAGGGACTCCAACGGTAGCAATGACCACGTACAAGATTCTTTCGACACTTCGATATTCCCGAGGCATTGTGTCCCCGTGTGCAACCGGTAATCTACTGAAATCAAACACTCGTGTAGAAAAGTACTGGATATTTTATACAATTTATCATCTCCACCGGGACAATGACGTTTCAACAGATCTAAAAATATAGTTTCTGAAATAATTCGCAAACAATTGACATAAACGAGCTGAAATCCCCGCCGTGACAGGTTATGATTAACTCAGGGAATTGATTGAGAAACTACAAAGACTGGGAATGGGTCGATATTGTTTGATGGAAATTCGGAGCGGCATTGCTCCAGCAAACGGGATAATGTTTCAAACCCAGATCCACTTCTCCATTTCATGCTGTTGGTCAGAATTCCTTCAACACGTTTCACTCAGGTAGACAATCCCAAATTCCAGGGGCCCACCCGGGGCTTCTGCTGCCCAGAATTATGGACTAGACGTTAGTCTCCAGGCTGAGGAACTAAGTTCAACAGATCGCCTCTAACCAAAATAGCCCATCCACTCTGCTTTGCCATTCTATGTGAACGGGACTAATCTGATTCTAACCTCAGCCCCACATATCAGACGACCCTTGTAACCATCAATTGATTTTTCCCCCTGAAATGTATCTGACTTTACCTTTGGACAATAAAATCCTCTGCCTTCATCCCACAGATTGAAGACCCATCGCGAGAAGAAACATTCGCACCTCAGACTTATCCTAAACGTACATAGTGAAGACGAATGAATGATACAGCATTGCTCTCTTCTCTGAATCTTATTTCTTTCCATATCCCTCTCACTCTATCTGAACTGGCACTCCACTCTGTCCTTCCTCTCGGCGCCCAGGCATCTACCAACCCATCTCCCTATATTACCCCTCATACTCTACTACCTCAGTATCACACCCTCGCTTTGACTGTATCTCTCTGACCCATCTCTCTCCACCTTTGCCCCTATGTTGCCTCACAATCAATCCCCGCTCATTCGCTCTGACCGCATCACTTTCTTCCACCTTCCGACTCTCTCATGCACAGCACACCACTCTTCCCCCTGTTCTGCCTCCCCTTCGTTCTGTTCCTCGAAGCTCGATCTCTCTATACCTCATTTTTTTCTACCGCAACTCTTCTCCCCTCACTCTTACCTCTCCCTCGCCCTTCACGTGAGCGCGAGTTAAAATAGATAGCAATCGGGAGAGGTAACACTTGTCGCCAAACTTCCTCCCTCACATCGATCCAGGGACCAGAAAGTCCTTCCTGGTGAGACGGAACTTCAGTTCAACTCCTGTGGCCTTAATCTCCATCTGGTGTTCGCGATGGGGCCACCGATACATTGGCGAGGCCAAGCGGACACTCGGCATCTGTTTCACCGAACGCTTGCCAAGGATTACTGGATCTACCCCTTGCTATCTATTACAATCCCCCTTCCTATTTCTTTGGTTAGGGTTCCGGGCTTCTAAATCCTTCTAGAATGTTCGCCTCCATGTGAGTTTTGGTTGGCCTCTTTTTCTTCTTCCGTTAGGTTGCCATATCATTGCTATCTTCGCTGCAAGTTCTGGTGACATTCTGAGTACATGTCCTGCAAATTTAATCCTGCATACCTCTATGTCCTGGCTGAGAGGCATTGTTGCAGATTCCCGATAGGTCTCCTCGTTTGTGATGTAATCTATGTAGCTAGTCTTCAGGATCTTCCTCAAGCAGTGTTGTCGGAATGCATCCAATTTGTTTTTCAGTTCACATTGATTTTCCATGTGTCATTGGCATAGAGGGCTGTAGGGAGGACTACGGACTGGAAGAGCTTGACTTTTATCATCTTGGATATCCCGCCGCTAGACCATATTCGCTGCGTTATTTTGAAGACTGATGCAGCTTTACCTATTCGGGAGTTAATTTCGACCTCTAGATCCCCGTCTGCTGCGAACATGCTGCCAACATAGGTCAATCTTGTGGCGTTTTCCACATGTTCCCCATTGATTATCAGTTGGTCTATTGGCTGCTGGTCTCCAGACTGTATGGTCTTAGTTTTCTGGCAGCTGATCTTTAACCCAACCTTTGATGCATTCTGCTCCAGAGCGGTTGCCATCTCTTGAAGGGTGTGTTTCCACTCTGCTAGTAGTGCAACGTCATCGGCAACATCTAGGTCTGTGAGGCGTCTTCCTGTTCTCCACCGTATTCCAAAGTCAGGTTTGTTCATGATCTTCCGCATGACATAGTCGATTGTGACATTAAACAGTAAGGGGGATAGAAGGCAACCTTGTCTTACCCCTGTGACAATGTCAAAGAATCCTGTGTTTCCTGAATCAACTTTGACGCAACAACTGGATCCCACGTAAAGGTTATTGCAGATGTTGATGAAAGCCTCTGTGATGTCATACACTTTAAGAATTCGCCACAGGCTATCTCTATGTACACTATCGAATGCCTTTTTGAAATCAGCAACGTTTATTAGTATTGGCTTCTGAAATTCCAGGCATTGTTCTACCACATTTCGTAACACAAAGACCTGTTCACTGCAGGATATTCCCGTGCGGAATCCTGCATGTTCATCACGGAGTTTCATATCCAGAGCTGCTCTAAGACGATGTAGCAGTACAGAACAAAGCACATTTCCTGGGACTGAGAGCAACGTGATCCCTCTCCAGTGTCCACAGTCACTAAGATCTCCTTTCTATGGCAATGTCACTATCACGCCTTTCCTCCAATCTTCTGGTACACACTTGTCTTCCCAGCATGCATTACATAGCTTTGTGAGTTTCCGTCTCCACGTTTCCCCTCCACGCTTTCGAAGTTCTGCTGGAATCTAGTCAAGGCCTGCTGCTTTGTAATTTTTCAGATTCTTAATTGAATTTATAACTTCCGTTTCTGTGATTGGTCCAACCTCCAACTCTAGTTCTGGAGTATCTTCCTCCTCAGGGAAGACAAACAGTTCCGATGGTTCAGGTTTATTCAATATCGCTTTCAAGTGTTCACCCATTGCGTGTTTTGCTCTTCTTCGGTCAGAAATACTCTCCCCCTCTTGTCTTTTATGGGGGCACCAGAGCTACTATCGGAATATCCCAGATCTCTGGCTATGAGGTAGCGTGTACGGATGCCATTTCTGTCCTGGCTTCTTGTGCTTCTGCGCATTAGCTTTCTATCCAAGCCTTTTAAAACACATCTTTTCTGCATTTTCTTCTCACAAGTTTCGGTACTCTGTAATTTTTCTGCCGTTTTGTAATTTTCCATTCTTCAGTTGTCTTTGCTCTCGTTCTCTCTCTCTCTCTCTCTCTCTCTCTCTCTCTCTCTCTCTCTCTCTCTCTCTCTCTCCCTCTCTCTCTCTCTCTCCCTCTCTCTCTCTCTCTTCTGCTTTATGAATCTCTTTCTGTCAATCATCTCCCATGTGTGTGATCATATTGAACTTCATTTTCTGGGTCCCACGTCTTCCGTCAATGGTGGTATCTGCAGCTGCCTCCTGGAACGTTTTACCACTGTTGTAACACTTGGAACCTATTAACACTTCAAATTGAGTGGTTAGCACTCATGTCTGCCCCTTTATAACCTCCGTATATCTTGCATCGCACTGCGCCATCTCATGATGATGCAAATGTAGTCGATCTCATTCCACGTATTTCCATGGCCTGCCTCGAAAGACAAACGTTGGCCATATTTCCGTGCCCAGCTTTCAAGCTGCCACCGGCTTCAGTGAACCGCTGCCCCCCCATTGGAGGCGTGGCGTGGTGCCATCGCCTACCGATGAAGCTTTGCTCGTCGTCGGGTACCTTGATTAGTCCGACAGCTTTTTGCTTCCATATCCTGGTCTTACCTGTGGGAAAGGTCTTACCTGAAGAGAGGATTCGGCGGCTGGTTTCATTTCCTGGATTTCATGCCTTCCAATGTCACCCAGATAGCACTGTTCACTGCCGGCACTTGTAGCATTTGCGAGTATCTCTTGAACCCATGTGCATGTGCTCCAGTATGTTCCACGGACATACTTTGAATTTGAAGTCAGTTCCATATTGACCACTCACACTCCCCTCCACAGAGTGGGGAGATTTGTAGTTAGCCCCTGAAAACAGGTGCTGCCGCAGGACCCTGAGGCTACCTGCGCTGACATGGACCCTCCAGCGGCCCTATATCAGGTTTTTTGCTCTGGGTCAGACTGAAACTGATCCTGAATGATCCTCCTCCTCAGAGATGTAGACATTGTGCAGCCCTGAAACAGGTGCCGCTGCCTGCGGGTTCTCCGTAATACCCGGCCTGATAACTCATCATTGTGGAGCACCCCTTCACCAGGTGCTCCATGTGGGTTTGAACGTTTAAAGACGTTACCCGTGTAGGAGGCGATCTTCTCCATCAGGAAACCTCCTGGCCTGATTCCCCTAGTCCACAGGCCTGACCGTCTTACCGTTGGTTTTACCCCCTTTCTGGGGACCCGCAGCGCTCTGGAAGAGGCTGACCGCTATATGTTGGTGGGGTCCTCCTAGCCTGACTTCCACAGGCCTGTCCCACTGCTGTTGGTTTGCCCCCTACCTGCGGAACCACAGGGGTCTGGATACAGCTGGTCCCTGTATGGGGGGTGGGAGGGGACCCTCCTGGCCTGACTTCTCAGACCTTGCCGGCTTGTAGTTCGTTTTACCCCCTTCCTGGGAACCACAGCCGGTCTGGAAGCAGATGTCTCCTGTTTGTCGGGTGGGGGGACCCTCATTGCTTGGCTTACAGACCTAGCCGGCTTGTGGTTAGTTTTACCCCCTTCCGGGGAACCACAGGCGGTCTGGAAGCCATTGACTGTGTTGTCAGTGACTTTATGTTGGCGATTCCAACGGCCGCCGGCTACCCGCACTTCCGCGGTCTCTGCAGCCGGTTTCCCCTTGGTCCCGGTATCCGTGGCCGAGACCGGGATTCCCTGCGGTCCATGACCGGTTTCCCGGCCCGTCCGGACTTCGTCCCCATTGTGTCGAGCAGGTAAATCTCTGAACAGAGATTCCTGCAAAAAAGAAAACTCAAGAACCTGGAAATAGGTAACACTTACCGTCAGGTTGAACTTACTGCTGGACAGAGCAACGCTGCCGCCAGTCGGCTCGTTTGCGCAGAGCGAGTCAACGTAATGACGCGCATGCGAGCTAACGGCCTTCTTCACGTCGTCACTCACGTGATTCCGAAGTAAAATAGCCCATTATCAGTTTATTTGCACTTTATCTGTTTTATTTATTCATGTGTGTATATATTTAAACACTGGTATATGGACACACTGATCTGTTCTGTATTCATGCCTTCTATATTGCGTTGTGCTGAAGCAAAGCAAGAATTGCATTGCCCTATCTGGGACACATGACAATAAACTCTCTTGAAATACTTGAAATACTCTTGAAATACTCTTGAAATACTTGAATCTGGAGGTGTACGTTTCACACTTCTATACCTTTTGCCCGATGTTAGAGGGGAGACGATGGAGTGGCCAGGGTGCGACTCATGCTGATGGTCTTGCCGAGGCAGCATGAGATACAAATTGAGTCACATGGAGAAACAAGATGCCCATCTAAATTAGTTAAATTTGCCCATGTTAGTCCATATCCATCTAATGTTGCCTGGGTTCCAGCAACTAAATTACAGAGAAAGGTTGAACAAGTTAGGTCTTTATTCTTTGGAGTGCAGAAGGTTAAGGGGGGACTTGATTGAGGTCTTTAAAATGACTAAAAGGATAGACAGAGTTGACGTGGATAAGCTTTTCCCATTGAGGGTAGGGAAGATTCAAACAAGAGGGCATGACATGAGAATTAAGGGACAGAAGTTTAGGGGTAACATGAGGGGGAACTTCTTTACTCAGAGAGTGGTGGCTGTGTGGAATGAGCTTCCAGCAGAAGTGGTGGAGGCATGATCGATTTTAACATTTAAAAGTAAAGTGGATAGGCATATGGACGGGAAGGGAATTGAGGGGTATGGTCTGAGTGCAGGTAGATGGGACTGGGGGAATATAAATGGTCGGCACGGACTGGAAGGGCCGAGAAGGCCTGTTTCCGTATTGTAATTGTTATATGTTTATATGATTTAATCCTTTTCTCTCCGTGTACCATTCCAAATGTCTTTTAAATGTTATTCTACATGCCACAACCTATTTCTCTGGCTGCGCATTCCATATATGCACCATCCTCTATGTGAAAAAGCTATCCCTCAGTTCCTTTTTTCCCCCACATTCCTGAAAGCAATGGTTTCAAATTTTCGATTCTTGCCTGGAGAAAAAGACATAATCTATTCCCCTCATGATTTTATACACCCCATATAAGATCACCCCTCCTTTGCTCCAAAGAATAAAAACGTAGTCTGCCCTAACTCTCCCTGTAGCTTAGGTCCTCGTCTGGACAACCACATTGTAAACGTTCTCTGCAATCTTTCCAGCTTAATGACATATTTCGTATAGCAAGGATGAGCAAAACTGAATCCAATATTCCAAGTGTGACCTCACCACCATCCCAGCCTCTACACTCAAATACTTGACTTTCAGGATACCGGTGTTGGCTGAGAAGCGCTAACCTTCCTTCCCACCTCCTCTGCCCCTTCCTCTCTCTCTCTCTCTCTCTCTCTCTCTCTCTCTCTCTCTCTCTCTCTCTCTCTCTCTCTCTCTCTCTCTCTCTCTCTCTCTCTCTCTCTCTCTCTCTCTCTCTCTCTCTCTCTCTCTCTCTCTCTCTCTCTCTCTCTCTCTCTCTCTCTCTCTCTCTCTCTCTCTCTCTCTCTCTCTCTCTCTCTCTCTCTCTCTCTCTCTCTCTCTCTCTCTCTCTCTCTCTTGTACACCCCCATCCACCCCCTAATCCTGAGACCCCTCCTCTCCATCCTGCACTGATCCCCATTCCCGCCTCTATTCAGTCCTCACTGATCCCCTGTGCTCCCCCCGCATCTATTCATCCTGCACTGATCTCCCTATCCACATTGCATTAATTCTCCTGCCACTCCCCATCAATCCTGCATTGGTCCCCCAATTAATCCTGTGCTGACCCCCCCTTCCCATCCATCCTGCACTGCTCCTCTCCTTCATCCTACCCTGCCCTCCCATTCATCCTGCACAGATCCCCTCCCATTCAACCCCACTCTCATCCCCCGCGCTCTCCCCTCACAATTTTACCTACTCCAACCACCACGCATTAAAAAAGAGACAATTTTAATATAGAGAGATTGAGCAGTTGTAATTTGTTGTAATTCTCAATCCTCTGACTAGTGAAATCCTCTGAAATATTTGTACAAACATTTTTATGAGGCGGGGGTTGTCTGGGTGGGTGGGTGGGGGGGAGGGGTGGCAAACGTCCTGCAGCCAAGGGACGGCTTCAGGCGGGGGCTCTCGTGGGCTGATGAGGGAGGGGGTGGATTCAGGAGGGGGAGCATCCTATATCAAGCTGAGGGCAGCGTCTTGAGGTGGGAGATGCCAGTGGGGGGGGGGGGGGTTGACCTAATCATGGCCTCCGGACTCACTCACTGCCTTGGGACTAACTCATGGTCTCTGGACAGACTCATTCACTCACACATGGCCTCTGGACAGATACAGAGAGACTGAATCATGGCTTGTAGACTGACTGACTTATGCCCGACTTCTGGAGTCACGTCCGATTTATGTAAACTGAAAACTAAACAGTTTTCGCATTAAGGAACAGCTTCTTCATGACAGCCATCAGGCTATTAAACATAACGAATAAGCTCTGAAGTACGAAATAATATATAATTTGTACTATTTGTTATTTGTTGATTACACACACCCCTCCACCTCACACAGACACTGACACACAGACTCACACAAACACAAGTACACACAGACTATCAGACACACACACACAGACACACACACATACTCTCATACACACACTCATAGAAACACACACATACACACACTCTCACACACACTCACAAACACACAGACAGACTCACTCACACGGACACACACACGGACAGACTCACTCACACAGACACACACTAACAGACACACACACAGACACACACATACACACAAACACTCACACACACAGACCACACACACAGACTCACAACAGACTCACACTTGCACAGATTCACACAGACTCACACACACTCACATAGACACATACGCACACACACACACAAAGACACACAGACTCTCACACACACACATATAGGGAGGTTGCACGGCAGTTGGGTCACGACCCGTGACCCGTGCTGTTGCTACGCTACGCCAACTGGAATACACGCGATGAACTGCAGGTAAGCACTTAGCATTGTTTCCATTTTTCCCCCGTTAAAACCCGCTGAAATGGTCAATTTTTGCGCTAAAAATAATTATGGAAATCGGGATAAGCGTGAGAGGCATTTATCCTACTTCCAAAAGTGAGGAGAAATTATGGTGGATAGAAGCGAGAGCTGAAGGGGCAACAACAGCCATAGTGCTTGGCGAGCATTGGCCGTGCAGATATCGAGATTGAAAATATTGGGAATCATCGCGTTTGCTCACTGCATTTCATCAACAGTAAGGGATTATTTGTGTTTTTTCATGATTCATGAAATCATAATTCATGATTCATGATTCCTCTGGCATCGAAAACGTTTCAGAAGTGACAGATCTGGCTGTAAAATCTTAAAACCGCCCATGGTTCTCGTGGGTTTTTACATAAAAAAGAAAACGCCTCTGAAGCAAAATGTATCATTCAAAAAATTGCAAACCATACATGGGTTTTCAATTACATTTTACTCAGATGCAAGCCAAAGAATGGCATAATTGTTAGCTGTTAATTGTACATAATCAACCTCAGTAAATTGACAATATCCTATTGAAAGGTAGTGGGTGTTTAAGCTGTCAGGACATTTTATTATTTGCCAAAATATACATCTCGATAGTATAATGATAGAAAACTTACTTCTCCACACGCCACTCGTAAGTATGGAGATTTTTTTTTCATTATAAATAATAAATTATAAAGCGTTTTCGTTTTGTATGTAAAAACCCACTTCAGAACCATGGGCGATTTTTAACTTTTACAGCCAGATTTACCACTTCTGAAACTTTTTAGATACCAAAGGAATAAAAAAAAAACGTAAATAATCCCTTACTGTTGATGGAATGCAATGAGCAAAGGCGATGATTCCCAACATTTTCAATCTCGATATCTGCACGGCCAATGTTCGCCAAGCACTTTAGCTGTTGTTGTCCCTTCAGCTCTCGCTATTCTTTACCTTCATATATCGTCACTTTTGGAATTCTGAAGTAGGATAGATGTCTCTCACGGTTACCCCGACTTCCACAATTATTTACAGCGCAAACATTCACAATTTTGGCGGTTTTGAACAGGTAGGAAAGTACGCGTTTCGTGTATTAACAACATATACCGGAAGCTGCGATGTCCTCCAGATTAGGCTGTTGGCCGAGGAGCTTTCTTCTACTGTTTCGTGACCCAACTCACAGAACTACATGAAATTTCCACATATTGTGTAAAAATATTATATAAATCACCCCAAAAACTCGTCAAGAACAAAACTTGCACATTTTTATTAATTTAGAGAAAGAACGGAAAATGTGCGGGTATTTTTATTCGAATCAAAGTACGTTTAACACTGAGTTGTATGCCAGTTGACCAGTCACGCGCTTTCTTTCACGCTAGCTAGGCACACAACATGGCTGAGAGGACTTCACTGATGCCTGTTTTACTGGAGATACCGATGAAGGTTCTTTCTCGTTCTGTGGAATACATGTCGTGGATACTTGCAGCAGGGTAATTGAATTTAGTGAGAAAAGCATTAAGAAGTCTGAAGAATGTGCAGCTAAGTGGATAGAAGTGGAAGAAAGTCTTGAAAGCAAAGTCCCTGCTGAGATGCTGCAACACAAAGTCGTGAAACCAGTCAAACTTTGTGAATCAACAAACTGAAAGGTAAGATCTAAAGACTGAATTTATGAAAATTAATCTTATGGACTTTAATTAATTTACTTGCACCATTTATAATGTGAAAAAATGAGTGAACTCATTCATTCACTCATTCACAAATTCATTCATGAAATTGAGGGCCTAAACTATGTATATCCATAACAAGGTCAATTAAACATTTTCACTAATGCCAGCTTGTTGCAGTCGAATAAGTCTTTAACATCTAATGCCGGAGCTGCCCGCGATCACTTACCGAACACAGTGCTCCGCTCGCGGGGCCTATGTACTTAACATAGTGAAGCTGCGGTCTCAATTAAGAAGCAGCCAATTCGCGAACGCGGGGCTGTGGAGTGTGTTTGGATCATCTCCGCGGGCGGGGGCCGGGGGGGGGGGGGGGGGGGGGAGGTGGATAGGCTGTACATAGTGCCGTCCGCTAAGGCCGTTTCCAGGCCCCGACCACGGGAGAAAAATGGAGGAATATTCATTACACTTTAGAGGTTGCCATTGGAGTGAGAAATGGTCAGAAATGGCTGATGATTATGTAGAAATGAATTGGTATATTTGAACTGGAACTAATTTATCTATGGTAGTAACAGTGTTATTGTCATTAACATTAAGAAGAGGTTGAAATTGTATGAATTGAAATCCATGCAGACTTAATGACTATGAGATGGGTTTTTTTGTAGCTTCTGCCTGACCCTCCACTTGAACTTCAACGAACTTATCAATGGACTTATCGAAACTTGGAATCTGATGAAGAATATTCAGATGAAGATCTGATGTAATGTAAACAAATAAATTGGGGAAATAAATGATTATATAAAGTTTTATTTTAGTGTCGATCGTTTCACTGTTTATTTGGTCAAATTATTTAAACAGTGAGTGAATTACTTATGATAATGGTGTGCTGTTGAATGACAGTTCAACAGTCCACCCACTCATTCACACATCCATCCATATGCACACTTCCATGCATGCGCACACACACACACACACACACACACACACATGCACACACACAGACACGAGTATGAAAATGGACATACCTTTTTTTATTACTAAATATATGAAAGTGAATTAGGTGTCACATAAAACATTTTATGCTTTATCTGACGGGATAAATTGCAGACTTTACTTTCTAAATCTCAACATTTTGTAACATTGCTCACGCCTCGCCCACAAAACGCTAACTGGGTCTCGACACTAAACATCACCGTTTCCTTCTCTCCAGAGATGCTGCCTGTCCCGCTGCGTTACTCCAGCTTTTTGTGTCTACGGTGTAAACCGGCACCTGCAGTTCCTTACTACATATTTCTGCATGTGGGCTTTTGCAATGCTGTGTTAGTAGAATGAAGCAAATCGGAATCTGAGCAGTGGGCTTTAAGCTGGATGCAGCGGGGAGAGGTAGGGAGGGAGAATTCGACCGATGCAGTCAAATGGCCAATCTCAGCTAATGTTTGCGCATCTAAGGATTACTGGAATCAGATGGATCATATAATGGAATACAGACATCTTATGAAGCACTGCCATGACTGATTGGAGTTTAGAAGAATGAAGGAGGACCTCATTGAAACACAGAATAGTAAAAGGATTGGAAAGAGTGGATGTGAAGAGGGTGTTTCCAGTAGTGGGAGTGTCTAGGACTGGAGGTCATAACCTCAGGATTAAATGACGTTCTTTTAGGAAGGAGCAGAGGATAATTTTCTTTCGTTAGAGGGTTGCGAATCTGTGCAATTCTATGCCACAGTAGGCAAGTCAGTGGATATGTTTAAGGCAGAGAGATATATTCTAGATTGGTGCAGGTGTCAGAGGTTATGGGGAGAAGGAAGGAGATTGGCGTCAGAGGGAGAGATAGATCAGCCATAATTGAATGACGGAGTAGGCTTGATGGGCCGAATGGCCTAATTGATTCCTGTTAGTTTATGACCACATAATGTGGCGGAGCTACGTGATAGAGAGTGGACGTGAAAGCGAGAATGTGGAGAATAAGTGTAGAAGTGAGAGATTGTGTACGTGTATGTGAAAGGACACAGCTCTAAATTTAGCACATGCCTGAGTACATTAATAGAGTCGTAGAGTGACACAGCGCGGAAACAGGCCCGTTGGCCCAACTTGCCCACACGGGTCAACATGTCCCAGCAACAGTATCCCACCTGCCCGCATTTGGCTCATATCCTTTAATACACAAAACCGTTCATGGGTCAATTCAGTTCACAACGCGGGCTAACGGCAAAATCAGCCACGACAGGTGCGTTTGGAGTGCAGACGTGAACTAGACCATGGTGACCTTTATCCCCAAACAGGTGCCGCTGACCACAAAATGAGAGGAAGCGTAGTCACCGACAGAATTGTCTGCAATTCATTTCCGATTTTTTTAAAAGGGAAGCACAGGAGTGCAACTGGTGTAGCCGCTGCCCCGGAGCGCCAGATACCACGACAGTTAGTTCGAACCTGACTCGGGTGTTGGTTGTGCGGAATTTGCACGTTCTCTCTGTGCCTGCGTGAACCCCCCTCCCCTCCCAGGTGCTCCGGTTTCCTCCCACATCCCAACGACGTGCGGATCTGTAGATTAATTGATATTTCTGATCTCAACTAAGAGCTATAAACTGACATAACGCATGCCAATGGTTCAGGATTGAAAATTAAGCATCGGTTAGGCTGGTGTGAACCTGCGCGCTCATCTGTTTGTTTACTTGTTTGGTTTTTATTTCAACGTTTACACCAAACGGCCTCAAATCCCTTGTCTTCTTGCCAGCTTTTTCACAAGAAATACCATCTTGAACCATTCCGATAAATTTCCTCTCGTCCGTCTCAGTCTGATTCCTCTTTCCCACATCAGCAGGTGCACGCCAAGATAGTTGGGCCTTTTATATAAGACGAATAAAACTGTCCTCTCGTCCCCCACACACGCGCCTACTTTGCACAATAACAAAACGCAATGTATTCAAACGAGTGCACTACAGTTGTTGATTTATCAATGGTCTTTCCTCCATCATTAGATCGCAATTAATGAGTGCACAATATTAGGTCATAAGGAATAGGAGTAGAATGAGGCCATTCGGCCCATCAAGTCTACTCCGTCATTCAGTAATGGCCGATCTATCTCTCTCTCCTAACCCCCATTATCTTGCCTCATCCCCATAACCTCTGACACCTGTACTAATCAATAATCAGCATTCCCATTCACTTATTTGGGGAAATGAAGCAATGTATAGCCAAATGCATGATGCAGAAGCGAGTATCACTTAGTCTGGAGTGCACACACAATAGACTGGGCACACAGACAGTAAAACTCTAGTATATTGGAACTGTTTATACTCAGTTGAACTTTGTGTACACTTATTTGAATGGAGTGCGTCCATAATGGAATTAACACATAGACTGGAACAGGAGTTCAGTGAAATGGAGTATACACCAGGTGAACATAAATCATTTGGCCATAAGGTCATAAGGAATATGAATAGAATTAGGTCATTCGCCCCATCATGTCTACTCCGCCATTCAGTCATGGCTGATCTATCTCTCCATCCGAACCCCATTCTCGTGCCTTCTCCCCATAACCTCTGACATCCGTCAAGTGTCAACTCAATTGAACTGGAGTTAGCAAAAGGCTGTTTAAACTTTCCACACGGGCAGGCAAATCTGTGAACATTGTTGGAGAAATTTATGAAAAAGTGACGATGTGACATCGGTGTAGGTAGGTGGTGCTAAGACACGTATTAGTACTGAAGAATGGGGTATGCAATAACATCCCAGTGACCATGTCCGGCTTCAATATGGCATTTGTTCATGAACATCTGCTCTCTTCTGGGGTCATTTTTTTCACTGGGGTTTTACTGGCCGTGAGCATCTACATTTTCACGGTGATCTGTATAATAAAAGATTGTCTGAGAACGCGTGAAGGATTGGAAACTCTGGCGGTCCCTATAGGCTCTTTGATACACGACATGGAAACTAGACCACATCAACTGGAAGCAGAAGTGGCCACACGCCATAAATTGCAGCAGGACAGGTTCTGCTCTCTGAGTTTCACCACTGAACACTGGAGGTTCAACACTAGGAACCAGAAGTGACATCGCTCCAACTGCCTCTCACGGTGTTGAGGGAGACAAAGTTTGTGTGAGAACATGGAGTTAAATGAGGATTATCAAAATATCGATTCCTTTAATCCCAAGACAACGAGAAAAGGCAAAATACACCCAGAAGAGCTGAAACCAGGTAAACACCAGCAATATAATTTTTAGATTACAGTCAAACACGGAACGACATTCGTTGGCATTTTTGCAGCAATCCTGAACAAGGAAAACTGATTTGTCACTGATTGAGAGGAGGCATTGGCACAAAAGACCCCGTAGCAGTCCGCAAGAAGTGAAACATACATTCCACATAGTCATCTTAGTACCTCACTACCACTTGTCCGATCGTTTTGAAGTATTTCAGAGTATTTGTTCAAAATATATGAAACCATTGCTTTTGTTTTAATACGTTGAAGCTTTTAACACATGTTGATTTTTATGCCTGTATCTAAGTGATTCAGAAGCATTTAGGGCGGCACGGTGACGCAGCAAGAGATGCTGGCTCACGGAGCCAGAGAACCGGCTTCGATCTTAACCTCTGTTGCTGTCTGTGTGGTGTTTGCAAGTTGTCCTTCTGACCGCGTGGATTTTCTCGGGGTCCTCCGGTTTCTTACTATGTGCTAAAGACGTGAGCGTATGTGGCTTAACTGTTCTCTGTAAATTCCCCCTCGTGTGAAGGGAGTGGACGATGAAGCGGGATTTCTTAGAACTAGTGTGAATGGTGATTGAAGGTCGGCGTCGACTCAGTGGGCGGAACCGCCTATTTTCATGTTATTTGTTTAATTCAAAGCTGGGATTTGGTGGTATGTTGCTGCCTTGAGCCACATGTGTAAGGCTGTAGTTATAACACATGTAGCTAGACACAACATGATGGCGTAACTCAGCGGGACAGGGAGCATCTTTGGTTGGAAGGAATGGGTGACGTTTCGGGTCGAGACCCTTCTTCAGGCCCAAAATGTCACCCATCCTTTCCATCCAGAGATGCTGCCTGACACGCTGAGTTACTCCAGCATTGAGTGTTTACCTTCGGTGTAATCCCGCATCTGCAGTCCCTGCCTACATGTCATGCCAAAGGTGATGGTTTACGGTTTCATTTTGCAGAGAAAATGTAACATTCAGTCATATTGTTGTGCAACTGGCGTCACTTCTAAGCTGGGCCAGGACGGTAGATTCCGCCCGGCTGATCTTCCACTGAGAGTGAGTATCTCGACACCCGTAGTAGTCGGTAAAAAAAAAACCGAGTCCGAGAGTGTGGTTCGGACAGAAATGACCGAGTGACTCCTCGAGATCCATAGATCCGATTACTACCGTCAGAATCCGGCATCAAGAGATAGAACTCGTTACATGTTATGACATTCAGAACAGATTTGCAGTTGTATGTTTCTCAGAAAAAAAATGCATTTGCACCAGGGGCGGTCTAAGTAAGAACTTGCATCTCTACGTTGATGAGGAAGAACGGCGGTGTGCGAATGTTCTTTCTTCTTTGTACCTTGGGTTCATCTGTCCGAATTATAATTATAATTTGAGTCTGTTATGTGGAACTGTACAGAACTGGTAACTGCTGCATTCCATTAGTTGTTTAAATCACACTCTGCCATGGATAACGGTTCTTACTTTGAAGTAATGTGTGTTGGTCAGTTAATAGAATCTCCTGATATAAACCATGAACGTGTTGAAGTCGTTTCCATTAGGCCATTAGGCATCTCCTGCTTCGTTGATGGCTTTCACTTGCATTTTGCAGATTATGGTGGCCAAGCATCAAAGTCTGCCCGAGGAAGACAGTTCCTCCCGATTATATACACCATTTTGAGTCTCTCCATCCTGTTGTCGCTTTTGACCCTCGTCACTGCGATTATATTGAGTAAGTTTTTTTGAAAGAAATTGCGACGTTGAAACCATAATCTCAATCATCATGACTAATGAAATGATATGCATGAACCCTAAAATATTAATGCGAGAGACGTGAGTTCAATAATGGGCGATGAACAATAGTTCTAGTGTTAAGGTGGTCTGCTGAATGCAGATGGTGATGCAATATCAAGGATTAATCGTATTGATTCAAATAACATTTTCGCTCAGCTGCCTCATTATATTTGACTTAATTACTTTCCGTTCAATCCGCGAAGGTGTGCTCCACAATGACCAACTTCTTGAAATCACAACCTCCGTATTTAAAAGGCTAATATACATGGATATAGATCCATAGGGGTGTAGAGCATGGTTATAGCCCTTTTCAAAATAGAGCATATATAAGTACAGCAATGGAACAGCCTTTCGGTCCACAATGTCCAGCCGGACATGGTGCCAAGTTAAATTAATGTCCATGGTCTGCACAAGATCCATATCCATCGATCCCTTGCATATCCATGTGCCTATGCAAAAGTCAAGGGGTACGGTAAAAGATAAAGGTAATAGAGGGAAGATACTCGCATAGATAGACGAATTGCTGAATGGCAGAATGCAAAGAATGGGAATACAGGATTTGTTTTACTAGTTAGCTACCAGTAACTAGTGATGTTTCGCAGTGGTCGGTGTTGGGTCAGCTACATTTCATGTTGCATATCAATGATCAGGTCCTCAAGTACCAACTATGCTAATGATGTGTGCAGTTCACACAGTTTCTTTTCGCTGTTGTATTTTATGCTTCGAATAAAGGGAGTACCCACAAATCCCTTGAATGATGGTATGAATGAGTTAAAGCAACTTACGTACCCCGGGCAGATTGCTGCCCGTTAACTGTTAAAGCTTTCTTTTCATTTCAGTCAGACAGATATCAAGTAAAGTTGAGAAGTCAGAGACTGTTCTCCGGATGGAATTTGCCGAATGGAAGAATAATGGTCAGTACGAAATACAATCGGACATATTTTAAATTTCTAAATTTGCAATTTAGAAAGGGACGTGGCAGGAAACCGGAGCACCTGGAGAAACCCCACATGGTCACAGGGAGAGCTTACACACTCCTTACCGATAGAAACCGGAGTCAGGGTCCAACCAGGTTCTCTGGCGTTGTAAGGCTGCGCCACTCTGCCGTAGTGGTACCAATTTTCAGGTAATTGTCCGAATGCTGGTTTCAAGACAATCAGCAAATGGAAAGCATGAAGGATTGAAGATTCACATCTGGAAGATGGAACATATGAGGGTGGTCCATGTGGAAGAAAATCCCTGAAACAGAGATTCCTTATGTTCATACAGTAGGGAGATTGTGTGCTCCATGTTGTGGAACTTGAGATGACGACCATATTCCCTTCATGTGAGCCATATGTGCCTACCGCTGCGGTACGGTGGCGCAGAGGTAGAGTTGCTGCCTTACAGCGCCAGAGACTCAGGTTTGATCCTGATATTGGGTGATGTATGTACAGGGTTTGTACGTCCCCCGGTTTTCCCCGGGTACTCTGGTTTCCTCCCAGACCCCAAAGACATACAGGTTTGTTGGCTACGGTAAAGATTATAAATTATCCCTAGTGTGTAATATGGTGCCTACTCCCCCCCCCTCTCTTACTCTCTCTCGTTCTCCCTATATTCCTCTCTCTCCCGCGACCCCCTCTGTCTACCCACCTACCCATCCATCCGTCCATTCGTCCATCCATTTAATTCTCTCGATGACATTGATCATTAATTGTAATCTAAAGTACTTGGGCAGAGCATTTTATCTTTTACATTTTGACCAGTAATGTGGCTGATGTGATAACCAGTGTCTCTGCTCTGGTGGTGTAACCTTGTCAGAATCTGGGGGGGATAGACTAATTTCGACACAGGGCCCTCGGAATAACAAGGGTATCTGCACTAGCAGAGTGATTGCAGATTGGTGAGTCTGTGGTCATTGGAAAACAGCGCCCACGATATAAATATCGCTTCTCTTTCAGTTACAGGAAACTATGAGGAAATGGGCAGTGCACTCACCGGACATCAAGCTGAGATTTCCCGCCTGAGGAAGTGTAAGTTTAGTAATCAGTAGAGTAAAAATTCAGGTCTACTTATTTATCCCAGAAACTGCCCGAGTAGTTCACTGAGAAACCGGTCATGTTGGGTAAAACACAAAGTGCTTTAGTAACTCATCTGTGAAGGAAATGCATAGGCGACATTTCAGGTCAGGTTATGTTAATCTGGAAGTTGATATAGTTGGTCTGGAAGTTGATATAGTTCGGTGAGAGATGGGGAATGGGAGTAGGTATGATTTCGATATGGACACCACAGTATTATATGGAGGAAGCTGGGAGACTGGCTGGTGTCCTAAAATAGAACCAAGCCCAGAGGAAATCAACCAGTGGATGGAGGTGTCAGCAGCAGATACGTTGAGACAACTGTGACAGTGGAAGCCTATCTAACTGCAGCTTATCTGGGCAGTAAATGCATCCAACGTCATAAACCATCTGCTTCAATCACTGTGGACACAAGGAACGAAAAATGCTGGAATCTTATGAAGAATGCAAAATGCTGGAGTAACTAAGTGGGTTAAGCGGTATCTCTGGTGGACATGGATGGGCGATGTTTCTGCTTGGGATCCTTCTTCAGACTGAAGGTCAGCAGAAGGGTCCCATTCAGAAATTCGCCAATCCATATCCTCCAGAAATGCTGCCTGGTTCACTATTACTTTGCGTTCTGCTTCAGTCTCTATTGTCAGGCAATGTGGACGAATTTAACCTAAATTCCTGATTGGAATCAAGGGTGACAGCCTCGTATTATTTGGTTTGGTCGCTCCCAGGATATCTCCTTTTTCCATCCACTGCCTCGCGAGCTTCGTCATTTTAATGGAGGGTTCTCTCAGCCTTCTCCCTGTCATAGGAAAGGTCCAGACTATTCTGTCCTTTCTGGTACGGATATCCACCCTGGTCTCATCTCTACCCTGTGAAGCTTTTCCACGCGCCACCTAGTGAGATGGTCTTCATTATGTAACCCGGTAATTTAAACGTGGCACTATATCAGTGATGCGGTCCCGAGCGCTGAAATGCGACGCCTCGAACCAGCACTCTACATCGAATGGAGGTTTTCAGTTGCAGATGTCCCAGAATCATCCCCGACTAAAACAGCCACTCGATAGCGACCAAACTGCATCTGATGTTTACTTCAATATCGTTACAGATCTGCCACCTTGTCCGTGGGGATGGATTTCGTTCAGTCAACACTGTTATTACTTTTCCTCAAGAAAAAGTATTTGGACAGATGCCCAGTCATCCTGTGTATCAATGGATGCCCATCTCGTTGTCATTAACAATGCTGATGAACAGGTAGGAGTTTATTATTTGATCTAACTGTTCGCCGATCCACAGATACTGAGTTGTTATTGCACGGTGATAGTCATGTGCCGTAAGGCCAGAGAAAGACGATTCAAAATAAGATGTTAAAGCCCAATAAAAGAATGTCCGAATGAGGTAGAAGTAAGAGTACGTGACATCAATGCTGGGGAGGTAGAAGGTTAGTTTGTTCAGGAGTTTATCTCACGTCTTGATGTCCAGCCCTTGCCAGCACAGTGCTGAAGGCTTGATCGCTTGAACATACTGAGCCGACAGGCTATGTGTGAGCCCAAGCTGTTCCAGAGCAGGCATAACCGGCATATATATTACCGTTTGGTAATAGCACATATTCCGCCAGGGTAACAGCATATTCCATTTAGGTAACAGCACCTCATATTCTGCTTGATTCGCATTAAACCCAACGATGTTGAGTTGTTCAAATGTTGGTAACATCTGACTAACCCCCCCCCCCCCCCCCCCTTCTATCCATCTCCGCACCCACACTACTAACTCCAAGAAGCTCGAAGATACTCGGAGAAAACCCACGCAGGTCAAAGGGAGAATGTACAAACTGTACAGACAGCACCTGTAGTTAGGATGGATCCCGGGTCTCTGGCGCTGTGGGGCAGCAACTCTATCTCTCCGCCACCGTGCTCCCCAATTAATACATAGAGATTGGTTAAGATATATCAGAGGAGGAGATGTATGATATGCCGGGCAACACCGTCTCAGCCCTGCCCTCCATTCGGGTCATCTCTCTTGAAACGCTCTCTAAAGGTGGCAAACACATACACTTCACCAACTGAGGTCGTATTAAACATTGCTCATCGCATATTTCGTTCACCCCGTTATAGCAGGGAATCGAGCTGCTTGGATGTAAATAGTTGGGCTTCAGTTAGCAGGCTAATAATTAAAGTCATTGACACTGACATTGCAATTCAACCGTTATCGCCACATATACTGAAATACTTTCGTTTCCACGACAGGCGTTTGTAAGAAGTAATCTTTCAGATAGTCACTGGATTGGTCTTAGTGATGCATCCAATGAAAATACCTGGCGCTGGGTGGACGGAACAAATTATTACTCTTCCGTGACGTGAGTTTCTTTCCAATCGCACATTCTGTTCCATATCTCTGAATGCATAAACAAAGCTAAGATTGAAGTAGGAATACTATTCACAGTTATTTTCTGCGTTCTGTTTCATTACAGATTTTGGCGTTCGAGGGAACCCAATGGTAGATCTAGTGAAAATTGTGTGGAGATGACATCGGGTGGAGATTGGAATGATTTATCGTGTTACGTTTCTATCAATTGGGTCTGTGAGAAACCAGCTCAGTGAAGTCCTCCTTAATATCACAGTGCAAAATGGCAAAGAACCAGTTTGTTCACGATGAGCATGTCTTGGTAATGTTATAGCATAGAAGAAGGCCATTTGATTAAGCAATCCATGTTGACTATTTCATCGAAGATAGACACAAAATGCTGGTGTAACTTAGCGAGCCGGGCAGCATATCTAGGGTAAAGGAACACGTGACATTTCGGGTCCACACCCTTCTCCAGGCGGGAAATCAGACTGAAGAGGGGTCTGGAACCGAAACGTCACATATTACTTGCCTCAAGAGATGCTGACTGACCCGCTGAGTTACTCCAATTGCATGTCCACCTTCGGTGTAAACCAGCATCTGCAGTTCGTTCCCACACATATTGACCATTTCAACGATGATTCCGAAATTTCGTATTTTCCCTTATCAAATCTCTTTTCGAAATCTTTACTTGCCTATTTCCAACAATCCAGCAGCAGCGAGTTAGAGCAGGAACACAAACGGTGTATAAAACGATTCTTTCATCACCCTCTCTCCCCAACCCTGCCCCCTCCACCTACACAACCTACAAAATTATTCCCTCCTATCACTCTGAAGCCATCTGCCCTGGCCCTGGCCCTATTAGAACACCTTCACTGTCTTAGAGCAATGAAACCTTTGTGAACCTTTTAGGGGGGTTGCACGGCAGTCGGGTCACGACCCGTGACCCGTACTGTTGTCACGCTACGCCAACTGCAGTACACGCTTTGAACTGTAGGAAAGCACGTACCATTGTTTCCAGCGCAGCGGGCCGTTAAACACCGCTGAAATTGTCATTTTTTGCGCTGTAAATACTTATGTAAATCGGGGCAAGCGTGAGAGACATTTAACCCTCTACAGAATTCCAAAACTGAGGAGAAATTACGGTAGAGAGAAGCGGCAGCTGAAGGGTCAACAACAGCTAAAGTGGTTGACGAGCATTCGCCGTGCAGATATCGAGATTGAAAATATTGGGATTTATTTTGTTTGCTCACTGCATTTCATCAACGGTAAGGCATTATTTGTGTTTTTTCGTAATTCCTTTCGCAAACCATACGTTCGTTTTGAATTATATTTTACTCAGATGCAAGCCAAAGAATAGCATAATTGTTAGCTGTTAAATGCACATAATCAACCTCAGCAAATTAACAATATCCTATTGAAAGTGAGTGGGTGTTTAAGCTGCCAAGACATTTTAATATTTGCCAAAATATACATCTCAATGGCATAATGATCGAACACTTACTTTTCCACACACCACTCATAAGTCTGGAGATTTTTTTTTCCATTATGAATTTAGCTTCAGAGGCGTTTTCGTTTTGTATGTAAAAACCCACTTCAGAACCATGGGCGATTTTAAAATTTAAAGCCAGATTGATCACTTCTGAAACTTTTTAGTTACCAAAGGAATGAAGAAAAAAACATAAATAATGCCTTACTTTTGATGAAATGCGGTGAGCAAACACGATAATTCACAATATTTTCAATCTTGATATCTGCACTGCCAATGTTCGCCAACCAATTTAGCTGTTCTCACTTCTGCTGTCGCATCTCCCTATTTTTTTTAAATTTTATTTTATTAGAAGTAAGGACAGCAATATGGCACCAAGGTGCCTAATATATATTGACATCTTACATTTTATGCACAGCTTCTCGTTTTTTTAATTTTTGTACTAATGAAAAAGAAAAGGAGAGAGTAGAAAATAAAAGAAAGAGAAACATGTGATATATAGCGTGTGAGAAAGAAAAAGTGTGAAAAAAGAAAGTTGAGAATGAAAAAGAAAAAAGAGAGAAAAATAGTAGAAAGTTAAAGATTAAGGAGGTCGTTATCCATGTTCTTGACCATCCCTCGCCCAATCCTGAAACAGTTAGCTTCTACAGTTTTGTTGCACCATATGCTTCCAAAAAATCGACAAATGGAGACCAACTCATTAAAAATTGGTCTGATTTATCTATTAGGACGAATCACATTTCCTCAAGATGTGCAGTGTCCAACATGTTTGAAATCCACATTTTGAGCGTTGGTATGGTTGTATTTTTCCAAAAGTTAAGTATACGTTTTTTTTTTTTGCCGTTATTAACCATAATTATAAAATGAATTTTGAGAGGAGTTCAGTTTATTCCCATCTTCCATTACTGCAAATATAATCATTTCAGTATTAGGTTCCATTTTAATCTTAAATAATTTTGTAAATATTTCAAAAATATCACTCCAGAATTTATAACGTTTTATGCAGGAGACAAAAGAGTGTGTTATAGTTGCGTTTTGGGATAGACATTTATCACAAATGGGGGAAGTATTTGCATAGAATTTATTCAGTCTAGTGTTTGAGTAATATAATCTATGTAAAATTTTAAATTGAATTAAATTATGTCTTACATTAATCGAACATTTGTGTATATATATCAAATCCTTTTCCCATGTTCCCTTCTTAATTTTTATCATTAATTCTCGTTCCCACTCTTCTCTAAGTGTCTCTTTCGATGGTAAATCTATATTTAAAATACTATTGTATAAATATGATATTCATTTCAGTGAGTCAGCCTTAATGTTCATTGTTTCTTCCAATGGCTCTGAAGTTATGTTTTGATATCTTTGTATGTATTTCATCATGCAGTCATAGATCTGAAGATATTTAAAATATTGGTTATTTTTCAGTTTAAATTTTAATTGTAGTTGTTGGAATGATAACAGATTTCCCATTTCATACATATCCCCGATCCTTTTAGTTCCCATTCTTTCCAATTGATTATATGTTTTATCAATGAGATGGTTTAAATGAAGGATTATTCACTATTGGCATTAACAATGATAGGTGTCTTAATTGTAAGGATACTTTTATTTGTTTCCAAATTCTTATTGTATCATGCATAATTGGGTTATTCTTCTATATTGTGTTGTTCAGTTTTATCGGGGAGAAGAGGATCGCTCCTATATTAAAAAGAGAACGGTCCTCTTTCTCCATTCTTAGCCATTCTGTCTGTTGGGTAGAACTGTCCAACCAGTAAATTATATTCTTAATATGCACTGCCCAATAATAATACAAAACGTTCGGAAGTGAAAGTCCCCCAATATCTTGTGGTTTGCACAGATGTTTTCTTTGGATTCTATGTGATCTTTAATCCCAGATAAAATTGGTAATATTAGAGTCTAATTTTTTAAAGAAGTTTTTTGGTATATATAATGGTATAGATTGAAATAGGTATAATATTTGTGGTAAAAATATCATTTTTATAGCATTTATTCTGCCTATTAATGATAATGGAAGTGTTTTCCAGAATTTAATCGACACGTTGAATTTATTTAATAAAGGCATACAATTAGCATTAAATAATGCTTTGTATTTTCTTGTAATTTGAATACCCAAATACTTATTTTTTTCTGATGCCATTTTAAAGGGGAATTTTAATAGGTGCGTAGATTCTTGAGGTTTTAACGTCATCATTTCACTTTTATTCCAATTTATGCTGTATCCAGAAAAAGAACTGAATTCCTCTATTAAATTTAATGTTTGGTATACTCGTTTGTGGGTGTAATATATAAAAGTATATCGTCGGCATATAATGAAATTTTATTATTTGAGTCGCTAGTATTATATCCCTGAATATTCGGATGACTTCTTATACTTTCAGCAAGGGGCTCTATCATAAGGGCGAATAGCAGAGGCGATAAAGCACATCCCTGCCTATTGCCTCTCGATAAATACAATTTTGGAGGTAACATATTATTGGTTAATATTCTTGCCGTGGGTATACCATATAGTAATTTTACACATTCAATACAATTCTCTCCCATATTAGTTTTTTTTCAATACTTTATATAAATACTGCCACTCTAACTGATCAAATGCTTTCTCTGCGTCAAAGAAATAATTGATATATCTTCTTCCTCCGTTTTAGGTGAGTACATTATATTAAACAGGCGTCTCAAATTATTAAATGAATGTCTTTTGGGTATAAACTCCGTTTGATCAGGATTTATCAATTTACTAATATATTTAATCTTCTTGCTAAGGTCTTTGCTAAAGCTGAGGTCTAATCTGTATTTAAAAGTGATATAGCTCATATAGAGTCCGGTTCATTTAAATCTTTATCTCTTTTTTGGTTTAAGCGTAATAGTTCATTCAGCTTATGCTTCTGGTAATTTATTGTCTTTAAAGGCATGAGTTAATAATTAAGTAAGCGTGGGGCCATTATCTTGTCAAATCTTTTATAAAATTCATTTACTAAATCCATCTGGTCCAGGCGTCTTTCCATTTTTCAGCTCCTAATTCCTCTTGTTCCGAAAGGTCAAGTTTTGGAAGATTACAGTTATCTAAAAAATATATAATTTTACTATCTTCTATTTTAGTTTTAGATGTATACAAATTTTGATAAAATTGAGCAAATCTGTTGTTAGTATCATTAGGTAATGTTAGTAATTCACCTTTCTCTGATTTAATGTTAGTGATAGTATTTTCCTTATCTTGTTTTTTTCAAGCTAAGGATTTGTGCGGCTTGTCACCAAATTCAAAATGTTCCTGTTTTGTGATTTGGAATAATCCTATTACTCTTGCCGATAAAATTCGATTGTTTAAATTTCAGTAGTATTATCTTATTATGTTTATCTGTAGTTGGATCTTTGGCATTATCTAACAATAGTCGTCTAATTCTTGTTCTAGCATCTGTTGTTCTGTCGTATTCTTTTTATTTTGAAACATTTGATATGAGATTATACCTCTTCTGATAAATACCTTGAAAGTTTCACATAGTAAAGAAGCTGAAATACCTGGTGTTTCATTTGTCTCAAAAATGTTTCATTTGTTGCTTTAAATATTTATTACCTTGTGGGTTATTTAGAATTTGTGTATTAAACCTCCACAAATATTTTTTACCCGGTATTCCCTCAAATTTTAATAGAAAGGTCAACAGACAATGATCGGAAATAATACGTGTGATATGAAAGATTAGTTGTGTATGGGATTAATTTTGTATCCACTAAAAAGTAATCAATTTGTGAATACGTTTTATGTACCGATGAGTAAAACGAATATTCCCTTCCAGTTGGATTTGCAGTTCTCCATACATCTATTATATTAGTATTTTTTATATATATTTAGAAGTTCACTAGTCTTAGATTTTAAGTTCCCCCTCCTTTGTTTTACTGATTTGTCTCAATATGGATCTAAAACGCAATTAAAGTCCCCCCCTATTATTACATTTTGGTAATTGAACTCTGATAATATATCTATACTTTTATTTAAAAATTGGGGGTTATCAAAATTCGGAGCGTAAATATTTATCATAGTCAGTGGAGTTAAATAATTGTTTTCCCGAAACTATAATATACCTTCCCTCTTTATCTGAAATAGTATTCTTTAATTTAAATGGTATACTTTTCCGAATAATAATGGCTGTACCTCTAGCTTTAGAAGTAAATGAAGGATAGTATGTTTGACCTATCCAGTTTGCCTTCAATCTTATCTGTGTTTGTTGTTTCATGTGTGTTTCATGCAAATATATAATGTCAGAATTTAATGATTTTAATTGGGCAAACATTTTACCCCTCTTAATTGGTTTATTGGCACCCCTTATATTCCAACTGCAGAATGTGATTCCTCCATTCTTTATTTGTCTATCATCTTGCATTATATATCAGTTTAGTGTTTTTGACTCAGATCGTGCAACCAAATACCTCAGAACTCTGGGTGCTGGGTGGACGTCTCGAACTTTTAAATTTATATTTCATCTCCCTGCTGTGTAATACCTTAATAAAAAAAAAGAACAAATGTGATGTGATGTTGATCAAAAAAAAAAAACAAATAAGAGTCTTTGCAGTGAATTAAAAAAAAATGATGTTAAGGTATCTAAGAAAAGATACTTTAAAAACGTGAAGCCACCTAAGGTGACGAAAAATTGATGGACTTCCGTTGATGTTGTTATACATTGAGCTCCGTCCCCTTAACAGAATCTCATAAATGGCTGTGAACCGTTTCATATACCAGAGCAATTGAAAACAGAAATAATACAGAAAAAGAGGGGAAAAATAAAACCAAAAATAAAACACAACTTATGTTCAGTTCTATAAGTATATGTGCTTTTCCAATTTATCTAACATTAATCTATTCTGAACATTACCATATATATCCACCCAAAAGTATTACTTAATATGCCATTCTTTAATACAAGCAGTTTCCAAGGGGTTAAACAAAACCATGCAGCTGGAATCCGTAATATCTCATTTCATGTCCCTCATTAATTCCCTCATTAATTGTGTATCTTTCACGATCTTTTGTTTATCTTTAAGTTTTCCATTCAAGGTGAAACGATCGAAAACACATTCCAGACAGATAAGCATATCTGGCAGCTGTCTGGAAACGTTCTGCCATCTTAATTAGAACAAGATTAAAACGTTTAATACTCTTCATCCGATATTTCCTTTGCGATATCTTGTGCGTACTTAAAAGCCATTTCAGGGTCCATGAATGAGCGTTCAGTATCCCAATAAGAAATTTTCATTTTTGCAGGGTAGATCACCCCATATCTCACTTGGGATATACCTTTCAGAATGTTCCTTGTCTTTGTAAACAAGATCCTTTTTGGACGACTTCACGGGGATAATCACGGAAAAGTCTAATATTATCCCCAAGATATGTAAGATTGTCCCAGTGAACAATTTCATTCAGCATATTTTCCAGTGAAGAAATGTCGAGGAATTTCATAATTATCTGTCTCCGGGGAGCATTTATCCCTTTTGGAAAGCGTCCAACCCGGTGGGCAACATCAACTCTTGGATTTTCCGGCAGTTAAAAAACTTATTTAAGTAAATCAGCAATTAAAGTACGCGTGTGAGAACCACGCCCCTCTCGTCCTTCTTTAACTCATAGAATTCTCAAATTCTTCCTTCTCGATCGCGCCTCCAAGTCCAAACACTTATCAGTAATTTTAACAAGTTGCTCCCCCTCAGATCTGTGTACCTTTTTCAGATTCAATATTTCCAAAGACATCTCTTCCATTTGCCCTGCCATTTCTTCCATCAGCTTATCAGACCTTTTCATGTCCCCACACATCTTATCAAGCTCTTTAATTTGTTTCTTCAGCACCTTTAACTCACCACAAGCAGAATAATTTAAAAAAAAAGTTTACTCTCCATTCTCTCCAATGTAGTACTCATGTCTGCTAGCATTTGCTTCACCTCCTTCTCCTTTATTTATCCTTTTGTAGCCATTTCAGACACAAATTCTTGTGAGTAAGACTCTTCTTCTGAGCTTTCTGCTGTCGTTTGCAGAGTTTCCAAAACTTCCTGAAGCTTGATAGTAGCTTTCTTAGGCCCTCGTAAGCATCTCTCCTTGCTCATTTAAAATTCCCATTAAATTCCAGCACTGGTGATTTTTTTAAAATCAGTCCTGTCTCTCAAATCAGCTTTTTTTCACAATTTTAACGGCGAGGAGCTCAATGCTGCGACCTTACAGCTTCATGGCCGCCCCCAGAAGTCAGCTGTTGCTCCTCTCTACCATCATTTCTCCCCACGAATGCAATTCTGAAGTAGGATAAATGTCTCTCACGCTTACCCCGATTTCCACAATTATTTACAGCGCAAAAAATGGCATTTGTCAGCGGTTTTAAACGGGTAAGAAAGTACGAGTTTCGTGTATATGCCGGAAGCTGCCATGATCTCCACATGGATTGAGCTGGTCCGTGCGTCATGGCCTTTGACCCGATTAACCTACGTGCAACCCCCCTACACAGCACTATCAGATCGCCCAGAACCTCTCTGCTATGTGAGGCTCAATTCCTGTGAGCAGTTGACCAGCGGACCAAGAAGACGAACATTCGTATTACAAAATGTGGCATGCCTGGCACGGCCAGCATTTACTGCCATGTTTATGTGATCTAATGATCACTGGAGCTATCTAATTCACTGCCACACCATACTGCACTATGGGACACGGCATCGGTTAATTCCAGTCCTGTTGGTGCTCCAGTCAACCACTCACAGGCTGCACCCGTTATTTTTATTTAGTTTAGTTCAGCTTAGTTCATTTCAGTTTGGTTTAGTTTAGTTTAGTTTAATTTAGTTGAGTTTAGTTGAATTTAGTTTAGTTTAGCTTAGTTTAGTTTAATTCAGCTTAGTTTAGTTGAGTTCAGTTAGTTTAGTTTGTATCAGTTTAGTTTAGTTTGTTTCAGTTTAGTTTAGAGATACTGTGCGGAAACAGGCCCATCGCTCACCGAGTGCACGCCGCCAAGCCATCACCCTTGCACTAGCACTATCCTACACACTAGCGACAATTTACAGAAGCCAGTTAACCTACAAAACTGCGCGTCTTTGGCCTGTGGGAGGAAACCGGAGCACCAGGTGGAAGCCCACCTGGGGGGACGGGCAAACTCTACACAGACAGTACCCGAGGTCAGGATCCAACCCGGGTCTCCGGCGCTGTGACGCAGCAGTTCTACCGCTGCGCCACTGTACCATCTGAAACGTTACGTGATAAACTAATGAAATCGGGCTGTGCGTTGCTGCGCTGGCAACCCACTGCGAACCCTTGGCTTAATAGTCACTTGCTCAGTAATGAATCACCCCAAGATTCGGCTATATGTGAGGGCTGGTGTAAGACGCAGGGGGAGGGGTTGATGCCGCCGCTCACTTCTGAGCACCACACTCCAGCCGGCACGGTGTCCGACAGAGATTACTGTGGACTGGTTGCCTCTGCTCGGTGTTTTAACTGGCCGTGCAGGGCCCCAGGTCTCTCCGAATGTTCACTTGGATGTGATGGACGATGCCGCCTCTCCTTCTCTCTTCTTTCGCTGGACAGCTTTCCGAAGTTCAGAGATTTCTCCTGGGTCATGAGCTTAGAATGACAGAGGCGCATTTACCAGAGAAATTGGGGGGGGGGGGGGGGTTCCCCACGACTGAAAATGTTTAATGCAATGGCCTCCTCCATTGACAGAGTGAAGCCAAACGCAAATTGGAGGAACAGCACCTCATACTTCGCTTGGGCAGCTTACAGCCCAGTGGTATGAATATTGATTTATCTAACATCAAGCAACCCTTGCGTCCCCTGTCTCTCCATCCCTTCCCAACCCAAGTCGCACCAGCTTCAAAGTCGTCTTGTTGAGTCTCATTATCTGTAACGCGTTCTTACCTAATAAACAGCTCACAATGACTTGTTTCTATTTGTCATCGTCACTGTGTTTTTGCATATCTTTCATTCATTTGTGCTATGTATCTCTCGACATCTCCGTCTATACTTCTCGTTTCCCTTTTCCCAGACTCTCATTCCGAAGAAGGGTCTCGGCCCAAAACGTCACGTATTCATTTTCTCCAGAGATGCTGCTTACCCCGCTATTACTCCAGCATTTTGAGTCTATCTTCAGTTTAAACCAGTATCTGCAGTTCCTTCCCACAGACGATGCAATGAGCCCGTTTTTTCGCTTTATATCCCTCCCCCCATCCCCACTTCTCCCCATCCGCACTCTCATCCCCACCTATGTTGATGCTTAATGAAATAAATTTGTAGATTGTGCACATGGAATCTCGCCGTATTCTTTGGCAGGAGACATTAGGACGGTACAGTGAGGTGTTTGATGCTACTAATATTCACTTGCATGGCCCAAGGAGCTTATCCCGCGGCCTGGAACCCGGTGGTAATTTGTGCCTGAACGCGCGGTGCTCGCCATAGAGAGTAATATGGAGAGTAAATGTATTAATACAATTCCGACCTGATTTTCAGTTTTACATCTATATTAGATTTAAAGCATTTGGGTGTCGCTGCAAAGACCATCGTTCACTGTTCGACAATGTCACAGGGAGAGTGGGGGGGGGGGGGGGGGTGATCATAACTTCCAGAATGTCATTTTATTAAATGCCCCCCCTCATCCCACATTACCAAATCCCTTGGTTATTTGTTCCTGCCGTCCATGTAGTTTAGTTTAATTTACAGATACAGCGCAGAAACAGACCCTTCGGCCCACTGAGTCCGAGCCAGCCAGTGATCTCCCGTACCCTAGTTCTATCCAACACAATTGGGACAATTTACAGATACCAGTTAACCTACAAATCTGCACATCTTTGGAGTGTGGGAGAAAACCAGAGCACCCGGAGAAACACCATGCCAGAGCTCCCAGAGTGATCGCGCAAACGCCGGACAGACAACACTCGCCGGGGTCTCTGGCGCTGTGGAACAGTAACATTACCGCTGTACAATGTGCCGCTCTAGTGAAGTGCAGAGTTTTACCCGTTTCCCTTTTCTGATAGATTAACTCACATTGTGCCCGAAATAGCGCCTTATATAATATCTGCAACTGAATTATGCAGCTGAATTCCCTGCTCTTCCTCTCACACTTCACCTCGCATTTTGCTCACTTCTCCTTTCAGTCATGCAATTTTTAGCTCCATCTTACACAATTTCCTCAGGCGTCTGAATACCCGGTCAACCCTCACAGAGACCCCTTGTCCTCACCTTCCAGCCCATCAGTCGTCGCATACAGCATATAATCCTCCAACAATTTTCGCCACCTCCACCGGGATCACACTACCGGCCACATCTTCCAATCTCCACCACTTTCTGCCTTCCGCAGAGACCGTTCTCTCCGAAACTCCCTGGTCAACTCGTCCCGTCCCTTCCCACCCAAACCACCCCCTCCCCGGGTACTTTCCTACGCAACCGCAGGAGATGCAACACCTATTCATTTACCTCCCCCCTCGACTCCATCCAAGGATGCCAACATTCTTTTTAGGTGAGACAGAGGTTCACTTGCACATCCTCCAACCGCATCTACTGTATCCACTGTTCCAGGTGTCAAATTCAGTACATCAGCGAGATCAAGCGCATGCTCTGCGATCATTTCGCTGAACACCTCCGCACTGTCCGCCTTAACCTACCTGATCTCCCGGTTGCTCAATAATCCACCCCCCCCCCCCCCCCCCCCCACTCCCATTCCCACATTAACCTTCTGTCATGGCCCTCCTTCGTAGTCAGCGGAGGCCCTGCACAAATTGGAGGAACAGCGCCTCATATTTTGCTTGGGTTGCTTACACCCCAACAGTATGACCATTGGCTTCTCTAATTTCAAATACCCCTTCCTTGCCCACACTCTCCATCCCCTCCCCATCCCAGTTTCCCTACCAGTCTTACTGTCTCCGACTTTATTTTATCTCTGTACCACCCACTTCCCTGACATCAGTCTGAAGAAGGGTCTCGACCCGAAACGTCACCCATTCCTTCTCTCCAGAGACGCTACGTGTTCCACTGAGTTACTCCAGCATTTTGTGGCTACATTCGATTTAAACCAGCATCAGCAGTTCTTTCCTTCGCGTTATTAACCGAAATAGCTTACGGATTTGATGACACGGAGTTCGCAATTCATGGGGGAGTTTAACTTATTTGATGAAAAGTATAGACTTGAAATGCAAGTAGTTTGTGAAGAAGCATGGAATCAGTGGAATGAAATGTCGATCGCACGCACGGTGGCACAGCGATAGAGTTGCTGCCTTTACAGCGCCAGGGACCCGGGTTCATAGAAACATAGAATAGAAACATAGAAAATAGGTGTAGGAGGAGGCCATGCGGCCCATCGCGCGAGCACCGCCATTCAATATGATCATGGCTGATCTCCGCTATCAATAACCCGTGCCTGCCTTCTCCCCATATCCCATGACTCCACTAGCCCCTAGAGCTCTATCCAACTCTCTCTTAAATCCATCCAGTGATTTGGCCTCCACGGCCCTCTGTGGCAGGGAATTCCACAAATTCACAACTCTCAGGGTGAAAAAGTTTTTTCTCAGATCAGTCTTAAATGACCTCCGCTTTATTCTAAGACTGTGGCCCCTGGTTCTGGACTCACTCAACATTGGGAACATATTTCCTGCATCTTGCTTGTCCAGTCCTTTTATAATTTTATATGTTTCTATAAGATCACCCATCATCCTTCTAAACTCCAGTGAATACAAGCCTAGTCTTTTCAATCCTACCTCATATGACAGTCCCGCCATCCCAGGAATCAATCTCGTGAACCTACGCTGCACTGCCTCAATCACAAGGATGTCCTTCCTCAAATTAGGAGACCAAAACTGTACACAGTACTCCAGATGCGGTCTCACCAGAGCCCTATACAACTTTAGAAGAACCTATTTACTCCTGTACTGAAATCGTCTTGTTAATGCTGACTACGTGTGCTGTCTATACGAGTTTGTATGTTTCCCCTTGACTGCGTTGGTTAGCCCCGAGAGCTTATGTTTCCTCCCACGATCCAAAGACTTACAGGTTTGTAGGTTAATTGGCGTTGGTAAAAAATTGCAAATTGCCGCTAGTGCGCGGGAATCACTGGACGGCGCGGACTCTGTGGGTCGAAGGATCTGTTCCAGCGTTGTATTTCCAAAGTAAATTAAACTCAACTTGCACAACTGAACAGGTTTGAGTTAGAAACATAGAAAACTAGAAAAATCTGTGCAGGAGGGGGCCACTCGGCCCTTCTAACCAGCACCGTCGTTCAATATGATCATGGCTGATCATCTAAAATCAGTAGCCCGTTCCTTTTTTTTCCCCATATCCCTTGATTCGTTTAGCTCTAAGAACAAAATCTCAGTCTCACTTGAAAAGATCCAGTGAATTGGCCATGGTTGAACTTTATCCTTAACAGGGAGACATTTTGCTGAAATCCATAGACTTGGGGATTTCTGGAAACCCGTCACATTGTGTGATTTTAACCCACAATAGGTATTCATTCGGGATAGTCATGGGGTAACGATAAGGCAACAAACAGAACATGTCTAATTTGATCGGCTTCAGCATGTTGATTGCTGATATAGCGGCTCGCATCCCAGGAAGTTGTGAAAGTTGCACCAGCTTGGCCTGACAGCTGACAGTGATTCGGCACAGAACAAGCTGCTCGTTTATTTTGAAGGTCCCTGTTAGAACAGAAGTCCAACTAGCATTTGATGTTCATACACGCACGGAGATCTGTTTAGGAACCAACATTCTGAGAGCATAAAAGAGTGAGACGCACATTCCTCGCCTCGGAGCTCCACACGTTAAGATGGAGAGGCCGTTTTAAAAATCGAAATCAGCAGAAATTGTTTGTTCATTTCATCACGTAATGCTGACAGTACCACATGAGGAAGTATGAGAGTCCAAAAACTACTGCTCTCTAATTGATATATTCTTCATAAAGAAATGGATTTCGTAATTGTGAACATGGAGATAACAACAGGGAAACGGTCAGTGAGTGTAACCCTGAAGAACCGACTTGGGACACAAATGAGCCGGAAAAACTGGAGCTGCATTGGCATCGTTGTAAGAATGGTATGTGCATTGATTTATCTCCTCCGTCCCAGTAAAGGAAGTAGAATGCATTACGCTTTCAGATCAATTAAAAACTGAGACTGGAAGCGTACATACGTGGAGAGGAATGGTGCAAAGTTTACGAAGGGAGATTGCCTCCCATTTCGTACTCCCCCAATCTGGCTACCTCCCATTCTCCATACACCCCAAAACTGGCTACCTCCCATTCCCCTTAATCGCCGAAGTTGGCTACCTCCAATCCCTTACTTCCCTCAGCGAGCTACATCGTCTGACACACGAGCGGACGAACACGCCCAAGCTGGCAACCTCCCATTCCCCTTACTCCCCCAAGCTGGCAACCTCCCATTCCCTTTACTACCCCAAGCGGGCAACCTCCCATTCCCCTTAACTCCCCCAAGTTGGCTAACTCCCATTCCCCTTACTCCCCCAAATTGGCAACATCCCATTCTCACTGCACCAAGCTGGCTAATTTCCATTCCCTTTTGCTCTCTCCAATCCCTTACTCCAATCTGGCTACCTCCCATTCATTCGTTACATCCAAGCTGGATACCTCTCATTCTTCTTCCTCCCCGAAACTAGCCACCTCCCATTCCGCTTAATCCACCAAGCATGCTACCTCCCATTCCACTTATTCACTCAAGCTGGCTACATTCAATTCCCCTTCCACCCCCAAGCTGTCTACCTCCCATTCCCCTTACTCCCCGAAGCTGCCAACCTCCCACCCCTTCCTCCCCAAGCTGGCATCCTACCATCCTTTACTCACCGAAGCTTGCTTCTTACCATTCTTTACTCTTCCAAGTTGGCTAGCTCCTCCCATTACTCAAGCTGTCTAACTCCCATTCCACTTACTCCTCAAAGCTGCCTTCCTCCCATCGCCTTACTCCCCCAATCTGGCTCCGTCCCATTCCCCTTACTCCCCAAGCTGGCAACTTACTATTCCCCTTACTCCACAACCTGGCTAGCTCCCATTCCCCTTAATCGCCCATGTTGGCTACCTCCAATCCCTTACTCCCCAAAGCTAGCTACCTCTCATTCCTCTTACATTCCAAGCTGGCTACCTCTCAACTCTTACACAACAAAGCTTATTTCTTCACATTCCCCATACTCCCCCAAGCTGACTACCTCCCATCCCTTATCCCTTATAGTATAGTATGGTATAGTATAGTATAGTATAGTATAGTATAGTATAGTATAGTATAGTATAGTATAGTATAGTTTCTTTATTATCATTGTAACATGAACCATGAACAACGAAATTTAAAAATGACAACCAGCCAGTGCACCATTCAAACCATAAAAGCTAACGATACATCCAAGGTAAAATATTTAAAAAGATAAACAACTAAAATAAATATGAAATATGAAAACACCCAACCCTACATCCTGTTGTCGATTTCACAGTGTACCAACCACAGTCCCTTAGTCCCCGCGTTCCTTGGCGGCTACATTTGGTGCCTTTATAGCAGTGGGGTAAAAACTGTGTTTAAGTCTGTTTGGCCTTGTCCTTGTAGATCTGTACCGTCTGCCTGACGGCAACAGTTCAAACAGGGAGTGTCCGGGGTGGGAAATGTCCTTTATAATATTCTGGGATTTTTTGATGCAGCGGGAAATGTGTAAGTCCTCCAAGGACAAGGACAGAAGCCAACAGCGAGCTACATTGTTTGACACTCGAGCGATCGAACACCCTGAAGCTGGAAAACTCCAATTCCCCTTACACCCAAAATGGCTGCCTGCCATCCCTTACTCCCCCAAGCCGTCTTCCTCCCATTCCGCATCTCCCCAAAGCTGGCTTCCTTCCATCCCTTACTCCACCAAGCTGGCAACCGCCTATCCCACCCCCCCCCCCCTCCGCAGCGGTTAACTCCCATTCCTCATTCTGCCCCCAAGCTGCCATGCACCGATCCCTTTCTCCTCAAACTGGCTGCATCCGATTCCCCTTCCTCCTCCAAAGTTGCTTCCTCACATCCGTTACTCCCCTAAGCTGGCTAACTCCCATTCCCCTTACTCTCCTAAGCTCGCAAGCTCCCATTCCCCTTACTCCCTGAACCTGGCAACCTCCCATTCCCCTTACTCCCCCAAGCTGCCTGCCTCCCCCCATCCCTTACTCCCTCAAGCCGGGATAATGACAGAAGCCTCCTTGTGGTGATCCCTGAAAGCGACGACATGATGCACTTCGTGTTGCGTCGGGCGACAATTCCGAAACAAGATGGACTATGACAGAAGCCAACAGCGAGCTGCATCGTCTGACACACGAGCGAACGAACACCCCCAAGCTGGCATTCTCCCATTCCCCTTACTCCCCCAAGCTGGCTACCTCCCACCCTCCTTACTCCCCCAAGATGGCTAACTCCAATTCCCCTTACTCCCACCAAGCTGACAATCTCCCATTCCCCTCACTGCACCAAGCTGGCTAATTTCCAATCCCTTTACTCCCCCAATCCCTTACTCCAAGCCGGCTACCACACATTCGTCATTCCCCGAAGCTGGATACATCTCATTCCCCCTCCTCCCCGAAGCTGGCTACCTCCCATTCCGCTTAATCCACCAAGCGTGCTACCTGCCATTCCCCTTACTCCCGAAGCTGGCAACCTCCCACCCTTTCCTCCCCAAGCTGGCATCCTACCATCCTTTACTCATCGAAGCTGGCTTCCTCCCATCCGTTACTCCCCAAGCTGGCTACATCCCTTTCCCCTTACTCTTCCAAGCGGTCTAACTCCCAATTCCCCTTACTCCCCCAAGCTGGCTTCTTCCCATCCCTTACTCCCTCAAGCTGGCAACATCCCATTCCCTTTACTCCCTCAAGCTAGCTACCCGCCACCCCTTACTCCCCCAAGCGGGGATAATGACAGAAGCCTCCTCGCGGTGATCCCTGAAATCGACGACGTGATGCACTCTGTGTCGCGTCGGGCGACAATTCAGAAACATTTTGGACGATGACTGAAGCCAACAGTGAGCTGTATCGTCTGATACACGAGCGAACGAACGAACACCCCTAGGCTGACTACCTCCCATTCCCCTTACTCCCCCAAGTTAGCTCCCTCCCATTCCCCTTATTCTCTCAAGCTGGCTACATCCCATCCCCTAGTCACGCAAGCTGGCTGCGTCCCATTCTCCTTTCCACCCGAAGCAGGCAACCTGAAACCCCTTACTCCCCCAAGCTGGTTGCCTCTCATTCTTTACTCCCCCAAGCTTAGTTCCTCGCATCTCTCACTCCCCCAAGCTGCTGGCTACCTCCCACCCCTTACTCACCCCAAGCTGTCTACTTTCCCAAGCAACCTAACTCCCTTTCCCCCCAACTCCCCTCAAGATGGCTACCTCCCATCCTTGACTCTGCTAAGCTGTTCCCTCCCATACTTTACTCCCCCCTCAAGTTGGCTTCATCCCATTCACCTTTGTTCCCCAAGCTCCCTTCCTCCCATCCCGTACCTCCCACGCTGGCTACCTCTCATTCCCCTTACTCCCACAAGCTGGCTAACTCTCATTCCCCTTACTCCCCCAAGCTGCATGCCTTAATCGCACACGTTGGCTACCTCCAATCCCGTAAACACCTCCGCGAGCTACATCGTCTGACACACGAGCGAACGAACACCCCCAAGCTAGCAACCTCCCATTCCCCTTATTCGCCCAAGCGGGTACCTCCCACACCCCCCCCCCCTTACTCTCCCAGCTGCTTAACTTCAATTCCCCTTACTCCCCCCAAGCTGGAAATCTCCCATTCCCCTTAGTGCACCAATCCGGCTAAATTCCAATCCATTTACTCCCCCAATCCCATACTCCAAGCTGGCTACCACCCATTCGTCACTCCCCATGCTGGATACCTCTCATTCCCCTTCCTCCCCGAAGTTGGCTACCTCCCATTCCGCTTAATCCACCAAGCGTGCTACCTCACATTCCACTTACTCCCTGAAGCTGGCAACCTCCCACCCTTTCCTCTCCAAGCTGGCATCCTGCCATTCTTTACTCATCGAAGCTGGCTTACTCCCATCCTCTTTCTCCTCCAAGCTGGATATCTCCCTTTCCCCTTATTCTTCTAAGCGGCCCACCTCCCAATTCTCCTTACTTTCCATCCCGTTCCCCCCAAAGGGGGATCGGGACAGAAGGCTCTTCGCAGCGATCCCCCCAAAGCTAGCTACCTCTCATTTCTGTTACTCCCCCAAGCTGGCTACCTCTCAACTCTTAAACAACAAAGCTTGTTTCCTAACATTCCTCTTACTCCCCCAAGCTGGCTACCTCCCATCCCTTATCCCTTATCCCCCCCATGCTAGATATCTTTCACCCCCCTAAAGGGGATCATGACAGAAGGCTCTTCGTAGCGATCCCTGGAAGCGACGATGCAATACACTCTGTGACGTGTCGGCCAACAATTCTGAACAACGACAGACGCCAGCAGCGAACCACATCGTTTGACATACGAGCAGACGAATACCCTAAAGTTGGCAAACTCCAATTCCCCTTTCTCCCCAAGCTGGCTTCCTCCCATTCACCTAACTCCCAAGCTGGTATCCTCGCATTCCCCTTAATCTGCAAAGCTGGCATGCTCCCATTCCCCTCCCCCCCCCCCCCCGAAGCTGGCTTCCTCACACTCCCCTTACTCCCCCCCAAGCTGGTTTCCTCCCATGCCCCTTACTCCCAAGCTGGCTGCCTGCCACTCATTACTACCCCAAGCGGGGATAATGACAGAAGCCTCGTGGTCATCCCTGAAATCGACGGCGTAAATAACTCTGTGTTGCGTCGGGCGACAATTGTGAAAGATGTTGGGCAATCACAGATGCCAACAGCGAGCTGTATCGTCCGATACACGAGCGAACGAGCACCCCTAAGCTGGCTACCTCCAGTTCCCCTTACTCCACCCAAGTTAGGTAACTCCCATTCCTCTTACTACATCAAGCTGGCTAATTTCCAATCCCTTTAGTCCCCCAATCACTTACTCCAAGCCGGCTACCACCCATTCGTAACTCCCCCAAGCTGGATACCTCTCATTCCCCTTCCTCCCCGAAGCTGGCTACCTCCCATTCCGCTTAATCCACCAAGCATGCTACCTCCCATTCCCCTTACTCCCCAAGCTGGTATCCTACCATCCTTTACCCATCGAAGCTCGCTTACTCCCATCCTTTACTCCTCCAAGCTGGCTACCTCCCTTCCCCTATAGTCTTCCAAGTGGTCTACCTCCTAATTCTCCTTACTTCCCCAAGCTGGCTTCTTCCCATCCCTTTTTCCCCCAAAGGGGGATCATGATAGAAGGCTCTTCGCAGCGACCCTGGAAGGGACGATGCGATACACTATGTGATGCGTCGGCCAACAATTCTGGACATGGACAGAAGCCATCAGCGAGCTACATCGTTTGACACACGAACGTACGAACATCCCGAAGCTCGAAAAATCCAATTCCCCTTACTCCCCAAGCTGCCAATCCCCTTACTCCCCCAAGCGGGGATAATGACAGAAGCCTCCTCGTGGTGATCCATGAAAGCGACGACGTGATGCACTCTGCATCGCGTCGGGCGACAATTCTGAAACATGTTGGACGATGACTAAAGCCAACAGTGAGCTGTATCGTCTGATACACGAGCGAACGAACACCCCTAAGCTGGCTACCTCCCATTCCCCTTACTCCCCCAAGTTAGCTCCCTCCCATTCCCCTTATTCTCACAAGCTTGCTACATCCCATTCCATACTGACGCAAGCTGGCTGCGTCCTATTCCCCGTTCTACCCGAAGCAGGCAACCTGAAACCCCTTACTCCCCCAAGCTGGCTGCCTCCCATCCTTTACTCCCCAAAGCTTGCTTCCTCGCATCCCTTACTCATCCAAGCTGCTGGCTAGCCCCCACCTCTTACTCACCCCAAGCTGTATACCTCCCATTCCCCTTACTCCCCAAAGCTGGCTACCATTTCCCTTACTCTCCCAAGCTAGCTAGCTCCCTTACACCTTACTCCCCTCAAGCTGGCACCCTCCCATCCCTTACTTCCCCCCAAGTTGGCTCCCTTCCTCCCATCCCTTATCCCTCAAGCTGGCTTCCTCTCTTTCCTTACTTCCCCAAGCTGCATGGCTCCCACCCCTTACACCCAAGCTGGCTACCTCCCATCCCTTACTCCCCCAAGCTGGTATCATGACAGAAGACACCTCGTGCTGATCCCTGGATGCGACGCCACGCACTCTGTAATGCATCGGGCGACACTACTGTCAACATGTTGGACGTTGACAGAAGCCAACAGCGATCTGCTTCGTCTGAAACACGAGCGAACGAACACCCCAAAGCTGGCAACCTCCCATTTCCCTTACTCTCCAAAGCCAGCAAGCTCCCGTTCCCCTTTCTCCCACAAAGCTGGCTCGCTCCCATCCCTTACTCCCCCTCAAGTTCGCTTCTTCCCATTCGCCGTAGTCCCCCAAGCTCCCATCCTCCCATACCGTACCTCCCAAGCTGGCTTCCTCTCTTCCCTCACTCCCCAAAGCTGCGTGTCTCCCATCCCCTTACTCCCCCAAGTTGACTACCTCTCATTCTCCTTACTCCCACAAGCTGGCTAACTCTCATTCCCCTTACTCCCCCAAGCTACATGCATTAATCGCACACGTTGGCTACGTCCAATCCCTTAAACTCCTCAGCGAGCTACATCGTCTGACACACGAGCGAACGAACACACCCCCAAGCCGGCAACCTCCCATTCCCCTTACTCGACCAAGCGGGCTACCTCCCACCTCCACTTACTCCCCCCAGCTGGTTAACTCCAATTCCCTTTACTCCCCCCAAGCTGGAAACCTCCCATTCCCCTTATTGCACCAATCAGGCTAACTTCCAATCCATTTACTCCCTCGATCACTTACTCCAAGCTGGCTGCCACCCATTTGTCACTCCCCCAAGCTGGATTCATCTCATTCCCCTTCCTCCCCGAAGCTCGTTACCTCCCATTCCGCTTAATCCACCAAGCGTGCTACCTCCCATTCCCCTTACACCCTGAAGCTGGCAACCTCCCACCCTTTCCTCTCCAAGCTGGCATCCTACCATACTTTACTCATCGAAGCTCGCTTACTCCTCTCCTTTACTCCTCCAAGCTGGATATCTCCCTTTCCCCTTATTTTTCCAAGCGGTCCACCTCCCAATTCTCGTTGCTTCCCATCCCTTCCTCCCCCAAAGGGCGATCGTGACAAAAGGCTCTTCGCAGCGATCCCTGGAAGCAATGATGCGAGACACTATGTGATTCGTCGGCCAACAATTCTGGACATGGAGAGAAGACAACAGCAAGCTGCATCGTTTGACACACGAGCGAACGAACACCATGAAGCTGGCAAAATCCAATTTCCCTTACTCCCCAAGATGGCTGCCTGCCATCCCATACTCCCCCAAGCTGTATTCCTCCCATTCCGCTTCCTCCCCCAAGCTGCCTCGCACCGATCCCTTACTCCCCCTAACTGGCTGCATCCGATTCCCCTTCCTCCTCCAAACATGCTTCCTCCCATCCGTTATTCCCCCAAGCTGGCTAACTCCCATTCCCCTTGCTCTCCCAAGCTGGCTTTCTCCCATTCCCCTTACTCCCACAAGCTGGCCTCCTCCCATCCCTTACTTCCCCAAGCTGGCTTCCTCCCAGCCTTACTCCCTCAAGCTGGCAACCTCCCATTCCCCTTAATCTCTCAAGCAGCCTTCCTCCCATCCCTTACTCCCTCAAGCCGGGATAATGATAGAAGCCTCGTTGTGGTGATCCCTGAAAGCGACGACGTAATGTACTCTGTGTCGCGCCGGGCGACAATTCTCAAACATGTTGGACGATGTCAGAAGCCAACAGCGAGCTGTATCATCTGATACACGAGCGAACGAACACCCCGAAGCTGGCCACCTCCCATTCCCCTTACTCCACCCAAGTTAGCTATCTCCCATTCCCCTTTTTCTCTTATGTTGGCTACCTTCCATCCCGTACTTCCCGAAGCTGGCTGCGTCCCATTCGCCTTTCTCCCCGAAACAGGCTACCTGAAACCCTATACTACACCAAGCTGGCTTCCTCCCATCCTTTACTCTCCCAAGATGGCTTCATCGCAGCCCTTACTCTCGCAAGCTGGCTTCCTCGCATTCCTTACTCCCCCAAGCTGCTGGCTACCTCCCATCCCTTACTCACCCAAGCTGCTGGCTAACTCCCATCCCTTACTCACCCAAGCTGTCTACCTCCCAAACCCCCTTACTCCCCCAAACTGGCTAGCCCCCATTCCCCTTACTCTCCCAAGATGGCTAGCTTTCATTCCTCTTACTTTCACAAGCAATCTAGCTCCGTTTCCCCCTACTCCCCGCAAGCTGGCTACCTCTTGACCCCCAAGCTCCCATACTCCCATCCCTTACCCCCCAAGCTGGCTTCCGCTCTTCCATTACTTCCCCAAGCTGCATGCCTCCCATTCCCCTTACTCCCTCCCCCAAAGCTGGCTGCCTCCCATCCCTTACTCCCACAGCTGGTATCATGATGGATCACCTCGTGGTGACCCCTGGATGCGACGACACGCACTCTGTGATGCATCGGGCGACAATATTGTCAACATGTTGTACATTGACAGAAGCCAACAGCGAGCTACATCGTCTGACACACGAGCGAACGAACGCCCCCAAGCTGCCAACCTCCCGTTCCCCTTACACCCCGAAGCTGGCAAGTTCCCACCCCTTCCTCCCCAAGTTGGCATCCTACCATCGTTCACTCACCGAAGATGGCAAACTTCCATTACCCTTACTTCCAAACCTGTCTAGCTCCCATTCCCCTTACTCCTCCCAGCTGTCTACCTCCCATTTCCCTTACTCTCCCAAGCTAACTAGCTCCCTTTCTTTCCCCTTACTCCTTCAAGCTGGCTCGTTCCCATCCCTTACTCCCCCCCCAAGTTGGCTTCTTCCCATTCGCCTTAGTCCCCCGAGCTCCCTTCCAACCAACCCTTAGTCCTCAAGCTGGCTTCCTCTCTTTCCTTACTTGCCCAAGCTGCATGCCTCCCATCCCTTACTTCCCCCCAAGCTGGCTACCTCCAGTTCGCCTTCCTGCCCCAAGCTGGCTAACTCTCATTCCCCTTACTCCCACAAGCTGCATGCCCCCCATCCCTTACTCCCACAAGCTGGTATCATGACAGAAGCCGCCTCGTGGCGATCCCTGGATGCGGCGACGCGCACTCTGTGATACATCGGACGACAATACTGTCAACATGTTGGACGTTGACAGAAGCGAACATCGAGCTGCATCGTCTGACACACGAGCGAACGAACTCCCCCAAGCTGGTAATATCCCATTCTCCTTACTCCCCCAAGCGGGCTACCTCCCACCCCCCTTACTCCCCCAAGCCAGCTAACTCCAATTGCCCTTACTTCCCAACCTGGCTAGCTCCCATTCCCCTTATTCCTCCAAGCTGGCTACCTCCCATTCGTGCGTTACATCCAAAGCCGGATACCTCTCATTCTTCTTCCGCCCCGAAGCTGCCCACCTCCCATTCCGCTTAATCTACCAAGCGTGCTACATCCTATTGCACTTATTCACTCAAGCTGGCTACCTTCAATTCCCCTTCCTCCCCCAAGCCGTCCACCTCCCATTACCCTTACTCCCCGAAGCTGGCATCCTCCCAACACTTCCTCCCCAAGCTGGCATCCTACCATCTTTTACTCACCGAAGCTGGCTTCCTCCCATTATTTACTCTTACAAGCTGGCTAGCTCCTCCCATTACCCAAGTTGTCTACCTCCCATTCCCCTTACTACCCCCAGCTGGCTACCTCGCTTTCCCCTTGCTCCTCCAAGCTGCCTTCCTCCCATCTCTTACTCCCCCAAGCTGGCAAACACCGATTCCCTTTGCTTCCCACCAAGCTGCCTACCTCCCATCCCTTGCTCAACCACGCTGGCTACCTCCCATTTCTTACTCCCCCAAACTTGCTACCTCCCATTCCCCTTACTCCCCCAAGCTGGCAACCTACCATTCCCCTTACTCCACATCCTGGCTAGCTCTCATTCCCCTTACTCCTCCAAGCTGGCTAGCTCCCATTCCCCTTAATCGCCCAAGTTGGCTACCTCCAATCCCTTAGTCCCCAAAGCTAGTTATCTCTCATTTGTCTTACTCCCCCAAGCTAGCCACCTTTCAACTCTATACACAATGCTGTTGGCTTGTTTCCTCACATTCCCTTTACTCCCCCAAGCTGGCTACCTCCTATCCATTATCCCTTATCGCCCCCAAAGCTAGATATCTCCCATCCCACTAAGGGGGATCATGACACAAGGCTCTTGGTAGCGATCCCTGGAAGCGATGATGCGATACACTCTGTGACGTGTCGGCCAACAATTCTGGACAACGACATACGCCAACAGCGAGCTACATCGTTTGGCACACGAGCGAACGAATAACCTGAAGCTGGCAAACTGCAATTCCCCTTATCCCCAAGCTGGCTTCCTCCCATCCTTTACTCCCTCCAACTGGCTTCCTCCCATTCCCCTTACTCCCCAAGCTGGCTTCCTCCCATCCTTTACTCGCTCAAGCTGGCTTCCTCCCATTCCCCTTAATCTCTCAAGCATCCGGCGACAATTCTGAAACATGTTGGACGATAGCAGAAGCCAACAGCGAGCTGTATCATCTGAGTCACGAGCGAACGAACGAACACCCCTAAGCTGGCTACCTCCAATTCTCTTTACTCCCCTAATCCCTTACTCCAAGCCGGCTACCACCCATTCGTCACTCCCCCAAGCTGGATACTTCTCATTCCCCTTCCTCCCCGAAGCTGGCTACCTCCCATTCCGTTTAATCCACCAAGCGTGCTACCTCCCATTCCCCTTACTCCTCAAGCTGGCATCCTACCATCCTTTACTGATCGAAGCTGGCTTACTCCCATCCTTTATTCCTCTGGCTACCTCCCTTCTGCCCGTACTCTTCCATGCGGTCTACCTCCCAATTCTCCTTACATCCCCAAGCTGGCATCTTCATATCGCTTTCTCTCCCAAAAGGGGATCATGACAGAAGGCTCTTCGCAGCTATCCCTGGAATCGACGATGCGATACACTATGTAACGCGTCGGCCAACAATTCTGGACATCGACAGAAGCCAACAGCGAGGTGCATCGTTTGACACACGAGCGAACGGACACCCTGAAGGCCTCCTCCCATCCCTTACTTTCCCAAGCTGGCCTCCTCCCATCCCTTACTTCCCCAAGCTGGCTTCCTCCCATCCCATACTCCCTGAAGCTGGAAACCTCCCATTCCCCTTACTCCCTCAAGCTGGCTACCTGCCACCCCTTACTCCACCAAGCGGGGACAATGACAGAAGCCTCCTCGTGGTGTCCCTGAAAGCGACGACGTGATGCGCTCTGTCGCGTCGGGCGACAATTCTGAAACATGTTGGACGATGACTGAAGCCAACAGTGAGCTGTATCGTCTGATACACGAGCGAACGAACACCCCTAAGCTGGCTACCTCGAATTCCCCTTATTCTCTCAAGCTGGCTACATCCCATCCCCTACTCTCCCAAACTGGCTGCGGCCCATTCCCCTTTCTACCCGAACCAGGCAACCTGAAACCCCTTACTCCCCCAAGCTAGATTCCTCGCATCCCTTACTCCCCCAAGCTGCTGGCTACCTCCCACCCTTACTCATCCCAAGCTGACTACCTCCCATTCCCCTTACTCCCCAAAGCTGGCTACCTCCCATTTACCTTACTCTCCTAAGCTAACTAGCTCCCTTTCTTTCCCCTTACTCCTTCAATCTGGCTCGCTCCCATCCCTTACTCCCCCCCAAGTTGGTTTCTTCCCATTCGCCTTAGTCCCCCCAGCTCCCTTCCACCCAACCCTTAGCGCTCAAGCTGGCTTCCTCTCTTTCCTTACTTGCCCAAGCTGCATGCCTCCCATCCCTTACTCCTCCCCCCAAGCTGGCTACCTCCAATTCGCCTTCCTGCCCCAAGCTGGCTAACTCTCATTCCCCTTCCTCCCACAAGCTGCATGCACCCCATCCCTTATTCCCACAAGCTGGTATCATGACAGAAGCCGCCTCGTGGCGATCCCTGGATGCGGCGACACGCACTCTGTGATACATCGGACGACAATACTGTCAACATGTTGGACGTTGCAGAAGCAAACATCGAGCTGCATTGTCTGACACACGAGCGAACGAACTCCCCCAACCTGGCAAACTCCCATTCCCCTTACCCCCCCCCAAGCGGGCTACCTCCCACCCCCCCCCCCCTTACTCCCCCAAGCCAGCTAACTCCAATTGCCCTCACTCCCCCCAAGCTGGCAATCTCCCATTCCCCTTACTGCACCAAGCTGGCTAATTTCCAATCCCTTCACTTCCCCAATCCCTTTTCTCTCCCAATCCCTTACTCCAAGCCGGCTACCACCCATTCGTCACTCCCCCCAAGCTGGATACCTCTCATTCCCCATCCCCCCGATGCTGGCTACCTCCCATTCCGCTTAGTCCACCAAGCGTGCTACCTCCCATTCCCCTTACTCCCTGAAGCTGGAAACCTCCCACCCTTTCCTCCCCAAGCTGGCATCCTGCCATCCTTTACACATCGAAGCTGGCTTACTCCCAGCCTTTACTCCTCCAAGCTGCCCTGTCCCCTTACTATTCCAAGCGGTCTACCTCCCAATTCTCCTTACTTCCCCAAACTGGCGTCTTCCCATCCCTTTCTCCCCCAAAGGGGGATCATGACAGAATGCTCTTCACAGCGATCCCTGTTAGGCGCCCCCCCCCCCCCCCCCCCCCCCCGACCTGGTGAATGCTATGTACTTACCTTTTCTGTTTCTCTCCTGAGTGCAGGCCCCGTGGCTGTGAATCAGGAATCAAGGTGTTGAGGGCTCCTGTACCCGATTGGCCAAGCTGCATCAGGTGACGGGTGACTCATCGGAAGCTTTAATACCAGGAGTCTCCCAGAACTCTCGCTCTTCTTCGTCGACCCTGACTAGTGATCAGGCTGCTGGTGTGAGCTGCAGGAGGCCTGGCCACATGGCATAGAACTTTGTGTATTGTTACCTATATTTGTCATTTAATATTGAATTGGGACGAATAAGGGCTGACCTGAGGGTTTTCGTGTATTTTATTTCGGGGTTATCTCAATTTAGGTAGGTTAGAGACGCTGGTTCGACGGTCCATTGCGAGGCTGGCTGGAGCACTGTTATATTTGTTTGTAAGTCTATTCTTGTCCCTGACTGTGGTGTTTAAATCAGGTTTGGGTTTTTGTCTTCTTTTAACTAAATTAAAGACTATTTTCTGGAACTTGAACCTGTTTTTTGCTATGTTGCGCGGCTCTGAAGTACCTGCCTTCGGGAGTCGTAACAAAATGGGGTCTCGTCCTAAGCTTTGAGGACCCTAGACAGTTTGGGGGTTTTTTTGGTAAGCTTCTGGTGACTGGGGAAGTCTGTGTTGTGAGGGGATTTTTTTCTTTCGTTTGTGGTAACATTTGTGCCCAGGGTTTGGCTGGTGGTATGGTCCTACATTTGACATGGAGTTTAAATTGGACGACTTTACTGAGTATCCTAGTCGGGAGTTGTTTGACAAATGTACGAAGGAGCATTTGTTTGTGCTGGCAGAGAGCTATAGGGTGCCTATTGATAAGCATTTGAAGAAAGAGTCTATACAGTCGGTGTTATGGTCTGCGTTGATGAGGAGTAGGGTATTGCCTGCTGATGCAGACAGTCCTCTATCTTGTACACAGCCTGGTCAGGAAATGGGGGATCTCATTCGATTGAGGGAGTTAGAGCTTGAAATGTAAAATGAGGAGCTTGAAATGAAAAAGGAGGAGAGGGCCTTAAGAGAGAAAGAGCTCATGCTTGAGATGGAACACCTCGAGCTGCGGGAGAAGGAATTAAATGCCTCCCGAGTTTCTTCTGGGGAAAGGGAGTTTGATATGAGCAAGAACATCCGCCTGGTTCCCCCGTTTAATGAGAATGATGTGGACAAGTATTTCGCAGTGTTTGAACGGTGGCTTCGCCCTTGAAGTGGCCTAGGGGCATGTGGTCCTTGCTATTGCAGCGTGTCCTTGTGGGTAAAGCACGGCAGGTGTACTCGTCTTTATCTGTTGACAGCAGTCGGGACTATGAGTGTGTGAAGTCTACGGTATTAAGGGCTTATGAATTAGTTCCAGAGGCGTAGCGGCAGAAGTTCCGGCGCTTTAGGAAGCTTGATAGTCAGACTTATGTGGAGTTTGCTTGGCAGAAAGAGGCACTTTTTGGCAGGTGGTGCGCTTCTCAAGGAGTGAAGGATTTTGAGCTGCTGCGGGCCTTGATGATTATGGAAGACTTTAAGAACTGTCTCCCTGAGAGGGTTGCTACTTACCTTAATGAGCAGAAGGTGACGGAGGTGTCTAAGGTCGTGGTGTTAGCAGATGAGTTTGTATTGACTCATAAAACTGAGTTTGTTGGGCGATCCTATAGTTTTGGTGCACGGCCGTTTAATCGTAGTGGTGTCGCCGGTGGCAGTGTCAAAGCTGTTTCTGTGCCTGCAAGTGTCAGCACATTGATACAGGGAGAGGTCCGAGCTGATAAGGTCGACGGAGATTTCAGGACTAAGGACGGTCCTGTGTGCTACTATTGTAAAGGGAGCGGGCACATCTTAAAGTCGTGTCCCGTCCTGCACAAGAACAATGCAAAGCCTGTGGCTTTGGTGGGTACACAAAAAGCACATGTTGTTCCTGGGATGCCTGCGTCTGATGAGTGTAGGAATTATTCTGCATTCATCACGAAAGGTTTGGTTTCTCTAGAGGATGGGGGTCATAGAGTTCCAGTATCCATCTTGCGTGATACTGGTGCTACTGAGTCCTTTATATTGGATAGTGTACTGCCGTTTTCTGGAGAGTCATCGGTTGGGTCCAGTGTCCCTGTGGTAGGATTCGGGATGGAAGACATGGTAGTGCCTTTGCATACCGTGAGTCTCGAGTCCGAGTTGGTTTCAGGCCGGGTAACTGTTGGGTTACGGCCGTGTTTTCCCGTTGCAGGAGTTTCTGTGATTTTGGGGAATGACTTGGCAGGAGGTAGAGTTTTCATTACTCCTGAGGTGACGGCTGCTCCTGTGGTGCAGTGTCCTGATAGATTGGCTATGCAGCATCCGACGGTCTTCACAGCTTGTGCTGTCACGAGGGCCATGGCTAAGAGCCAGGCAAAGTTTGAAGATGTAGTGGACCTGAGTGAGAGCATTTTTGTGGATCAGGATGATGGATCCTGTGTTGTGAAGGGTGTTTCTACATCTCAAGATGGGGTCTTGTCTGAAAAAGTGCCAGTGTCACTGTCACGTGACCGGCTGGTTGAGGAGCAAAAGAGTGAGGCAGGTTTATTGGATCTGTTCGACTGCGCGGTGCCTGAGTTGGATATGGATTCCACAGCAAAGGAGTATTTTCTGAGGAATGGATTATTGATGCGAAAGTGGTCTCCCTTGGATATGTCAGGGCATGATGATTGGAGCGTGGTTGATCAGATTGGATACCTCGTCGGTATAGGGACGAGATACTCAGTTTGGCTCATGATGGACCTCTGGGTGGACATTTGGGGGTCAATAAAACGTATGACCGTATCTTACGGATTTTTTGGGGGGCAGGGTTGAAAAAGGGCGTGAAGCAGCACTGCAGGTGTTGTCACATTTGCCAGGTGGCAGGAAAGCCGAACCAATCTATTGTTCCTGCGCCTTTATATCCAATCCCTGTGTCGGGGAGCCATTTGAACGGATTCTAGTTGATTGTGTGGGTCCTCTACCTCGGACAAGGGTGGGCACAAGTTTTTATTGACAATTATGTGTGCGTCTACCCGCTTTCCGGAGGTGGTCCCTTTACCTAACATTACTGCCCCTGCCATTGTGAAGTCTCTCGCTAAGTTTTTTTCGTTGTTCGGTTTGCCCAAGGTTGTGCAGAGTGACCAAGGTTCCAATTTCATGTCAAATGTTTTTGGTCAGTTAATGACGTTGTTGGATATTGAGCATTGTTACTCCAGTGTGTATCACCCTGAGAGCCAGGGAGCTCTCGAGCGGTTTCACCAGATTTTGAAATCTATGTTGAGGACTTACTGCCTGGAGTTTGAAAAAGACTGTGATGAGGGGGTTCATCTAGTTATGTTTGCAGTGCGTGAGGTCGTGCAGGGGTCTTTGGGGTTCAGTCCTGCTGACCTGGTGTTCGTGCATACAGTTTGTAGTCCGTTGAGGGTCCCGAAGGAGAAATGGTTACAGAAGAATTCAAAACGTTGTATTTTAGACCATGTTGGTACTTTTAGGTCTAGACTGCGGAGGGCATGCGAACTGGCAATGGGTAATCTTGCTTCTGCTCAGTCTAGGATGAAAGGCTGGTTCGACAGGAAGGCTTCTGGTAGGAATTTTTCTCCAGGTGACAAGGTCCTGGTGTTGTTGCCTATTCCTGGCTCCAGTCTGCAGGCTCGGTATAGTGGTCCCTATCAGATGGTTAAGAAGGTTGGTGCAAGGGATTACGTTATCGGTGATTACGCAATCCCTGATCGGAGGCGTAAGACTCAGCTCTGTCATGTCGACATGCTGAAGCAGTACCATGAGCATGAGCATGTACAGGTTAATGGGGAGGAGCTGTGTCCTTCGGTTATGTCTAAACCAGTTTTGGCTGTAGTAGTGCTGCCCCCTGACACGGGTGGTGATGTGGGTGAGGCACGGTTGGCTGTGGCAGTGACGCAGGGAAATCTGTGCAACTCTGAAGCTTTGGAGTCGTTTCCCTTGCAGTTGTATCATTTGTCTGGAAGTCAGCGGAATGATCTGCTTGCATTGGTGGGGTCAAATGGGTCACTGTTCTCGGATGTGCCTTCTCAGACATCTGTGCTGCAGCATGATATTGACGTGGCTGGTGCTGCGCCAATTAAACAGCATCCGTATCGGGTCAATCCTGACAAGCATCATCGCCTAAGAGGTCAGGTTGACTATATGCTGCAGCATGCAATTGCTGAACCAAGTTGTAGTCCGTGGAGATCTCCGTGTCTACTGGCTACGAAGGCTAATGGGGAGGACAGGTTTTGCACGGACTTTCGGAAGGTGAATGCTGTAACTAAGCCGGATTGCTATCCTCTTCCACGGATGGTGGATTGCGTGGATCATGTGGGGAGTACATTTTTTGTGTCTAAGTTGGACTTGCTAAAAGGGTATTGGCAAGTTCCTTTGACTAGGCGCGCGAGGGAGATCTAAGCTTTCGTTACGCCTGACAACTTTCTTCAGTACACGGTAATGGCATTTGGGATGCGCAATGCGTCGGCAACCTCCCAACAGTTAGCAAACATGGTATTGTCTGGTTTGTCCTTCTGTGAAGCATACCTTGATGATTTAGTTGTGTGCTCCAGGTCTTGGATCGAACACATCGGTCATCTGAAGGAGGTATTTTGTCGTCTAGCGGAGACAAACCTAACGACCAATCTGGGGAAGTGTGAGTTTGGCCAGGCCACGGTGACGTATCTGGGCAAGATGGTGGGCCGGGGTCAGGTTCGCGCCCTCGAGGACAAGGTGGGATATATTGTCGCATTTCCTGTTCCAACATCTAGGACTGAACTCCGTAGGTATCTGGCTATGTTTGGGTACTATAGGGGTTTCTGTCCAAACTTCTCTGCAGTGGCTGCTCCTTTGACGGATTTGCTGAGTACGAAGGTAGGTTTTGTGTGGTCCGCTGAGTGTCAACAAGCCTTTGATCATACTAAAGGTCTTCTGGTGCCCGCACCTGTGCTTGCGGCACCTGATATTGAGCGTCCATTTAAGCTGGCAGTGGATGCTAGTGATCGTGGGGTTGGTGGGGTTCTTATACAGGATGATTCAGATGGGGTGGGGCATCTAGTTTCGTACTTCTCTTAGAAGTTTAATCCCCATCAGAGGTGGTACTCCACCAATGAGAAAGAAACCCTTGCTGTGTTAATGTCTCTGAGTCATTTCGAACTTTATGTGGGGTCCTCGAATGTCCCTGTCATCGCATTCACGGATCACGCAGCCTACCGGGGGACTGGGAGAAATTCAGAATCCAGCAGGGGAGGACAAAGGGCTTAATTAGGAAAGGGAAAATAGATTATGACAGGAAACTGGCAGGGAACATAAAAACTGACTGCAAAAGTTTTTATAGATATGTGAAGAGAAAGAGACTAGTTAAAACAAATGTTGGTCCTTTGCAGTCAGAAACAGGTGAATTGATCATGGGGAACAAGGACATGGCAGACCAATTGAATAACTACTTTGGTTCTGTCTTCACTAAGGAAGACATAAATAATCTGACGGAAATAGCAGTGGAACGGGGGTCAAATAAGATGGAGGAACTGAGTGAAATCCAGGTTAGCCGGGAGGTGGTGTTGGGTAAATTGAACGGATTGAAGGCCGATAAATCCCCAGGGCCAGAGAGCCTGCATCCCAGAGTACTCAAGGAGGTAGCCACAGAAATAGTGGATGCATTAGTGATAATTTTTCAAAATTCCTTAGATTCTGGAGTAGTTCCTGAGGATTGGAGGGTAGCTAATGTAACCCCACTTTTTAAAAAAGGAGGGAGAGAGAAAGCGGGGAATTACAGACCAGTTAGTCTAACATCGGTAGTGGAGAAACTGCTAGTCAGTTATTAAAGATGGGATAGCAGCGCATTTGGAAAGTGGTGAAATCATTGGACAAAGTCAGCATCGGTTTACGAAAGGTAAATCATGTCTGACAAATCTGATAGAATTTTTCGAGGATGTAACCAGTAGAGTGGATAAGGGAGAACCAGTGGATGAATATCTAGACTTTCAGAAGGCTTTCGACAAGGTCCCGCATAAGAGATTAGCATACAAACTGAAAGCACACGGTATTGGGGGTTCAGTATTGATGTGGATAGAGAACTGGCTAGCAGACAGGAGGCAAAGGGTAGGAGTAAACGGGTCCTTTTCAGAATGGCAGGCAGTGACTAGTGGGGTGCCGCAAGGCTCAGTGCTGAGCTATTTACAATATATATTAATGATTTGGACGAGGGAATTCAATGTAACATCTCCAAATTTGCAGATGACACCAAGCTGGGGGGTATAGTTAGGTGTGAGGAGGATGCTTGGAGGCTGCAGGGTGATTTGGATAGGCTGAGTGAATGGGCAGATGCAGTATAATGTGGATAAATGTGAGGTTATCCACTTTGGTGGCAAAAACATGAGGGTCGACTATTATCTGAATGGTGGCAGATTAGGAAAGGGGAGATGTACCATGATACCTGGGTGTCATGGTACACCAGTCATTGAAAGTAGGCATGCAGGTGCTGGAGGCAGTGAAGAAAGCAAATGGTATGTTAGCATTCATAGCGAAAGGATTTGAGTATAGGAGCAGGGAGGTACAGTTGTACAGGGTTTTGGTGAGGCCACACCTGGAGTATTGCGTACAGTTTTGGTCTCTAAATCTGAGGAAAGACATCCTTGCCATAGAGGGGGTACAGAGAAGATTCACCAGACTGATTCCTGGGATGTCAGGACTTTCATATGAGGAAAGATTGGATAGACTCGGCTTGTACTCGCTGGAATTTAGAAGATTGAGGGGGGATCTTACAGAAACTTACAAAATTCTTAAGGGGTTGGACAAGCTAGATGCTGGAAGATTGTTCCCGATGTTGAGGGAGTCCAGAACAAAGGGTCACAGTCTAAGGATAAGGGGGAATTCCTTTAGGACCGAGATGAGGAAAACATTCTGTACATAGAGAGTGGTGAGTCTCTGGAATTCTCTGCCACAGTAGGTAGTTGAGGCCAGTTCATTGGCTATATTTAACAGGGCGTTAGATGTGGCCCTTGCGGCTAAAGGGATCATGGGGTATGGAGAGAAGGCAGGTACGTGATACTGAGTTGGATGATCAGCCATGATCACATTGAATGGCGGTGCAGGCTCGAAGGGCCGAATGGCCTACTCCTGCACCTATTTTTCTATGTTTCTATGTTTCTATAACCCTTTCGCTTTTATTGCAGAACATGAATAAGAACCGGCGGTTAATGAGCTGGAGTTGGCAGCTGCAAGAATACAACCTGGAGTTCAGGCACATCAGGTGGAAGGATAATATCTTGGCTGACGCCTTGTCGCGCCAGTACTCTTTTAGTACTGAATTGTTTCTTCCGAAGCTTATTCAGTATATTTGGCTGGGGGTGTTAGGCGCTCCCCCCCCCCCCCCCCCCCCCCTGGTGAATGCTATGTACTTACCTTTTCTGTTTCTCTCCTGGGTGCAGGCCCCGTGGCTGGGAGTCAGGAATCAAGGGGTTAAGAGGCTTAGAGACTCTGGTTCGACGGTCCATTGCGAGGCTGGCTGGAGCACCGTTATATTTGTTTGTTAGTCTATTCTTGTCCCTGACTGTGTTGTTTAAATCAGGTTTGGGTTTTTGTCTTCTCTTAACTAAATTAAAGACTATTTTCTTGAACTTGATCCTGGTTTTTGACTATGTTATGCGGCTCTGAAGCTGACTTCGGGACTCCCTGCTTTCGCACGTCGTAACAGAAGCGACGATGTGCTACACTATTGACGCGTCGGCCAACAATTATGGACATCGACCGAGGCCAACAGCGAGCTACATCGTGTGCCACACGAGCGAACGAAGACCCTGAATCTGGCAAACTCCAATTCCCTTTACTCCACCAAGCTGGCTACCTCCCATTCCCCTTGTCCCCCCCCCCCCAGCTGGCTACCTCGCATTCCCCTTACTCCCCCAAGCTGCCTTAAACCGACCCCTTACTCCCCAAACTGGCTGCATCTGATTCCCCTTCCTCCTCCAAACTTGCTTCCTCCCATCCGTTAATCCCCCAAGCTGGCCTCCTCCCATCCCTTACTTCCCCAAGCTGGCCTCCTCCCATCCCTTACTTCCCCAAGCTGGCTTTCTCCCATCCCTTACTCCCTCAAGCTGGCAACCTCCCATTCCCCATACTCCCTCAATCTTGCTACCTGTCAACCCTTACTCCCCCAAGCGGGGAAAATGACAGAAGCCTCCTCGTGGTGATCCCTGGAAGGGACGACGCGATGCACTCTGTGTCGCGTCGGACGACAATTCTGAAACAAGTTGGACGACGACTGAAACCAACAGTGAGCTGTATCGTCTGATACACGAGTGAACGAACACCGCTAAGGTGGCTAACTCCTAATCGCCTTACTCCCCCTAGTTAGCTCCCTCCCATTCCCCTTATTCTCTCAAGCTGGCTACATTCCATCCCCTACTCACCCAAGCTGGCTGCGTCCCATTCCCCTTTCTCCCCGAAGCAGGCAACCTGAACCCCTTACTCCACCAAGCTGGCTTCCTCCCATCCTTTAACCTCCCAAGCTGGCTTCCTCGCAGCCCTTACTCTCCCAAGCCGGCTTCCTAGCATCCCTTACTCCCAGAAGCTGGCTTCCACGCATCCCTTACACCCTGAAGCTGCTGGCTACCACCCCCCCCCCCCCACCCATCGCTTACTCCCCAAGTTGCTGGCGACCTCCCACCACTTACTCACCCCAAGCTGTCTATCTCCCATTCCCCTTACTCCCAAAATCTGGCTACCTCCCATTTCCCTTACTCTCCCAAGCTCGCTAGCTCCGTTTCCCCTTACTCCCCCCAAGCAGGCTCCCTCCCATCCCTTGCTCCCCCCCCCCAAGTTGGCTTATTCCCATTCGCCTAAATTCCCTAAGCTCCCTTCCTCGCATCCGTTACCCCTCAAACTGGCTTCCGCTCTTTCCTCACTTCCCCAAGCTGCATGCCTCCCATCCCTTACTCCCACAAGCTGGTATCATATAACTATATAACAATTACAGCACGGAAACAGGCCTTCTCGGCCCTTCCAGTCCGTGCCGACCATTTATTTTCCCCTAGTCCCATCTACCTGCACTCAGACCGTACCCCTCCATTCCCTTCCCGTCCATATACCTATCCACTTTACTTTTAAATGTTATAATCGACCCTACCACCACCACTTCTGCTGGAAGATCATTCCACACAGCCACCACTCTCTGAGTAAAGAAGTTCCCCCTCATGTTACCCCTAAACTTCTGTCCCTTAATTCTCATGTCATGCCCTCTTGTTTGAATCTTCCCTACCCTCAATAGGAAAAGCTTATCCACGTCAACTCTGTCTATCCCTTTCATCATTTTAAAGACCTCAATCAAGTCCTCCCTTAACCTTCTGCGCTCCAAAGAATAAAGACCCAACTTGTTCAACCTTTCTCTGTAACGTAGTTGCTGGAACCCTCCCACCGTTTCCTCCCTAAGCTGGCATGCTACCATCCTTCACCCATCGAAGCTGGCTTACTCCCATCCTTTACTCCTCCAAGCTGGCTACCTCCCTTTCCCCTTACTCTTCCAAGCGGTCTACCTCCCAATTCTCCTGACTTCCCCAAGCTGGCTTCTTCCCATCCCTTTCTACCCCAAAGGGGGATCATGACAGAAGGCTCTTCGCAGCGATCCCTGAAAGCGACGATGCGTCACACTATGTGTCGCGTCGGCCAACAATTCTGGACAACGACATAAGCCAACAACGAGCTACATCGTTTGACACACGAGCAAACGAACACCCTGAAGCTGGCAAACTCCAATTCCTCTTCCTCACAAAGCTGGCTTCCTGCCATACCTTACTCCCCCAAGCTGCCTTCCTCCCATTCCGCTTACTCCCCCAAGCTGGCAACCTCCGATTCCCCTTACTACCCCAAGCTGTCTTCCTCCCATCCCTTACTGCCTCAAGCCGGGATAATGACAGAAGCTTCCTTGTGGTGATCCCTGAAAGAGACGACGTGATGCACTCTGTGTTGCGTCGGGCGACAATTCTCATACATGTTGGACGATGACAGAAGCCATCAGCGAGCTGTATCATCTGATACACGAGCGAACGAACACCCATATGCTGGCTACCTCCCATTCCCCTTACCCCCCAATTTAGCTATCTCCCATTCCCCTTATTCTCTTTTGTTGGCTACCTCCCATCCCTTACTCCACGAAGCTGGCTTCGTCCCATTCCACTTTCTCCCCGAAGCAGGCATCCTGAAAACCCTTGCTCCACCAAGCTGGCTTCCTCCCATCCTTTACTCTCGCAAGCTGGCTTCCTCGCATCCCTTACTCCCCCAAGCTGCTGGCTACCTCCCATCCCTTACTCACCCAAGCTGCATGCCTCCCATTCCCCTTTCTCCCCCAAACTGGCCACTTCTCATTCCCCTTAATCCACCAAGCTGCATGCCTCGCATCCCTTACTCCCCCAAGCTGGCTACCTCCCATCCCTTACTCCCACAAGCTGGTATCATGATGGAAGCCACCTCGTGGTGATCCCTGAATGCGACGACACGCACTCTGTGAGACATCGGGAGACAACACTGTCAATGTGTTGGACGTTGACAGAAGCCAACAGGGAGCTACATCGTCTGACACACGAGCGAACGAACACCCCTAAGCGGGTAGCTTGCCTTTCCCCTTACTCGCCCAAGCGGGCTACCGTCCACCCCGCTTACTCCCCCAAGCTGGCTAGCTCCCATTCCCCCTACTCCCACAAGCTGTCAACCTCCCATTCTTACTGCACCAAGCTGGCTAATTCCCATTCCCTTTACTCCATCCAATCTCTTACTCCAAGCTGGCTACCACACATTCGTTTGTTAAATCCCAAGCTGGATACCTCTCATTCCCCTTCCTCCCCGAAGCTGGCCTCCTCACATTCCGCTTGCGTGCTACCTCCAATTCCACGTATTCACTCAAGCTGGCAACCTCCAACCCCTTCCTCCCCATGCTGGCATCCTACCATCCTTTACTCACCGAAGCTGGCTTCCTCCCATCCTTTACTCCTCCAACCTGGCTAGCTCTCCTTACCCAAGCTGTCTTCCTCCCATTCCCCTTACTCCCCCAAGGTGGCTACCTCCGTTTCCCCTCACTCCTACAAGCTGCTTTCCTCCCATCACCTTACTTCCCCCAAGCTGGCTATCGCCTATTCCCCTTAATCGCCCAAGTTGGCTACCTCCAATCCTTTACTCCCCTCAGCGAGCTACATCGTCTGACACACGAGCGAACGAACACCCCCCAAGCTGGCAACATCCCATTCCCCTTACTGCACCAAGCTGGTTAACTTCCAATCCCTTTACTCCCCCAATCCCTTACGCCAAGCTGGCTACCACCCATTCGTCACTCCCCCATGCTGGATAGCTCTCCTTCCCCTTCCTCCCCGAAGCTGGCTACCTCCCATTCCGCATAATCCACCAAGCGTGCTACCTCCCATTCCCCTTACTCTCGGAAGCTGGCGACCTCCCACCCTTTACTCACCGAAGCCGGCGTACTCCCATCCTTTACTCCTCCAAGCTGGCTACCTCCCTTTCCCCTTAATCTTCCAAGCCGTCTACCTCCCAATTCTCCTTACTTCCCCAAACTGGCTTCTTCCCATCACTTTCTCCCCCAAACGGGGATCATGACTTAAGGCTCTTCGCAGCGATCCATGGAAGCGACGATGCAATACATTATGTAATGCGTCGGCCAACAATTCTGGACATCCACAGAAGCCAACAGCGAGCTACATCATTTGACACACTAGCGAACGAACATCCTGAAGCTGGAAAAATCCAATTCGCCTTACTCCCCAAACTGGCTGCATCCGATTCCGCTTCCTCCTCCAAACTTGCCTCCTCCCATCCCTTACTCCCCCAAGCCGGGATAATGACATAAGCCTCCTTGTGGTGATCCCTGAAAGCGACGACGTGATGCACTCGGGTGTGTTGCGTCGGGTGACAATTCTGATACATGTTGCACGATGACAGAAGCCAACGGCGAGCTGTATCATCTGATACACGAGCGAACGAACACCCCTAAGCTGGCTACCCCCCATTCCACTTACTCCCCGAAGCAGGTTGCGTCCCTTTCCCCTTTCTCCCCGAAACAGGCAACCTGAAACCCCTTACTCCCCCAAGTTGGTTTCCTCGCATTCCTTACTCTCCCCCAAGCTGGCTTCCACGCATCCCTTACTCCCCCATGCTGCTGGCTACCCACCATCCCTTACTCACCAAAGCTGTCTACCTCCCAAACCCCCTTACTCCCCCAAGCTGGCTAGGCCCAATTCCCCTTACTCTCACAAGCTGGCTAGATCCCATTCCCCTTACATTCCCAAGTTAGCTATCTCCCTATCCCCATACTCTCCTCAAGTTGGCTACCTCCCATCCCTGACTGCGCTAAGCTGTTCCCTCCCATACCTTACTCCCTCCCTGAAGTTGGCTTCTTCCCATTCGCCTTAGTTCCCCAAGCTCCCATCCTCCCATCCCTTACCTTCCATTCCCTTTACTCCCTCGAATCCCTTACTCCCAGCTAGCTACCACCCATTCGTTCGTTACATCCCCAGTGGATACCTCTCACTCCCCTTCCTTCCCGTAGCTGGCCAACTCCCATTCCGCTTAATCCATCAAGCGTGCTACCTCCCATTCCACTTATTCACTCGCTGGCTACTTTCAATTCCCCTTCCTCCCCCAAGCTGTCGCCCTACCATTCCCCTTACTCCCCGAAGCTCGCAACCTCCCACCCCTTCCTCCCCAAGCTGGCATCCCACCATCCTTTACTCACCGAAGCTGGGTTCCTCCCATTATTTACTCTTCCAAGCTGGCTAGCTCCTTCCGTTACCCAAGTTGTCTACCTCCCAATCCCCTTATTCCCCCAAGCTGGCAACTTCCCATTCCCTTTACTCCGCCAGGATGGCTACCTGCCACACCTTACTCCCCCAAGCTGGCAAACACCGATTCCTTTTACATCCCACCAAGCTGCCTACATCCCATCCCTTACTTACCCACGCTGGCTACCTCCCATTTCGTACTCCCCCAATCTGGCTACCTCCCATTCCCCATACTCCTCAAAACTGGCTACATCCCATTCCCCGTACTCCCCTAAGTTGGCTACCTCCAAACCCTTACTCCTCTCAGAGAGCTAGATCGTCTGACACACGAGCGAAAGAACACCCCCAAGCTGGCTAACTCCCATTCCCCTTACTCCCCCAAACTGGCTAACTCCCATTCTAATTCCCCTTACTCCCCCAAGCTGGCAACCTCCCAATCTTACTGCACCAAGCTGGCTAATTTCCATTCCCTTTACTCCCTCCAATCCCTTACTCCCTCCAATCCCTTACTCCATTCGTTTGTTATATTGCTCGTGGATATCTCTCATTCCCCTTCCTCCCCGAAGCTGGCCAACTCCCATTCAGCTCAATCCACCAAGCGTGCTACATCCCATTCCACTTATTCACTCAAGCTGGCTACTTTCAATTCCCCTTCCTCTTACTCCTCCACGCAGGCAAACACCGATTCCTTTTACTTTCCACCAAGCTGCCTACCTCCCATCTCTTATTCACCCACGCTGGCTAAGTCCCATTTCTTACTCCCCCAATCGGGCTACCCCCATTCCCCATACTCCACAAACTAGCTACCTCCCATTTCCCTTACTCCCCGAGCTGGCACCGAGCATTCCCCTTACTCCCCAAAGCTAGCCACCTCTCATTTATCTTACTCCCCCAAGCTGGCTGCCTCTCAACCCTTAGACAACAAGGCTTGTTCCTCACATTCCCCTTACTCCCCAAGGCTGGCTACCTCCCATCCCTTTTCCTTTATCCCCCCAGCTAGATATCTCGCATCCCACTAAGGGGGATCATGACAGAAGGCTCTTGGTAGCGATCCCTCGAAGCGACGATGCAATACACTCTATGATGCGACGGCCAACAATTCTGGACAACGACGGACGCCAACAGCGAGCTACATCGTTTGACACACGAGCGAACGAATACCCTGAAGCTGGCAAACTCCAATTCCCCTTGCTCCGCAAGCTGGTTGCCTGCCTGCCATGGTTACTCCCCCAAGCTGTCTTCCTCCCATTCAACACTGCCACAAACTGGCTTCCTCCCATCGCTTACTCCCAGAAGCAGTCTACCTCCCATCCCTTACTCCCCCAAGCTGGCAACCTCCCATTCCCCTTATCACTCCCCAGCTGGCATCCTCCCATTGTCCTTACGCCCCCAAGCTGGCTTCCCCCCATCTCTTACTTCCCCAAGCTGGTTTCTTCCCATCCGTTACTCCCCCAAGCTGGCTAACACCCATTCCCCTAACACTCGCAAGCTGGCTTCCTCCCATTCCCCTTACTCCCCTAGCTGGCATCCTCGCATTCGCCTTAATCCCCAAGCTAGCTTCCTCCCATTCCCTTTACTCCCCCAAGCCAGCTACCTGCCACCCCTTACTCCCCCAAGCTGCTAAACACCGATTCTCTTTACTTCCCACCAAGCTGCCTACCTCCCATCCCTTACTCACCCACGCTGGCTACCTCCCATTTCTTACTTCCCCCAATCGGGCTACCTCCCATCCCCCATACTCCCAAAACTGGCTACCTCCCATTCCACTTAATCGCCCAAGCTGGCAACCTCCCACCCTTTTCTCCCCAAGCTGGCATCCTACCATCCTATACTCACCGAATCTGGCTTCCTCCCATTCATTACTCTTCCAAGCTGGCTAGTTCCTCCCATTACCCTAACTGGCTACCTACCCCCCTTTCTCCTTACTCCTCCAAGCTGCCTTCCTCCCATCGCCTTACCCCCCCAATCTGGCTAACTTATTTTCCCTTACACCTCCAAGCTGCCTTCCGTCCATCGCGTTACACCCCCAAGCTGGCTACCTCCATTTCCCCTTACTCCTCCAAGCTGCCTTCGTCCCATCCCTTACTCCCCCAAGTTGTCTCCCTCCGATTCGCATTACTCCCTCAAGCTGTTTTGCTCCAATCCCGTAACCCCCAAGCTGTCTTCCTCTCATACCTTATTCCCCAAATCTAGCTGCCTCTCATTTCTCTTACTGCCCCAAGCTGACTACCTCTCAACTCTGACACAACAAAGCTTGTTTCCTCACATTCCCCTTACTCCCCCAAGCTGACTACCTCACATCCCTTATCCCCTATCCCCCCCAAGCTAGATATCTCCCATCTCACTATGGGGGATGATGACAGAAGGCTCTTGGTATCGATCCCTGGAAGCGACGATGCGATACAATCTGTGCCGCGTCGACCAACAATTCTGGGCGACGACAGACGCCAACAGCGAGCTACATCGTTTGACACACGAGCGAACGAATAAGCTGAAGCTGGCAAACTCCAATTTCCCTTACTCCCCAAGCTGGCTGCCAGCCAGCGCTTACTCCCCCAAGCTGTCTTCCTCTCATTCCACACTGCCCCAAGCTGGCTTCCTCCCATCCCTTACAAACCAAGCTGACTTGCTCCCATCCGTTACTCCCTCAAGCTGACGTCCTCCCATTCCCCTTGCTCCCGAAGCTGGCGTCCTCCCATCCCTTACTCCCTCAAGCAGGGATAATGACAGAAGCCTCCTCGTGGTGATCCTTGAAAGCGACGACGTGATGCACTCTGTGTTGCGTCGCGCGACAATTCTGAAACATGTTGGACGATGACAGAAGCCATCAGCGTGCTGTAACATCTGATACACGAACGAACGAACACCCCTAAGCAGGCTACCTCGCATCCCCCTTACTCCCCCCAAATTAGCTACCTCCCATTCCCCTTACTCTCCCAAGCTGGCTTCCTCGCATCCCTTACTCCCCCAAGCTGCAGGCTACCTCCCATCCCTTACTCCCCCAAGCTGTATACCTCTGATCCCTTACACCCTCAAGCAGGCAACCTCTCTTTCCCCTTACTCCCCCAAGCTGGCAAACACCAATTCCCTTTACTCCCCCAAGCTGCATACCTCCTCCCATCCCTTACTCACCCAAGCTGTCTATCTCCAAACCACTTTACTCCCCCAAGCTGGCTAGCCCCCATTCCCCTTACTCTCCCATGCTGGCTAGTTCCCTTCCCCCCTACCCCGCGCGTGCTAGCTACTTCCCATCCCTGACTCCGTTAAGCTGCTCCCACCCATCCTCACCCCCCCCATTTTGGCTACTTCCCATTCGCCTGGCTGGCTCCCTCTGTTCCCTTGACCGCCCCCCCCCCCCCCCCCCGCTGCATGCCTCCCATCCCTTCCTCCCCCAAGCTGACTACCTCCGATCCTTTACTCCCACAAGCTGGTACCATGACAGAAGCCACCACGTGATGATCCCCCAAGCTGTTGTGCTCCCAATCCTTACCCCGCAATCTGGGTTCTTCCCATACCTTAGTCCCCAAAGCTGGCTACCTCCCTTTCCTTACTCCCCCAACTAGGCATCCTCCCATCCCCTTACTCCTCCATGCTGGTAATCTCCAATTCCATTTACTCCTAAAAGCTGGCAATCCGCCACCCCTTACTCACACACGCTGTCTACCTCCCTTTTCTTACTCCCCCAATGTGGCTACAGCCCATTCCCCATACTCCCCCAACAGGCTACCTCCCATTTCCCTTACTCCCCCAATCTGGCCACGTACCATTCCCCTTACTCCCCAACCTGGCTACCTCCCGTCCCTTACTCTCCCAAGCTGGCAACATCCCATTCCCTTTACTCCCCCAAGCTGGCTACCTGCCACCTTTGACTCCCCCAAGCTGGCAAACACCGATTCCCTTTACTTCCCACCAAGCTGCCCACCTCCCCTCCATCATTCACCCACGCCGACTAACTACTTCCCGTTTGTTACTCCCACAATCGGGCTACCTCCCATTCCCCTTAATCCCCCAAGCTGGCTACCTAGCATTCCACTTACTCCCCAAAGCTAGCTACCTCTCATTTCTCTCACTCTCCCAAGCTGGCTACCTCCCATCCCTTTTCCTTTAGCCCCCAAAGCTAGATATCACCCATCCCACTAAGGGGGATTATGACAGAAGGCTCTTGGTAGCGATCCCTGGAAGGGACGATGGGATACACTCTGTGACCAACGTCGGTCACCAATTTGGACAACGACAGACGCCAACAGCGCGCCACATCGTTTGACACACGAGCAAACGAAAACCCTGAAGCTGGCAAACTCCAATTCCCCTTGCTCCACAAGCTGGCTGCCTGCCTGCCATTTCTTACTCCCCCAAGCTGTCTTCCTCCCATTCCACATTGCCCCAAACTGGCTTCCTCCCATCCCTTACTTGCCCAAGCTGGCTTTCCCCCAACCGTTACTCCCCCAAGCTGGCTTCCTCCCGTTCCCCATACTCCCGAAGCTGGCTTCTTCCCATCCGTTACTCCCTCAAGCTGGCTTCCTACCATCCCTTACTCCCCCAAGCAGCAGTCCTCCCATCCTTTACTCCTAGCTGGCTACCTGCCATCCCACACTCCCCCAAGCGGGGATAATGACAGTGTGGTGATCCCTGAAAGCGACGACGCGATGCACTCTGTGTTGCGTCGGGCGACAATTTTGAAACATGTTGGACAATGACAGAAGCCAACAGCGAGCTGCATCATCTGATACACGATCGAAAAAATACCCCTAAGCTGGCTACCTTCCATTCCCCTTGCTCCCTCCTAGTCAGCTCCCACCCATTCCCCTTACTCTCTCAAGCTACCTCCCATCCTTTACCCCCCAAGCTTGCTGCGTCCCATTCCCCTTTCTCCCCGAAGCGGGCAACCTGAAAACCCTTACACCCCCAAGCCGGCTTCCTCCCACCCTTTACTCCCCCAAGCTTACTGCCTCCCATCCTTTACTCACCCAAGCTGGCTTCCTCGCATCCCTTACTCCCCCAAGCTGCTGCCTACCTCCCATCCCTTATTCCCCCAAGCTGTCTACCTCTCATCCCTTACTCCATCAAGCAAGCAACCTCTCATTCCCCTTACTCCCCCAAGCTGGCTACCTGCCATCCCTTACTCCTCCAAGCTGGCAAACACCGACTATTCCCTTTACTCCACACAAGCTGCCTACCTCCTCAGATCCCTTAGTTACCCAAGCTGTCTATTTCCCAAACCCCTTTACTCCCCCAAGCTGGCAACCCCCTATTCCCCTTACTCTCCCAAGATAGCTAGCTCCCTTTCCCCGAACTCTCCGCAAGCTAGCTACCTCCCATCCCTGACTCCGCTAAGTCACCCATACCTTACACACCCCCCCCCCCCCCACAAAGTTGGCTTCTTCCCATTCGCCCTAGTCCCCCAAGCTCCCTTCCTCACATCCCTTACCCCCCAAGCTGGCTTCCTCTGTTCCCTGACTCCCCCAAGCTGCATGCCTCCCATCCCTTACTCTCCCAAGCTGCCTACCTCCCATTTCCCTTACTCTCCCCAAGCCGGGATAATGACAGATGCCTCCTTGTGGTGATCCCTGAAAGCGACGACGCGATGCATTCTGTGTTGCGTCGGGCGACAATTTTGAAACATGTTGGACAATGACAGAAGTCAACAGCGAGCTGTATCATCTGGTACACGAGCGAAAGAACACCCCTAAGCTTGCTACCTCCCATTTCCCTTACTCCCCCCAAGTTAGCTATCTCCCATTCCCCTTATTCTCTTATGATGGCTACCTCCCATCCCTTACTCCCCGAAGCTGGTTCCGCCCCCTTCCCTTTTCTCCCCGACGCAGGCAACCTGAAACCCCTTACTCCACACCAAGCTGGTTCCTTCCATCCTTTACTCTCCCAAGCTGGCTTCCTCGCATTCATTACTCCCACAAACTGGCTTCCACGAATTCCTTTCCCCCAAACTGCTGGCTACCTCCCATCCCTTACTCCCCCAAGCTGCTTGCTACCTCCCATCCCATATTCCCCAAGCTACATGCCTCCCATTCCCCTTACTCCGCTAAGCTGGCTACCTGCCACCCCTTACTCCTCCAAGCTGGCAAATACCGATTATTCCCTTTACTCCCCACAAGCTGCCTACCTCCTCACATCTCTTACTTACCCAAGCTGTCTATTTCCCAAACCCTTTTACTCCCCAAGCTGGCAACCCCCTATTCCCCTTACTCTCCCAAGATAGCTAGCTCCCTTTCCCCGAACTCTCCGCAAGCTAGCTACCTCCCATCCCTGACTCCGCTAAGTCACCCATACCTTACCCACCCCCCCCCCCCAAAGTTGGCTTCTTCCCATTCGCCCTAGTCCCCCAAGCTCCCTTCCTCACATCCCTTACCCCCCAAGCTGGCTTCCTCTGTTCCCTGACTCCCCCAAGCTGCATGCCTCCCATCCCTTACTCTCCCAAGCTGCCTACCTCCCATTTCCCTTACTCTCCCCAAGCCGGGATAATTACAGATGCCTCCTTGTGGTGATCCCTGAAAGCGACGACGCGATGCACTCTGTGTTGCGTCGGGCGACAATTTTGAAACATGTTGGACAATGACAGAAGCCAACAGCGAGCTGTATCATCTGGTACACGAGCGAACGAACACCCCTAAGCTTGCTACCTCCCATTTCCCTTACTCCCCCCAAGTTAGCTATCTCCCATTCCCCTTATTCTCTTATGATGGCTACCTCCCATCCCTTACTCCCCGAAGCTGGTTCCGCTCCCTTCCCTTTTCTCCCCGACGCAGGCAACCTGAAACCCCTTACTCCACACCAAGCTGGTTTCTTCCATCCTTTACTCTCCCAAGCTGGCTTCCACGAATTCCTTTCCCCCAAACTGCTGGCTACCTCCCATCCCTTACTCCCCCAAGCTGCTGGCTACCTCCCATCCCATATTCCCCAAGCTACATGCCTCCCATTCCCCTTACTCCGCTAAGCTGGCTACCTGCCACCCCTTACTCCTCCAAGCTGGCAAATACCGATTATTCCCTTTACTCCCCACAAGCTGCCTACCTCCTCACATCTCGTACTTACCCAAGCTGTCTATTTCCCAAACCCTTTTACTCCCCAAGCTGGCAACCCCCTATTCCCCTTACTCTCCCAAGATAGCTAGCTCCCTTTCCCCGAACTCTCCGCAAGCTAGCTACCTCCCATCCCTGACTCCGCTAAGTCACCCATACCTTACCCACCCCCCCCCCCAAAGTTGGCTTCTTCCCATTCGCCCTAGTCCCCCAAGCTCCCTTCCTCACATCCCTTACCCCCCAAGCTGGCTTCCTCTGTTCCCTGACTCCCCCAAGCTGCATGCCTCCCATCCCTTACTCTCCCAAGCTGCCTACCTCCCATTTCCCTTACTCTCCCCAAGCCGGGATAATGACAGATGCCTCCTTGTGGTGATCCCTGAAAGCGACGACGCGATGCACTCTGTGTTGCGTCGGGCGATAATTTTGAAACATGTTGGACAATGACAGAAGCCAACAGCGAGCTGTATCATCTGGTACACAGCGAACGAACACCCCTAAGCTTGCTACCTCCCATTCCCCTTACTCCCCCCAAGTTAGCTATCTCCCATTCCCCTTATTCTCTTATGATGGCTACCTTCCATCCCTTACTCCCCGAAGCTGGTTCCGTCCCCTTCCCCTTTCTCCCCGACGCAGGTAACCTGAAACCCCTTACTCCACACCAAGCTGGTTCCTTCCATCCTTTACTCTCCAAGCTGGCTTCCTCGCATTCATTACTCCCACAAACTGGCTTCCACGAATCCCTTTCCCCCAAGCTGCTGGCTACCTTCCACCCCTTACTCCCCCAAGCTGCTGGCTACCTCCCATCCCTTATTCCCCAAGCTACATGTCTCCCATTCCCCTTACTCCGCTAAGCTGGCTACTTTCATTCCCTTTACTCCCACAAGCTGGCTAACTCTCAATCCCCTTACTCCCCCAAGCTGGCTACCTGCCATCCCTTACTCCCACAAGCTGGTATCATGAAGGACGACAGCTCGTGGTGATCCCTGGATGCGACAACACGCACTCTGTGATGCATCGGGCGTCAATAATGTCAACATGTTGGACGTTGACAGGAGCCAACAGCGAGCTACGTCGTCTGACACACGAGCGAACGAACACCCCCAAGCTGTCAAATTGCCTTTCCCCTTACTCCCCCAAGATGGCAACCTCCCATTCTTACTGCACCAAGCAGGATACTTTCCATTCCTTTTACTCCCTCCAATCCATTACTCCAAGCTGGCTGCACCCATTTGTTCGTTACATCCCAAGCTGGATACCTATCATTTCCCATCCTCCCCGAAGCTGGTCACCTCCCATACCTCTTAATCCACCAACCGTGCTAGCTCCCATTGCACTTATTCACTCTAGTTGGCTACTTAAATTCCCCTTCCTCCCCCAAGCTGGTAACCAGCCAATTCCCCTTACTCCCCGAAGCTGATAACCTTCCATCCCTTTCTCCCCAAGCTGGCATCCTACCATCATTTATTCACCGAAGATGGCTTCCTCCCATCCTTTACTCATCCAAACTGGCTATCTCCTCCCCTTACACAAGCTGTCTACCTCCCATTCCCCTTACTCCTACAAGCTGCCTTCCTCCCATCCCTTGTCTTCCTCCGATTCGTCTTAACCCCCAAGCTGTCTTGCTCGCATCCCATTACCCCCAAACTGGCTTCCATTCATACCATACTCCACCAAGCTGGCTACCTCCCATCGCTTACTCCCCCAAGCTGGCAACATCCCATCCCTTACTCCCCAAGCTGGCAAACTCCCTTTCCCCTTACTCCTCAAGCTCCCATCCATTCGGCTTACACCCCCAAGCCGGCAGCCTCCCATTCCCTTTACACCCCCAGGCTGGCTACCCGCCACCCCTTACCCTCCCAAGCTGGCAAACACCGATTCCCTTTACATTCCACTGAGCTGCCTACCTCCCATCCCTTACTCACCCACGCTGGCTACCTCCCATTTCGTACTCCCCCAATCTGCCTTCCTCCCATTCCCCATGCTCCACAAAATGGCTACCTCCCATTCAACATGCTCCGCAAAATGGCTACCTCCCATTCCGCTTACTGCCCCAAACTCCCATTCCCCTTTATCGCCCAGGTTGGCTACCTCCAATCCCTTACTCCCCTCAGCGAGCTACATCGTCTGACACACGAGCGAACGAACACCCACCCCCAAGCTGGCTAACTCCCATTCCCCTTACTCCCCCAAGCTGGCAACCTTCCACCCCTTCCTCCCCAAGCTGGCATCCTACCATCCTCTGCTCACCGAATCTGGCTTCCTCCCATTCTTTCCTCTTCCAATCTGGCTAGTTCCTCCCATTACCCAAGCTGGCAACCTCCCTTTCGCCTTACTCCTCCAAGCTGCCTTCCTCCCATCGCCTTACTCCCCCAAGTTGTCTTCCTCCGATTCGCATTACTCCCCCAAGCTGTCTTGCTCCCATCCCATAACCCCAAGCTGTCTTCCTCTCATACCTTATTCCCCAAAGCTAGCTGCCTCTCATTTCTCTTACTGGACCAAGCTGGCTTCTTCTCAAATCTGACACAACAAAGCTTGTTTCCTCACATTCCCTTTACTCCCCTAAGCTGACTACCTGCCATCCTTTATGCCTTATCCCCCCCCGCCCCAGCTAGATATCTCCCATCTCACTACGGGGGATCATGACAGAAGGGTCTTGTTAGCGATCCCTGGAAGCGACGATGCGACACACTCTGTGCCGCGTTTGCCAACAATTCTGGACAACGACAGACGCCAACAGCGAGCTACATATGTTGACACACGAGCAAAGGAATACGCTGAAGCTGGCAAACTCCAATTTCCCTTACTCCCCAAGCTGGCTGCCAGCCATCCCTTACTCCCCCAAGCTGTCTTCCTCTCATTCCAAACTGCCCCAAGCTGGCTTCCTCCCATCCCTTATTTTACAAGCTGGCTTTCACTCATCCGTTACTCCCTCAAGCTGACGTCCTCCCATTTCCCTTACTCCCCGCATGCTAGCTACCTCCCATACCTGACTCCATTAAGCTGCAACCACCCATACCTTACCCCCCCCCCCCCCTCCCCACGTTGGCTTCTTCCCATTCGCCTTAGTCCTTTAAGCTCCCTACCTCCCATCCCTTCCCCCCCAAGCTGGCTTCGTCTGTTCCCTTGCTCCCCCAAGCCGCATGCCTCCCATCCCTTACACACACACGCAGGCTACCTCACGTTTCTTACTCCCCCAATGTGGCTACATCCTATTCCACATACTCCCCCAACAGGCTACCTACCATTCGCCTTCCTCCCCAACCTGGCTAGCTCCCATTCCCCTTACTCCTCAAAACGGGCTACCTCCATTCCCCTTTATCGCCCAAGTTGGCTACCTCCAATCCCTTACTCCCCTCAGCTAGCTACATCGTCTGACACACGGGTGAACGAAAACCCCCCAAGCTGGCTAACTCCCATTCCCCTTACTCCCCCAAGCTGGAAACCTCCCATTCTTAATGCACCAAGCTAACTCATTTCCATTCCCTTTACTCCCTGCAATCCCTTACTCCAAGCTGACTACCACCAATTCGATCCTTACATCGCAAGCTGGCTACCGCTCATTCCCCTTCCTCGCCGAAGCTGGCTACCTCCCATTCCGCTTAATCCACCAAGCGTACTACCTCCCATTCCACTTATTTATTCAAGCTGGCTACTTTCAATTTCCTTTCCTCCCCCAAGCTGGCTACCTCCCATTTCCCTTACTCCCGAAGCTGGCAACCTCCCATCCCTTCCTCCCCAAGCTGGCATCCTACCATCCTTTACTCAACGAAGCAGGCTTCCTCCCATCCTTTACTCTTCTAAGCTGGCTAGCTCCTTCCATTACTCAAGCTGTCTACCTCCCATTCCCCTTACTCCAACCTGGCAATCTCCCTTTCCCCTTACTCCTCCAAACTGCCTTCGTCCGATTCGCCTTACTCCCCCAAGCTGTCTTCCTCCCATCCCATAACCGCCAAGCTGGCTCCCCCCCCCCCCATCCCTTACTCTCCCAAGCTTGCAACATCTCATCCCTTACTCCCCCAAGCTGGCAACCTCCCATTCCCCTTACCCCTCAAGCCCGCTAGCTCTCCTTCCCCTTACTCCCCCAAGCTGGCAACATCCCATTCCCTTTATTCCCCAAGCTGGCTACCTGCCACCCCTTACTCCCCCAAGCTGGCAAACACCGATTCCCTTTAAATGCCACCAAGCTGCCCACCTCCCTTCCCGAACTCACCCTCGCTGGCTACCTCCCGTTTCTTACTCCGCCAATCGGGCTACCCCCAATCCCTTACTCCCGAAAGCTAGCTACCTCTCATTTCTCTCACTCTCCCAAGCTGGCACCGTCTCATCCCTTTTCCTTTAACCCCCAAAGCTAGATATCTCCCATCCAACTAAGGGGGATCATGACAGACGGTTCTTGGTAGCGATCACAGGAAACGACGATGGGATACACTCTGTGACTAACGTCGGCTACCAATTCTGGACTACAACAGAGGCCAACAGCGAGCCACATCGTTTGACACACGAGCGAGCGAAAACCCTGAAGCTGGCAAACTCCAATTCCCCTTGCCCCCCAAGCTGACTGCCTGCCTCCCATTCCTTACTCCCCCAAGCTGTCTTCCCCCCATTCCACATTGCCCCAAACTGGCTTCCTCACATCCCTTACTCCCCGAAGCAGGCTACCTCCCATTCCCCTTACCACTCCCCAGCTGGCACCCACCCATTGCCCTTACTCCCCCAAGCTGGCTTCCTCCCATCCCTTACTTGCCGAAGTTGGCTTTCTCCCATCCGTTACTCCCCCAAGCTGGCTTCCTCCCGTCCCCGTTACTCCCGAAGCTGGCTTCCTCCCACCCGTTACTCCCTCAAGCTGGCTTCCCACCATCCCTTACTCCCCCAAGCTGCATTCCTCCCATCCCTTACTCCTCCAAGCTGCCTACCTGCCACCCCACACTCCCCCAAGCCGGGATAATGACAGAAGTCTCATTGTGGGGATCCCTGAAAGCGACGACGTGATGCACTCTGTGTTGCGTCGGGCGACAATTCTGAAACATGTTGGACGATGACAGAAGCCGACAGCGAGCTGCATCATCTGATACACGAGCGAAAAAACACCCCTAAAGCTGGCTACCTCCCACTCCCTTTACTCCACCCTAGTCAGCAACCTCCCATTCCCCTTATTCTCTCAAGCTGGCTACCTCCCATCCTTTACTCCCGCAAGCTCCCATTCCCCTTTATCCCCGAAGCAGGCAACCTGAAACCCCTTACTCCCCCAAGCTGGCTACCTGCCATCCCTTCCTCCTCCGAGCTGGCTACACCGATTCACTTTACTCCCCCCAAGCTGCCTCCCTCCTCCCATCCCTTACTAACCCAAGCGGTCTATCTGCCAATCCCCTTTACTCCCCCAAGCTGGCGATCCCCCATTCCCCTTACTCTCCCAAGATGGCTAGCTCCCTTTCCCCCAACTCCCCGCAAGCTAGCTAAGTCCCATCCCTGTCTCCGCTACGTCCCATCCCTGAATCCGCTAAGCTGCTCCCACCCATACCTTACCCACCCCCCAAGTTGGCTTCTTCCCATTCGCCTTAGTCCGCCAAGCTCTCTACCACATCCTTTACCCTCCAAGCTGGCCACCTCCCATTACCCTTACTCTCCCCAAGCCAGGATATTGACAGAAGGTTCCCTGTGGTGATCCCTGAAAGCGACGACGTGATGCACTCTGTGTTGCGTCGGGCGACAATTCTGATAGACGATGACAGAAGCCAACAGCGAGCTGTATCATCTGATACACGAGCGAACGAACACCCCTAAGCTGGCTACCTCCCATTCCCCTTACTCCCCCAAGTTAGCTACCTCCCATTCCCCTTATTCTCTTATGTTGGCTACCTCCCATCCCTTACTTCCCGAAGCTAGCTGCGTCCCATTCCCCTTCCTCCCCGAAGCAGGCAACCTGTAGCCCCTTACTCCACCAAGCTGGCTTCCTCCCATTCTGCACTCTCCCAAGCTGGTTTCCTCGCATTCCCTATTCCCCCAAGCTGGCTTCCACGTATCCCTTACTCCCCCAGGCTGCTGGCAACCTCCCACCCCTTACTCACCAAAGCTGTCTACCTCCTAAACCAACTTACTCCCCCAAGCTGGCTAGCCCCCATTCCCCTTACTCTCACAAACTGGCTAGCTCCCATTCCCCTTACTTTCCCAAGCTAGCTGCTCCCTATCCCCCTACTCCCCACAAACTGGCGTCCTCCCATCCCTTACTCCCCCAAGCTGGCTCCCTCCCTTTCTCCTTACTCTTCCAAGCTGCCTTCCTCCCGTCCCTTATTCCCTCAAGTTGTCTTCCTCTGATTCGCCTTACTCCCCCAAGCTGTCTTGCTCCCATCCCACAGCTCCCAAGCTGGCTACCTCGCATACCTTACTTCTCCAAGCTGGCAACACCTCATCCCTTACTCTCCCCCAAGCTGGCAACCTCCCATTTCCTTTACTCCCCCAGGCTGGCTACCCGCCACCCTTTACTCCCCCAAGCTGGAAAACACCGATTCCCTTTAAATCCCACCAAGCTCCCTACCTCCCATCCCTTACTCACCCACGCTGGCTACCTCCCATTTCCTACTTCCACAACCTGGCTAGCTCCCATTCCCCTTACTCCTCCAAGCTGGCTAGCTCCCATTCCCCTTACTCTCCAAAGCTTGCCTTCCTCCCATCCCTTACTCCCCCAAGCCGGGATACTGACAGAAGCCTCCCTGAAAGCGACAACGTGATGCACACTGTGTTGCGTCGGCCGACAATTCTGATACATGTTGGACGATGACAAAAGCCAACAGCGAGCTGTATCATATGGCACACGAGCGAATGAACACCCCAAAGCTTTCTACCTCCCATTCCCCTTACTCCCTCCAAGTTAGCTATCTCCCATTATCGTTATTCTCTTATGTTGGCTACGTCCCATCCCTTAGTCCCCGAAGCTGGTTGCGTCACATTCCCCTTTCCCCCGACGCAGGCACCCTGAAACCCCTTACTCCACACCAAGCTGGTTCCTCCCATCCTTTACTCTCCCAAGCTGGTTTCCTCGCATCCCTTACTCTCCCAGGCTGCTGGCTACCTCCCATCCCTGACTCCGCTAAGCTGTTCCCTCCCATACCCCCCCCTCAAGTTTGCTTCTTCCCATTCGTCTTAGTTCGCCAAGCTCCTATCCTCCCATCCCTTACACCCCAAGCTGTCCTCCTCTCTTCCCTTACTCCCCCAAGCTGCATGGCCCCCCATTCCCCTTACTCCCCCAAGCTGGCTACCTCCTATTCCTTACTCCCACAAGCTTGTATCGTGATGGAAGACACCTCGTGGTGATCCCTGGATGCGACGACACGCACTCGGTGATGCATCGGGCGTCAATACTGTCAACATTTTGGACGTTGACAGAAGCCAACAGCGAGCTACCTTGTCTGACTCACAAGCGAACGAAAACCCCCAAGTTGGCAACCTGTCATTCCCCTTACTCCGCCAAGCTGGCTAATTCCCATTCCCCCTACTCGCCCAAGATGGCAACCTCCCACCCCCTTCCTCCCCAAGCTGGCATTCTACCATCATTTACTCACCGAAGCTGGCTTCCTCTTATTCTTTACTCTTCCAAGCTGGCTAGCTCCACCCATTACCCAAGTTATCTACCTTCCATTCCCCTTACTCCCACAAGCTGGCTACCTCCCTTTCCCCTTATTCCTCCAAGTCTTCCTCCGATTCGCCTTACTCCCCCAAGCTGTCTTGCTCGCATCCCATAACCCCCAAGCTAGCTTCCTCTCGTACCTTAATTCCCCCAAGCCAGCCGCCTCTCATTCCCCTGATTCCTCAAGCCCGCTAGCTCCAATTCCGCTTACTCCCCCAAGCTGGCAACCTCCCAGTCCCTTTACTCCGCCAAGCAGGCTTCCTGCCACCCCTTACTCCCCAAGCTGGGAAACACCGATTCCTTTTACATGCTACCAAGCTGCCTACATCCCATCCCTTACTCAAGCACGCTGGCTACCTGCCATTTCGTACTCCCCCAGTCTGGCTACATCCCATTCCCCATATTCCTCAAAACTGGCTTCCTACCATTCCTCGTACTCCCCCAAGTTGGCTACCTCCAATCCCTTACTCCTCTCAGCGACCTACATCGTCTGGCACGCGAGCGAACGAACACCCCCAAGCTGGCTAACTCCCATTCCCCTTACTCCCCGAAACAGGCTATCTCCCATTCCCGTTACTTCTCAAGCCCGCTAACTCAAATTCCCCTTACACCCCCAAGCTGGCAACCTCCCATTCCCTTCACTCCGCCAAGCTGGCTACCTGCCACACCTTACTCTCCCAAGCTGGCAAACACCGATTCCTTTGACATCCCATGAAGCTGCCTACATCCCATCCCTTACTCACTCACGCTGGCTACCCCCCATTTCGTACTACCCCAAACTGGCTACCTCCTATTCCCCTACTCCCCCAAGTTGGCTACCTCCAAACCCTAACTCCTCTCAGCGAGCTACATCGTCCGACACACGAGTGAACGAACACCCCCAAGCTGGCAACCTCCCATTCCCCGCACTCCCCCAAGCTGGCTAACACCCATTCCCCTTGCTCCCCCAAACTGGCTACCTCCCATTCTAATTCCCCTTACTCTCCCAAGCTGGCACCCTCCCAATCTTACTGAACCAAGCTGGCTAATTTCCATTCCGTTTACTCCCTCCAATCCCTTACTCCAAGCTGGCTACCACCCATTCGTTCGTTGCATCCCTCGTTGATATCTCTCATTCATCTTCCTCCCCTAATCTGTCAACCTCCCACTCCCCTTACTCCCCGAAGCTCGCAACCTCCCACTCCTTCCTACCCAAGCTGGCACCCTACCATCCTTTACACCTCGGAGCTGGCTTCCTCCCATTCTTTACTCTTCCAAGCTGGCTAGCTCCTCCCATTACCCAAGTTGTCTACCTCCCACTGTCCTTACTCCCACAAGCTGGCTACCTCCCTTTCCGCATACTCCTCCAAGTCGTCTTCTTCCGATTCGCCTTACCACCCCAGGCTGTCTTGCTCCCATCCCTTAACCCCCAATCTGGCTTCCTCCCATACCTTTACTTCCCACAAAGCTGCCTACGTCCCATCACTTACTCACCCACGCTGGCTACCTCAAATGTCTTACTCCCCCTATCTGGCAAACTACCATTCCCCTTTATCGACCAATTGGCTACCTCCAATCCCTCACTCCCCTCAGCGAGCTACATCGTCTGACACACGAGCGAACGAACACCCCCAAGCTGGCAACCTCCCATTCCCCTTACTCGCCCAAGCTGGCAACCTCCCATTCCCCTAACTCCCCCAAGCGGCAAACCTCCCATTCTTAATGCACCAAGCTGGCTAATTTTCAGTCACTTTATCCGCCAATCCCTTACTCCAAGCCGGCTACCACCCATTCGCTCGTTACATCCCAAGCTGGATACCTCTCATTCCCCTTGCACCCCGAAGCTGGCCACCTCCCATTCCGCTTAATCCACCAAGCGTGCTACCTCCCATTCCACTTATTCACTCAAGCTGGCTACCTTCAATCCCCCTTCCACTCCCAAGCTGGCTACCTGCCATTGCCCTTACTCCCCGAATCTGGCAACCTCCCACCCCTTACCCCTCCAAGCTGCCTTCCTCCGATTCGCCTTACTGCCCCAAGCTGTCTTGCTCCCATCCCATAACCGCCAAGCTGGCTTCCTCTCGTACCTTACTTCCCTCAAGCTGGCTACCTCCCATCCCTTTTCCTTTATCCCACCCAAGCTAGATACCTCCCATCCCACGAAGGGGGATCATAACAGAGGGCTCTTGGTAGCGATCCCTCGAAGCGATTATGCGATCACTCTGTGATGCGTCGGACAACAATTCTGGACAACGACAGACGACAACAGCGAGCTACATCGTTTGACACACGAGCGAACGAATACCCTGAAGCTGGCAAACTCCAATTCCCCCTGCTCCCCAAGTTGGTTGCCTGCCTGCCATCGTTACTCCCCCAACCTGCCTTCCACACTGCCCCAAACTGGCTTCCTCCCATCCCTTACTCCCCGAAGCAGGCAACCTCCCATCCCTTACTCCCCGAAGCAGGCTACCTCCCATCCCTTACTCCTCCAAACTAGCAACCTCCCATTCCCCTTACCACTCCCCAGCTGGCATCATCCCATTGCCCTCACGCCCCCCCCCCCAGCTAGCTTCCTACCATCCCTTGCACCCCCAAGCTGCCCACCTCCCATCCCTTACTCCCCCAAGCTGGCGACGTGCCACTCCTTACTGCCCCAAGCGGGGATAATGACAGAAGCCTCCACGTGATGAATCCCATCCCTTACCCCCCCAAGCTGCCAAGCTCCCATCCCTTACCCCCCCCCCCCCCCAAGCTGGCGCCCTCCCATACCTTACTCCCCCAAGCTGGCAAACTCCCATTCCGCTTACACCTCAAGCCCGCGAGGTCCCATTAATTACCCTTACTCCCCCAAGCTGGCTAACCCAAATTCCCCTTACTACCCCAAGCTGGAAACCTCCCATTCCCCTCACTGCATCAAGCTGGCTTACTTCCAATCCCTTTACTCCCCCCAATCCCTTACACCAAGCTGGCTACCACCCATTCGTCACTCCCCCATGCTGGATACCGCTCATTCCCCTTCCACCCCGAAGCTGGCTACCTCCCGTTCTGCTTAATCCACCAAGCGTGCTACCTCCCATTCCCTTACTCCCATAAGTTGCTGGGTACCTCCCATCGCTTACTCACCCAAGCTGTCTACCTCCCAAACCCCTTACTCTCCCAAGACGGCTAGCTCCCTTTCCCCCTACTTCCCGCATGCTAGCTACCTCCCATCTCTGACTCCGCTAAGCTGCTCCCACCCATACCTCACCCCCCCCCCCATGTTGGCTACTTCCCATTCGCCTTCCTCCCATCCCTTCCCCCCAAGCTGGCTTCCTCTGTTCCCTTGCTCCCGAAGCTGCATGCCTCCCATCCCTTACTCCCCTAAGCTGGCTGCCTCCCATCCTTTACTCCAACAACGTGGTATCATGAAAGAAGCCACCTCGTGATGATCCCATCCCTTACTCCCCCAAGCTGTCTTGCTCCCAATCCTTACACCCCCAATCTGGCTCTTCCGGTACCTTACTCCCCTAAGCTGGCTACCTCCCATCCCTTACTCCCCCAACTAGGCATCCTCCCACCCCCCTTACTCCTCAACGCCGATAGCTCCCATTCCCCTTGCTCCCCCAAGCTGGTAACCTCCAATTCTCTTTACTCCCCCAAGCTGGCTATCCGCCACCCCTTACTCCCCCAAGCTGCCAAACCCCGATCCCCTTTACTTCCCTCCAAGCTGCCTACATCCCATCCATTACTAACCCACGCTGGCTACCTCCTATTTCTTACTCCCCCAATCTGGCTAGATCCCATTCGCCATACTCCCCCAACTGGCTACCTCCCATTCCCCTTACTCACCCAAGCTGGCCACCTACCATTCCCCTTACTCCGCACCCTGGCTAGCACCCATACCCCCTACTCCTCATTCGCTCGTTACATCCCAAGCTGGATACCTCTCATTCCCCTTCCTCGCCGAAGTTGGCCACCTCCCATTCCACTTATTCACTCAAGCTGGCTACCTTCAATTCCCCTTCCTCTCCGAAGCTGGCAACCTCCCACCCCTTCCTCCCCAAGCTGGCATCCTACCATCCTTCACTCACCGAATCTAGCTTCCTCCCATTCTTTACACTTGCAAGCTATATAGCTCCTCCCATTACCCAAGCTGGCTACCTCACTTTCCCCTTACTCCTCCAAGCTGCCTTCCTCCTATCGCCTTACACCCCCAATCTGGCTACCTCTCTTTCCCCTTACTCCTCCAAGCTGCCTTCCTCCCATTGCCTTGCTCCCCCAAGTTGTCTTCCTCCGATTCGCATTACTCCCCCAAGCTGTCTTGCTCCCATCCCGTAACCTCAAAGCTGTCTTCCTCTCATACCTTATTCCCTTGCTGGCTACCTTTCAAGTCTGGCATAACAAAGCTTATTTCCTCACATTCCCCTTTCTCCCGCAAGCTGGCTACCTCCCATCCCATATCCCTTATCCCCCCCAAGCTAGATATCTCCCATCCCACTATGGGGGATCATGACACAAGGCTCTTGGTAGCGATCCCTGGAAGCGACGATCAGATACACGCTGTGCCGCGTCGGCAAACAATTCTGGACAATGACAGACGCCAACAGCGAGCTACATCGTTTGACACACGACCGAACGAATAAGCTTAAGCTGGCAAACTCCAATTTCCCTTACTCCCCAAGCTGGCTTCCTCCCATCCGTTACTCCCCCAAGCTGGCTAACACCCATTCCCCTTACTCCCCCAAGCTGCCATCCTCGCATTCCCCTTACTCTCTCCAAGCTGGCTTTCTCCCATCCGTTACTCCCTCAAGCTGACGTCCTCCCGTACCCATTTCTCCCCAAGCTGGCGTCCTCCTTAACCCTTACTCCCTCAAGCTGGCAACCTCTCATTCCCCTTACTCCCCCAAGCTGGCTACCTGCCACCCTTATTCCCTCAAGCCGGGATAATGACTGATGCCTCCTCGTGGTGATCCCGGAAAGCGACGACGTGATGCACTCTGTGTGGCGTCGGGCGACAATTCTGATACATGTATGACGATTACAGAAGCCAATAATGAGCTGTATCATCTGATATACGAGCGAACGAACACCCCTAAGCTGTCTACCTCCCAATCCCCTTACTCCCCCCAAGTTAGCTACCTCCCATTCCCCTTATTCTCTAAAGCTGGCTACCTCCCATCCCTTACTCCCCCTACTCCCCGGATGCTAGCTACATCCCATCCCTGACTCCGCTAAGCTGCTCCCACCCATACGTTACCCCCCCCCCCCCCCCCCCATGTTGGCTTCTTCCTCACATCCCTTCTCCCAAGCTGGCAGCGTCCCACTCCCCTTTCTCCCCATAGCAGGCAACCTGAAATCTCTTACTCCCCCAAGCTGGCTTCCTCGTATCCTTTACTCTCCCAAGCTGGCTTCCTCGCATCCCTTACTCCCTCCCATAAGCTGCTGGCCACCTCCCATCCCTTACTCACTCAAGCTGTCTACCTCCCAAACCCCGTTTCTGCCCCAAGCTGGCTAGCCTCCATTCCCCTTACTCTCCCAAGATGGCTAGCTCCCTTTCCCCCTACTCCCCGGATGCTAGCTACCTCCCATCCCTGACTCCGCTAAGCTGCTCCCACCCATACGTTACCCCCCCCCCATGTTGGCTTCTTCCCATTCGCCTTCCTCACATCCCTTCCCCCCAAGCTGGCTTCCTCTGTTCCCTTGCTCCCCCAAGCTGCATGCCTCCAATCCCTTACTCCCCCAAGCTGTCTAGCTCCCAATCCTTACCCCCAATCTGGCTTCTTCCCATACCTTACTCCTCAAAGCTGGCTACCTCCCTTCCCTTACTCCCCCAACTAGGCATCCGCCCATCCCCCTTACTCCACAACGCCGATCGCTCCCATTCCCCCTGCTCCCCCAAGCTGATAACCTCCAATTCCCTTCCCCCCCCCAAGCTGGCTATCCGCCACCCCTTACTCCCCCACGCTACCAAACACCGATCCCCTTTACTTCCCACCAAGCTGCCTACCTCCTATCCCTTGCTCATCCACGCTGGCTACCTCCCATTTCTTACTCCCCCAATCTGGCTACATCCCATTCCCCATACTCCCCCAACTGGCTACCTCTCATTCCTCTTACTCCCCCAAGCTGGCCACCTACCATTCCCCTTATTCCCCAACCTGGCAACCTCCCATTCCCCTTTCTCCCCTAAGCTGGAAACCTCCCATTCTTAATGCACAATGCTGACTCATTTCCATTCCCTTTAGTCCCTCCAATCCCTTACTCCAAGCTGGCTACCACCCATTCGCTCGTTACATCCCACGGTGGATACCTCTCATTCCCCTTCCTCACCGAAGCTGGCCACCTCCCATTCCGCTCAATCCACCAAGTGTGCTACCTCCCATTCCACTTATTCACTCAAGCAAGATACCTTCAATTCTCCTTTGTCCCACAAGCTGGCTACCTCTCGTTCCCCTTACACCCTGAAGCTGGCAACCTCCCACCCCTTCCTCCCCAAGCTGGCTTCCTCCCATCCTTTACTCTTCCAAACTAGCTAGCTCCTCCCATTACTCAAGCTGTCTACCTCACATTCCCCTTACTCCCTCAAGCTGGCAACCACCCATTCATTCCCCTTACTCCTCAAGCCCGCTTGCTCCCGTTCCCCTTACTCCCCCAAGCTGGCAAACACCGATTCCCTTTACTTCCCACCAAGTTGCCCACCTCCCATCCCCCACTCACCCTCGCTGGCTACCTCCCATTTCTTACTCCCCCAATCGGGCTACCTCCCATTCCCCATACTCCCCAAACTGGCTGCCTCCCGTTCCCCTTAATCGCCCAAGTTGGCTACCCCAATCCCTTACTCCCCAAAGCTAGCTACCTCTCATTTATATCACTCCCCCAAGCTGGCTACATCCCATCCCTTTTCCTTTATCCTCAAGCTAGAATACTCCCATCCCACTTTGTGATATCATGACAGACGGTTTTTGGTAGCGATCCATGGAAGCGACGATGGGATACACTCTGTGACCAACGTCGGCCACCAATTGTGGACTACGACAGATGCCAACAGCGAGTCACATCGTTTGACATACGAGCGAACTGAAACCCTGAAGCTGGAAAACTCCAATTCTCCCTTCTCCCCAAGCTGGCTGCCTGCCTGCCATCCCTTATTCCTCCAAGCTGTCTTCCTCCCATTCCACACTGCTCCAAACTGGCTTCCTCCCATCCCTTACTCCCCGAAGCAGGCTTCCTCCCGTTCCCGATACTCCCGAAGCTGGCGTCGTCCCATCCGTTACTCCCACAAGCTGGCTACCTACCATCCCTCACTCCCCCAAGCGGGGATAATGACAGAAGCTTCCTTGTGGTGATCCCTGAAAGAGGCGACGTGATGCACTCTGTTGCGTCGGGCGACAATTTTGAAACATGTTGGACGATGACAGAAGCCAACAGCGAGCTGTATCATCTGATACACGAGCGAACGAACACTCCTAAGCTGGCTACCTCCCATTCCCCTTACTCCCCCCTAGTCAGCTACCTCCCATTCCCATTATTCTCTCAAGCTGGCTACCTCCCATCCTTTACTCCCCAAGCTGGCTGCGTCCCATTCCCCTTTCTCCCCGAAGCAGGCAACCTGAAACCCCTTACTCCCCCAAGCTGGCTTCCTCCCACCCTTTACTCCCCGAACCTGGCTGCCTCCAATCCTTTACTCTCCCAAGCTGGCTCCCTCGCATCCCTTACTCCCCCAAGTTGCTGGCTACCACCCATCCCTTACTCCCCCCAAGCTGTCTACCTCTCATCCCCGACTCCCTCAAGCTGGCAACCTCTCATTCCCCTTACTCCCCCAAGCTGGCTACCTGCCACCCATTACTCCTCCAAGCTGGCAAACACCGATTCCCTTTACTCCCCCGAAGCAGCCTACCTCCTCCCATCCTTTACTAACCCAAGCTGTCTATCTCCCAAACCGCTTTACTCCCCCAATCTGGCTAGCCCCCATTCCCCTTACTCGTCGAAGACGGCCGCTCCCTTTCCCCCAACTCCCCGCAAGCTAGCTACCTCCCATCCATGACTCCAATAAACTGCTCCCACCCATACCTTACCCCCACAGTTGGATTCCTCCCATTCGCCTTAGGCCCCCAAGCTCCCTTCCTCCCAACCCTTACTCCCCTAAGCTGGATACCTCCCATCCCTTACTCCCGTGAGCGTGGATCATGACAGACGCCTCCTCGTGGTGATCCCTGGAAACGACAACGATATGCACTCCCTGGCGCGTCGTGCGACAATTCTCTCAACATATTGGACAACGACGGAAGCCAACAGCGAGCTACATCGTCTGACACATGAGCGAACAAATACCCACAAGCTAGCAACCTCCCGCAAGCTGGACACCTCCCATGCCCCCTACTCCCGCAAGCTGGTTTCCTGCTATTCCCATTACTCCACCAAGCTGGCTTCCTCCCTTCCCTTAATCCCCCAAGCTGGCTACATTTATTCCCTTACTTCCCCAAGCTGGCGATCTCCCATTCCCGTTAATCCACGAGCTGCCATCCTCCCATCCCTTACCCCCCCCCCCCCCCCAACCTGGGTACTTCCCAGCCCTTACTCCCCAAGCTGGCTGCCTCCTATCCTTTACTCCTCCAAGCACCTTTCTTCTCATCCCTTACTCCGCCAAGCTGGCTAACCCCATCTCTTACTGCTCCAGGCTAGCTCCCTCCATCCCTTACTCACCAAATCAGACATCCCCCATTCCCCTTACTCCCACCCGTTTTCTCCCACCCGTTACTCCCCCTAGCTGCCTACCAAGCATTCACCTTTCTCCTCCATGCTGGCTATCTCCCATCCCTTACTCCCCAGAGCTGACTTAATTCCATCCCTTTCTCCCCCAAGCTGGCTACCTCCCATTCCCCTCACTCCCACAAGCTAGCTGCCTCCCATTCGCCTTACTCCCCCAATCTGCCTTCCTCCAATCCCTTACTCCCCCAAGCGAAGGTCATGAGAGAAGCATTCTCGTAGCGATCACCGGAAGCGACGACGCAATGTACTACTTACTTTGTGACGCATTTTGCGGCAATTCTGTCAACATGTTTTACGACGACAGAAGCCAACAGCGAGCTACATCGTCTGACACATGAGCAAACGAACACCCCAAAACTGTGAAACTCCCATTCCCCTTACTCACATGAGCTGGCTACATCCCATTCTCCGTCTCACCCAAGCTGGCTTACTCCCGTCCCTTACCCTTCCCCCAAGCTGCTTCCTCCCTCCCCTGACACCGTAAACTGGCCACCTCCCATCCCGTACTTCGCCAAGCTGGCTACTTCCCATCGCTTACTCCCCCAAGCTGGCTGCCTCCCATTCGCCTTACTCCCCACGCTGTCTTCCTCTCATCCTTTACTCTCCCAAGCTGGCTACCACACTTTCCCCTTACAGCCCCAGCTGGATTCCTCCAATTCGCCAAGCTGGTAACTTCCGTTTCCCCCTACTCACCCAAACTGGCTACCTCCCACGCCTTACTCCGCCAAGCTGGCTTACTCCGATTGCCCTTACTCCCCCAATCCGGCTTCCTCCCATCCCTTATTCCTCCCATCTGGCTACCTCACATTCCTTTCTCTCAGCAGATAGAGGTGGAGCTGGAGATGGAGGGGCTAGAGCTGGAGCCAGCGCTGGAGCTGGAGATGGAGTTGGAGATAATGTTGGAGATGGAGCTGCAGCTGGAGCTGAAGATGGAGATACAACTGGAGCTGGGGGTAGAGCTGGAGCTGGAGATAGAGCGGGAGATGGCGCTAGAGCTGGAGATGGAGCTGGAGGTGGAGCTAGAGCTGGAGATTGATCTGCAGGTGGAGCTCGAGCTGGAGATGGAGCTGGAGTTGAAGCTGGAGCTGGAGGAGCTGGAGACTGAGCTGGAGATGGAGTTGAGCTAAAGCTGGAGGGATCTGGAGATGGAGATGGCGATTTAGATTCAGATTCAAACTTTATTGTCATTGTGCAGTGCACAAGTACAGAGACAACGAAATGCAGTTAGCATCTCACCCAGAAGTGCAAACACAGAATAATGGAACAGTAATATATATTAGCAATGTTACAAAATTTTGAGATTTAAAAAATCAAGTCTGCAATTTATCCCATCAGATAAAGCATAAAAAGAAGTTTAATTTGACACCTAATTTACTTTCATATCTTCAGTATTAAGAAAGTTATGACCATTTTCATACTCGGAAATTAGCATCTTGTTCCCCATTGCCTTTCAATTGACTTAACTCAAAAGCTGCGATCTGGAACAGTTAAAAGCCCATAACTTTCTTAAAAATTAAGAGAACTCAATGAAATTTTCAGTTATTATAGATTGAAGCATTCTGAAACAAATATTAAACAATCTTACTTGGATTACCTGAAATTAAAGCATATAATTAGTTAGTTATCTAATTGTAGCTAATTACAAAATTCAATGAGTAGATCTAAACATCTATCAATTTCTTAAGAAAAGATAAACTTTTTTAAAATTGCCTAAGTGTCCAAATAACATTCACACAATAATCCACAATATAACATAATTTTTAAATCTAATTTTCATGAATTTCTGGGCCAAATGGAAGGAATTTAGTGTTTTATGCCTGTAAATTAACGGCCATTTAAATCAACTAGCGAGTGGGTTTTAGTAGAACGTTGTGGTTTGCTGTGAAGTCGGGGGGAAAATTACTGGGGGTTCATACATTTTTTGGGGACCCCATTTCGCAACATAAAAATATTATTAATGCCTCCCGAAAAAACAACTTTTAATATAAAAATAAAGTATTTACCTTTTTTTCTCCCCTACGGAAAATGCTTCCGGTTGTCTGCGGTCACGGCTTTTGAAGGTGATTTTTAAATTACTCTAGTTAATAAATAATGTAGAGTAATTTAAAAATACCACCATTCATGAAATGTCGGAGGGATTTTTCTTCAGCAACCAAATCGCCCGACATTGATCGATTTGTCCTGCCTGTTGAAAAACGGCACTTTAAGCCCGCCCCCCTCTGCAAGGCGCGAAAGTCACGCACACGGGGAGCGGCAGAAGTGCAGCGCCGGTAAAGGTAAGTTTTGTAACATACCTATATATATATGTATATACAGTAGCAATAGTGAAAATTTCGGTGTGGGGTGGGGGGTGGGACGGAGATTAATCACTGGGGGAAGGAGTGTCCGGGGGGGGGGGTGACTGGCAATCATCAAGGTGCAGAGTTAAGTAGGGTAACAGCCGCAGGGAAGAAGGTGTTCCTGAACTTGCTGGTCCGGCAACGGAGAGACCTGCAGCGCCTCCCAGATGGGAGGTGGGTAAACAGTCTGTGGCGGGGTGAGAGCAGTCCTTGACGATGCTGCGCGCCCTTTGCAGACATCACTTGCTCTGGACAGACTCAATGGAGGGGAGTGGGGAACCGGTGATATGTTGGGCAGTGCTTTCCGGTCGGAGATAAAGCAGTTGCCATACCGAACTGTGATACCGTTAGTGAGAATGCTCTCAATGGCGCAGCGGTAGATGGACCTTATTTAGTCTCCTCAGGAACAAGAGACGCTGGTGAGCCTTCTTGATCAGTGTTGAGGTATTGTGCGTCCAAGAGAGGTCATCAGAGATGTTGACCCCCAGAAACCTGAAGCTGGAATCACGTTCCACGTCCGTCTCGCTAATATCGACGGGGCTGTGCGTGCAGCCCCTAGACCTTCTATAGTCTACAATAAGCTCCTTGGTCTTCTTGGAGTTAAGGGCCAGGTTTTTGTCAGCGCACCATGCTGCTAGGAGCTGGACCTCCTCCCTATAGGCCGACTCATCTTTGTCGCTGATGAGGCCAATCACCGTTGTATCATCTGCATACTTGATGATGGTGTTAGTACCATGTACAGGTCTGCAGTCGTAGGTGAAGATGGAGTAGAGGAGGGGGCTCAGTACACAGCCCTGTGGAACGCCGGTGTTCAGGGTGAGGGTTGAAGAGGTGTGGTTGTCTAACCTAACAGACTGGGGTCTGTTGGTTAGAAAGTCCAGTATCCAGTTGCAGAAGGAGGGGTTGATGCCCAGGTCGATGAGTTTGGCGATCAGTTTTGAGTGGATAATGGTGTTAAATGCTGAGCTATAGTCGATGAACAACATTCTCACGTAGGTGTCTCTGTTGTCGAGGTGGGAGAGGGCGGAGAGGCCGTGGAGATGACATCCTCCGTACTCTGTTCGTGCTGTAGGCGAACTGATAGGGGTCCAATCTGGGAGGTAGGCAGCCTTTGAGGTGTGCCAGGACCAACCTCTCGAAGCACTTAGTGATGATGGGAGTAAGTACAACTGGGCGGATGTCGTTGAGGCTCGCCGCAGTGGAGTGTTTTGGCACCAGCACGTTGGAGGTGGTTTAAGGCATGTGGGGAGAGCTGCTTGTGCAAGTGACAGGTTGAAGATGTCAGTCCAGTCGTCTGTCAGCTGCACAGCACAGGCCCCGAGGACACGCCCGGGGATGCCGTCAGGGCCAGTAGCCTTTCGTGCATTAATAGTAAGATTAAATGAGAACTTACCAGTTTGAAGTTTGATCTTTATTTTATGAGGAGTTACGATGAGGGATTACGTGAAGACCCCGCCAGCACGCATGCGCGACATTCTTCAAAGCAGTGGTGTGAAATCACAGATAGCAACGTAGACTAATATAGTAAGATAAGAGAGAACTTTCATACCAGTTAATCTTTATAATAGAGGGTTTGGGAGCGGAGGGCACGTAATCCCTCATCGTAACTCCTCATAAAATAAAGATCAAACTTCAAACTGGTAAGTTCTCATTTAATCTTACTATTTTACTTCGGAGTCACGTGAGTGACTACATGAAGATTTCAAAGCTCTGTGATTTCATGCCCTGGAACACCCCATGCTCACACACTGCTATGCTGGGATAAGAGGATGAACGTATTTCAGGCATGACACTGGCTGAAAAACAAAATAGGTATTTATTCATACCAAAACAAAATATATATCCCATATAGGGTTATTATTTAGCAGAACTCAAAATTCTTCCTGCAAAAGAGTCAGGAGAGGCCACGGGTTTGTTATAAAAGCGTTGAAACGTCTTCTCATTGCTCCAACCCGCTGTGGCCAGGATGTGGTCCATGGGTACTTCCATCATCCTAGCCGCCGAAGTGGATGCTGCCCTGGTGGAGTGAGATTTAAAAATATTAGTGTCCACCCCCGCCGCATCCAGTACCACCCTTAACCATCTAGATATGGTTTGCACCGTGACTTTGTGGTGGGGCTTTTTGTGGCTTATAAGCAAAGCTTTCTGCGTGCCCCTGAGAGACTTGGTGACTGAAATGTAACGTGATATCAAAGTGACGATGCAGAGTCGAGTATCTGCTGGATAGGCTAGAAACTCTAATGTATGTCCAGACGATCCGGGTCGATCTTGTTTTAACAGCCCCTGCATATGAAAAGTGATTTTGCCATTGGAGATAGTCATGGCATCCAGATTTAATTTGTGCAGGAACTGGACCCGTTGTGCCGTGACAAGTGCCATAATCAATACCATTTTGTAGGTGAGTTTGTCCAAGGTGAGCCCCGAGTTTGGTGTCCATCCTCGCAACATAGTCAATACTATGCTGATATCCCACATGTGGTTGTATCTGGGCGTGGGGGGATTGGAATTAAATATTCCTCTCATTAGCTTAGACACTAATGGATGTGATCCAATGCCCAGTTGATCACTCCCCTTGCCCAGATAAGTTGATAGGGCACTCCTGGCACAATTAATGGCACTGTAGTTTAATCCTTCATCGTAGTGAAGGGTAGCCAGGAATTCCAGAACTTCCGCGATGGTAGCCGATTCGTAGGTTGTGTTTGTTGTAGAGCAGAACACTTCCCACTTCCTGATGTAGGTCAGGTACTGTTTCCTAGTGGACTCCCTGCATGACGCTGAGATGGTATCTATTGTTCTGTTGGTGAGTCCGTATCCCAGAAGTGGCCGTTTCAGAATCTGCAAATCAACAGGTCCATGCGGTCATGACATGGATGGTGTTCCCCTGTGACGGGATGCATTAATAGGCTAGGTCGTTTGTTGACCCGAATACAAGGTTCTGTGGCCATCTTCTGTACCGCTGGGAACCATGGTTGGGTAGGCCAGTCGGCACAACCAAAATACCCGATGCGGAGTCTTGTCTGATTTTTTGCAAGACCCGACTGATGAGGCAGAAGGGGGGAAAGGCATAACAGAACAAATCCCCCCAATGTAGCGTGAAAGCGTCCATTGCTACTGCCCCTGGGTCTGGTTCCCAAGCAACATATGTTGGCAGTTGGTGATTTAATCTGGATGCAAAAAGGTCGATATCTGGTGTCCCATAACGTTCTACAATATCCGATCCAACATCCATTCTATGTTGTCGTTGAATTTGCGTGACCTGGTGTCTGCCACTGTGTTTAGCTTACCTGGAAGGTAAGTGGCTGAAATCCAAATTTCCCTTTGCAGACACCAGTGCCAGATATTATTAGCCAATTCATCACATGATATCGACTTTATTCCACCCATATGATTAATATAAGCCACCACTGTGGTGTTGTCAATTTGTAATCTAACATGTACTTGGTGCATGTCTGAGCAGTATGCCCTAAGGCCATGAAATGCTCCCAGCATTTCTGAATAATTAATCCCCAATGTTTCAAATAGGGTTAGCTCCTGTGCACTCCATCTGCCTCCACAACTAGTGGTGGTATTAGTTGCTCCCCAACCTCTGGCACTGGCATCAGTTTGTAAGATGACCGAGGGATTTATGATAGTGATGGGTTTGTAACAGAAATGAGCATTTTCCATCCACCAATTTAATTCAATTCTTGCCTTTTCTGGTAACTTCATAGGCCTGTCGAAATGGCCTGCATGACTTTTGAGAGCTATAATTTTAGCTCTTTGTAGGTTTTGATAATGTAGTGGTCCGAATTGTGCTGCGGGAAAAGCAGCCACTATCTTCCCAATTACCCTGGCCACCTGCCGTATGGATGGATCCCTGATGCCAGTAAAGGCTCCTGCAAGCTTCTATCAAGTCCACCACCTTGTTCGGTGGTAAGGTGATAGACATTTGCACCGAGTCAATGGTGAACCCCAAGTAATCCATGGTAGTAGAGGGTTCCAACTTTGATTTATCTGGATGTATGATGAACCCCAGCTTTTGAAAGAGATGTTTTGTGGCTAGAACTGCCAATGTAGCCGTTTCCAAATTCTCCCCGACAATGAGGATATCATCAAGGTAGGCCATAACAGTATGGTTTTGTTTCCTTAAATAGGCCAAAGCTGGTTTCAATATTTTGGTGAACAGCCTGGGTGCTGATGATAACCCATTGGGTAAGGCTTTATATTGCCATAATTGTCCCATCCAGATAAATTTAAGGCATTTCCTATCATCCTTGTGTATTGGCACTGAATAGTATGCATCTTTAAGGTATTGACCTTGCCATGTAGTGCCATGTAGTGCCCATTAGCTATTAGCTGTCTAGCTGTGTCAAAAGTGTCCATTTTGAAATGAACATACTGAACAGAAGTATTCAGTTCGGTCAGATCTATGATTATGCGGCACCCGCCATCTTTTTTATTTTTATATATTAATATATTAGATACGAACTCCTGAGATTCTCTGGTGGTTCTCTCAATTACCCCTTTACTAATTAGTCTTAATAGTTCAGCATGGCCTGCCATTCTTTCTTTTTGTGAAAGTATAAACTTTCGGCTAGGCGAATGCTGGACCGGGGTAGGGAGTTCGTAAATGAATTCAATTTTATAGCCCTGAATACTTCCGAGTATGTAAGGATCAGAGGTAAAAGTGCGCCAACTTCATAAAACAAGTGCAACCGGCCTCCCACATAAGATGAATTTAGACAAGCAATGTTCCTGGGGGAGCCAGACCCACCTACCTCCAAGGTTATTGCCGGTGTTGCGGTCTTTGCCCTTGTTTATTCTGTTGAGTTGCTGCGTTGTAGGGGTGGCACATTTTCCAAGAAGGCCGGGCTAGGCCATGGCCTAAAAAAGACCGTTGTGCAGGTGGGCCGGCCTTCGAGCTTTCACCACCGGACAGTCTGTTGTGATATCGCTGTCCGGTGGGTGTGTAGGGGTGCTGCCGCTGTTGGTAGTGAGGTTTGGAGGTACTGGGTACCTTAATCAGGCCTATGGCCTTGGCCTCCTCGTCCAGGTCTTTCACCTGTTTGGGGAGGTTATCCCCGAACAGCAGATTTGGTGGTTGAGCGTTACCTGGTCTGCATAACCCCGCAAACTTGGGGTTAAGTGCCGGTTTGATAATGCTCTTCCTGTAGTTATTTATTTCGTACTGTGTGTTACACAGCAAGGCCAGAGCATCCTGTAGTTCTTCCGGTAACTCTATTCCCACCGCAGTTCTGGCCACTGCCGTAATCCCGGCGGTCAAAAGTTTCAGGATCCTCTGAAGTTTGACTTCTTGCCCTCTAATCGTAGGGCTCATGTTCCCCCATATAGGGTTATTCACCGCAGGAACAATCAGCGAGTTACAATTTTCAGGAGCAAGATACTTATCAGCTGTTGCATTGATGGCTTGCTCCTGAAGCTGGTTTGTAGTCATATAATTGATACTAGCTGCCAGCTTTGGGTGGATAGGTAGGCCTTTTTGAGAAGGAACTGCATGCTTGTTTACCATATCCAGTAACTCTTCTTGCACCCCTGACACTGTTGGTTGTTCAGCCAACTCCCCCTCTTCAGGGTCAGCCCAGTTCTGACCCCCAATGCTCCCCTGCGAAGAGGGCGAGACATTAGGCAGTCCATGATAGGATCCTGCCGTGGGCCTGCGAAGGGGCCCACCGTGACTCTGCCCCTGCAAAAGCAGGTCACGCTGGAGCAATTGCTCCACCATCCGCTCCATGCGGGCAAGACGACCCCCGTCGCTATCAGCGAACGGGGTGTCCTCGGGACTGGACCCAGCTGGGTCGGCGGCCCCGTCCGACTTTCGGGTGGATTTACCGCCCGACCGCGGCTTATCTGCGGCCCTCATAGGCGAAAAGTCGGGAGCTGCGGGTAACACCTGCAGCTGAAGAGAAGCGGCACGCTGCTGGCTGCTCTCCATGGCAGCAGCTCTTGCCGCTGCTCTTTTCAATTTCCGCGCCTCCATGTAGAATTCCTGAAAAACAAGTATACACTGAGTCGCCACGCTCACCACTCCGGTGAGACTTACCTTTCGTAAGTTTTTTAAACTTACGCTGGAGGAGCCCCGCTCCTCCCGACTGTCGCTTCCGCATGCGTACGACGATATGTCGCGCATGCGTGCTGGAGGGGTCTTCACGTACTCACTCACGTGACTCCGAAGTAAAATCCTGCTCAGTGCCGCACACACGTCGATGTGGGTGAGTGTGAGGGGCTGGTGATCAGCAGGAAGCACAGCGTTGATGGCTATCTCTTGATTGTCCCTGTCAGCGGCCATAAAAATGGTTACGCTCCTCAAGGAAGCACGCATCGCTGGATGTGGGGATGGTGTTTGTGGGTTTATAGTCCGTGATGGCATGGATGCCTTGCCATGTGAGCCAGGGTCGGAGTTTTTCTTAAAGTGCTCCTCGATCCTTAGCTTGTAGCTGTGCTTGGCCCTCTTGATGTCCCTCTTCAAGTTAGCCCTGGATGAACTGGTGGCTCGAGCATGGCCTGACCTGAAAGCGGTGTCACGTGCTTTCAGCAGTAGCCTGACCTCTCTGTTCATCCAAGGCTTCTGATTCGGGAATGAGGTAGAGGTAGAGCTAGAGCTAGAGCTGGAGTTGAAGCGAGATGGAGCTAGAGCCAGAGCTAGATCCAGAGCCAGAGCTGGTGATTGAGCCGGAGATGGAGCTAGAGCTGGATATGCTGCTAGAGCTGGAGCTGGAGATGGTGCTGGAGATGGAGCTGGAGATGGAGCTGGAGATGGTGCTGGAGATGGAGCTGGAGATGGAGCTGGAGATGGAGCTGGAGATGGAGCTGGAGATGGAGCTGGAGATGGAGCTGGAGGTGGAGCTGGAGGTGGAGCTGGAGGTGGAGCTGGAGATGGTGCTGGAGGTGGAGCTGGAGATGGAACGAGCTAGAGCTGGTATTGAGATGAGGATGGAGCTAGAGCTGGAGATGGAGATGGAGCTAGAGCTTGAGATGAGCTGGAGGTGGAAAGTGAACTGGAGATGGAGATGGAGCTAGAGGTGGAGTTGGAGCTGGATATGGACCTGGAGATGGCGATGGAACTGGAGATGGAGATGGAGATGGCGCGGGGGATGGAGGTGGAGCTCGAGACGGACTGGAGATGGAGGTCGAGCTATGGCTGGTGATTCAGCTGGGGATGGAGCGAGAGCTGGAACTGGAGATGGAGCTATAACTGGACATGGAGCTGGAGATGGATCTAGAACTGGCGATGGAGCTGGAGATTGAGCTGGAAGTGTGGATGGAACGAGAGCTATAGATGGAGCTGGTTATGGAGATTGAGATGCAGCTGGGGATGGAGCTAGTGTTTGAGGGAGCTGGATGTGGAACTAGAGCTGGAGATGGAGTTGGAGATGAAGCTGGATCTAGAGTTGGCGATTGAGCTAGAGCTGATGATTAGCTTGGAGATGGAGCTGGAGATGGACCTAGAGATGGAGCTCGAGCGATGGCCGGTGATTCAGCTGGGGGTGGAGCTAGAGCTGGAGCTGGAGATGGAGCTGGAGATGGAGCTAGAGCTGGAGCTGGAGAGGGCATTGGAGCTGCAGGTGGAGCTTGAGATTGACTGGAGATGGAACACGAGCTAGAGCTGGTGATTCAGCTGGGGATGGAGCTAGAGCTGGGGCTGGAGATGGAGCTGGAGATGAAACTGGAGATGGAGCTGGGTGTGCAGCTAGGGCTGGAGATGGAGCTGGAGATGGATGGAGCTGGAGCTAGAGCTGGAGATGGAGCTGGTGATGGAGTTAGAGCTGGAGATGGAGCTGGAGGTGGAGCTGGAACTGGAGATGAAGATGGACCTAGAGCTGGGGATGGAGATGGATATGGAGCTAGAGATGGAGCTATAACTGGAGATGGAGATGGAGATGGAGATGGAGCTGGAGCTGAAGATGGAGCGAGAGCTATAGATGGAGCTGGTTATGGAGATTGAGATGCAGCTGGAGATGGAGCTGGAGCTGGAGATGGAGATGGAGATGGAACTAGAGCTGGAAATGGAGTTGGAGATGAAGCTGGATCTAGAGCTGGAGATTGACCTAGAGCTAGCTTGGAGATGGAGCTCGAGCTGGAGATGGAACTGGAGATGGACCGAGAGATGGAGCTCGAGCGATGGCTGGTGATTCAGCTGAAGATGGAGCTAGAGCTGGAGCTGGATAGGGCGCTGGAGCTGGAGGTTGACCTGAAGGTGCAGCTAGAGATGGAGCTATAACTGGAGATGGAGCTGGAGCTGAAAATGGAGCGACAGCTATAGATGGAGCTGGTTATGGAGATTGAGATGCAGCTGGAGATGGAGCTGGAGATAGAGCTAGAGCTGGTGATTAGCTTGGAGATGGAGCTAGAGCTGGAGATGGAGCTGGAGCTAGAACTGTAAATGGAGCTGGAGATGGATCTGGTGATGTAGCTGGAGCTAGATTTGGAGATGGAGTTGGAGCAGGAGCTGGAGATGGAGGTGGAATTAGAGATGAACTGGAGATGTAGCTCGCGCTATGGCTGATGATTCAGCTGGGGATGGATCGAGAGCTGGAGCTGGAGATGGATCTGGAGATGGAGCTAGAGCTAGAGCTGGAGATTGAGTGGGAGATGGAGCTAGAGCTGGATCTGGTGACGGAGTTGAGATAGCGCTGGAGATGGAGCTGGAGATGGACTCCTAATTTGAGGAAGGACATCCTTGTGATTGAGGCAGTGCTGCGTAGGTTCACGAGATTGATCCCTGGGATGGCGGGACTGTCATATGAGGAAAGATTGAAAAGACTGGGTTTGTATTCACTGGAGTTTAGAAGGATGAGGGGCTATCGTGTAGAAACATATAAAATTATAAAAGGACTGGACAAGCTAGATGCAGAAAAAAATGTTCCCAATGTTAGGCCAGTCCAGAACCAGGGGCCACAATCCTATAATAAAGGGGAGGTCATTTAAGACTGAGGTGAGAAAAAACGTTTTCACCCAGAGAGTTGTGAATTTATGGAATTCCCTGCCATAGAGGGCAGTGGAGGCCAAATCACTGGATGGATTTAAAAGAGAGTTAGATAGAGCTCTCGGGGCTAGTGGAGTCAAGGGATATGGGGAGAAGGCAGGCGCGGGTTATTGATAGCGGACGATCAGCCATGATCATAAACAATGGCGGTGCTGGCTCGAAGGGCCGAATGGCCTTCTCCTGCACCTATTTATATGTTTCTATGTCTCTATGTATCTATGGACCTGGAGATGTAGCTAGAGCTAGAGATAGAGATAGAGATTGAGCTGGAGCTAGAGTTAGATATGGAGCTACACTGGAAGTGGGGATGGAGCTAGAGGCGGAGCTTGAACTGGAGATGGAACTAGGGCTGGAGCTGGAGATGGAGCTGGCGATGATGGAGCTGGAGCTGAAGATGGAGCGAGAGCTATAGATGGAGCAAGATCTGTAGATGGTTATGGAGCTTGTGATGCAACTGGAAATGGAGCTGGTGATGGAGCTGGATCTAGAGCTGGAGATGGGTCTAGTGCTAGAGCTGGAGATTGAGCGGGAGATGGATCTAGAGCTGGATATGGTGACGGAGTTGAGCTGGTGCTGGAGCTGGAGATGGAACACGAGCTAGAGCTGGTGATTGAGATGGGGATGGAGCCAGAGCTGGAGATGGAGATGGAGCAAGAGCTGGGGATGGAGCTGGAGATGGAGCTGGAGAAGGAGCTAGAACTGGAGATGGAGCTGAAGATGGAGCGAGAGCTGTAGATAAAACTGGTTATGGAGATTGAGATGCAGCTGGAGATGGAGCTGGAGATGGAGCTAGAGCTGGAGATGGAGTTGGAGATGAAGCTGGATCTAGAGTTGGACGTTGAGCTAGAGCTAGAGCTAATGATTACCTTGGAGATGGAACTAGAGTTGGAGATGGACCTGGAGATGGACCGAGAGATATACCTAGCGCTAGAGCTAGCGATGGAGCTGGGTTGGAGCTGGGGTTGGACATGGAGCTAGAGCTGGATATGGAGCTGGATATGGAGCTGGAGTTGGAGATGGCGCTGGAATTGGAGCTGGAGCTGCAGCTGGAGCTGGAGCTGGAGATGGCGCAGGAGGTGGTGGTGGAGGTAGAGATGGACTGGAGATGGAGCTCGAGCGATGGTTGGTGATTCAGCTGGGGGTGGAGCGAGAGCTAGAGCTAGAGATTGAGCGGGATATGGAGCTAAAGCTGGATTTGGGGACGGAGTTGAGCTAGAGCTGGAGATGGAGATGGAGCTAGAGCTGGAGCTGGAGATGGAGTTGGAGATGGTGGAGATGAAGCTGGAGACGGAGCTAGAGCTGGAGATGGAAGTGGAGCTGGAGATGGAGCTAGAGCTGGAGCTGGAGATGGATCATGAGCTAGAGCTAGTGATTAAGCTGGGGATGGAGCTAGAGCTCGAGCTGGAGATGGAGCTGGAGTGAGGTGGGGATGGAGCTGGAGGTGGAGCTATGGCTGGAACTGTAGCGAGAGATGGATTGGAGCTGGAGCTAGAGCTGGAGATGATAGCTGGAGATGGAGCTAGAGGTGGCTACGGAGCTGGAGATGGAGCTAGAACAGGAGATGACGATGGAGCTAGAGATTGAGCTGAATATGGAGCTATAACTGGAGATGGAGATGGAGATCGAGCTGGAGCTGAAAATGGAGCGACAGCTATAGATGGAACTGGTTATGGAGATTGAGATGCAGCTGGAGATAAAGCTAGAGCTGGAGATGGAGTTGGTGATGAAGCTGGATCTAGAGCCGGAGATTGAGGTAGAACTACTGCTGATTAGCTTGGAGATGGAGCTAGAGCTGGAGCTAGAGCTGGAGATGGAGATAGACCTGGAGATGTAGCTAGAGCTAGAGCCAGATTTGGAACTAGAGGTGGAGCTAGGGTTGGAGCTGGAGCTAGAGGTTGAGCTAGAGATTGAGCTGGAGATGGAACAAGAGCTAGAGCTAATGCTTGAGATGGGGATGGAGTTAGAGGTGGAGCTGGAGATGGAGCTCGAGCTTGAGGTGGAGCTGGAGATGGAGCTCGAGTTATAGCTGGTGTTTCAGCTGGGGGTGGTGCTAGAGCTGGAACCGGAGATGGAGCAAGACGTGGAGCTGGAGTTGGAGATTGAGCTCGGACTGGAGATGTAGATGGAGATTGAGCTGGAGCTGAAGGAGCGAGAGCTATAGATGGAGTTAGTTATGGAAATTGAGATGCAGCTGGGGATGGAGCTAGAGCTGGTGATGGAGCTGGAGCTAGAGCTGGTGATGGAGATGGAGATGTAGATGAAGCTGGATCTAGAGCTGGAGATTGAGCTAGAGCAAGAGCTGATGATTATGGTGGAGATGAAGCTAGACCTGGAAATGGAGCTGAAGCTAGAGCTGGAGATGATTGCTGGAGATGGAGCTAGAGCTGGCAATGGAGCTGGAGGTGGAACTAGAACAGGAGATGGTGCTAGAGCTTGAGATGGAGCTGAATATGGAGCTATAACTGGAGATGGAGATGGACAAGGAGCTGGAGCTGGAAATGGAGCTGGAGCTAGAGCTAGAGATGATTGCTGGAGATGGAGCAGGAGCTGGCAATGGAGCTGGAGGTGGAGCTAGAACAGGAGATGGAGCTAGAGCTGGAGATGGAACTGGAGATGGACCTGGAGATGGACCTGGAGATGTAGGTAGAGCTAGAGTTGTAGATAGAGATGGAGCTAGAGCTGGAGATGGAGATGGAGATAGAGCTGGAGATGGACCGGCAGGTGGAGCTAGAACTGGAGCTGGAGATGGACCTAGAGATGTAGCTAGAGCTAGAGATGGAGCTCGAGATGGAGCTAGGGTTGGAGCTGGAGCTAGAGTTGGAGCTGGAGATGGAGATGGAGCTGGATGTTGAGCTGGAGATGGCGAGGGAGATGGCGTTGGAGTTAGAGATGGAGCTGGAGATGGAGCTAGAACTGGTGATGGAACTGGAGCTAGAGCTGGAGATGGAGATGGAGATGAAGCTGGATATAGAGCTGGGGATTGAGCTAGAGCAAGAGCTGATGATTAACGTGGAGATGAAGCCAGAGCTGGAGATGGAGCTGGAGCTAGAGCTGGAGATGGAACTTGAGATGGACCTGGAGATGTAGCTAGACCTAAAGCTAGAGATGGGGCTATAGATGGAGCTAGGGAATGAGCTGGAGCTAGAGCTGGAGATCGAGCTGGATATGTAGATGGAGATGGAGCTGGAGCTGGAGCTGGAGCAGGAGATGGCGCTGGAGATGGAGGTGGTTAGAGATGGACTGGAGATGGAGCTCGTGCTATGGCTGGTGATTCAGCTGGGGATGGAGCGAGAGGTGGAGCTGGAGATGGATCTGGCGATGGAGCTAGAGCTAGAGATTGAGCGGGAGATGAAGCTAGAGCTGGATCTGGTGACGGAGTTGAGCTAGCGGTGGAGATGGAGCTGCAGATGGACCTGGAGATGTAGCTAGAACTAGAGCTAGAGCTAGAGCTGGAGTTTGAGCGGGAGATGGATCTAGAGCTGAACCTGGTGCGGAGTTGAGCTGGAGCTGGCGATGGAGCTGGAGATGGAACACGGGCTAGAGCTGGTGATTGAGATGGAAATGGAGCTAGAGCTGGAGATGGAGATGGAGCTAGAACTAAAGTTGGAGCTGGAGATGGAGCTCGAGCTGTGTTTGGTGATTTAGCTGGGGATGGAGCTGGATATGGTGCTGGAGGTGGAGCGAGAACTGGAAATGAAGGTGGAGCTAGAGCTGGAGACGGAGCTGGAGACGGAGCTGGAGATGGAGCAGGAGATGGAGTTGGAACTGGAGATGGGGCTGGGGCTGGAGCTGGAGCTGGAGATGGATTAGAGCTGGAGCTAGAATAGGATATGGGGCTGGAGATGGAGCTAGAACTGGAGATGGGTCTAGGGCTGGAGCAGGAGTTGGATTGGAGCTTGAGCTAAACTCCAGTAAACCAATTTAAACGCCTCTAAACCCCGAACCTCTCTGAACCCCTCTAAATCCCTCTAAACTCTTCTAAGCCCTATCCAAACCCATCTGAACTCATCTAATGATGACTGCAGAAACGCAATTACGTTTGAAATTATGTTCAAATTACGAAAAACGATTATGATTGTTCTAAACCCATCTGAATTCCCCAGAATTCCCCAGAAACACCTCTAACCCTCTAAACCTCTCCGAACCCCTCTGAAATCATACAAACCGTTCTAAATCCCTCTAAACACCTCTAAATCTTTCTAAACCCCTCCGAAAACTTCTGAATCCCCCTTGACCCATCGCTAAAGCCCATTGAAACCCTCTGAACCAATTTAAACCGCTCTAAATATCTCCACACTCCCTCTAAACCCCTCGAAAACCATCGGAACCCCTCTAAGCCTCTATAACTCACTTGAAAGCCATCGAGACCCCTCTAAACACAACGAAACCCCTCTAAACCCCCTATAAACCCTTCTAACCTCGTCCAAACCCCTCTGAATCTCCCGAAACTGCTCTACGCCCCTCTGAACCCCTCAGAACCCATCTAACTCCCTCTAAACCCATCTAAACCACTCTAAATGATCAATGATCTATATGATGGGGTGGACACTTGGATAAGTAAGTATGCAGATGATACAAAGAAAGGTGGTGTTGTGGATAATGAAGTAGATTTTCAAAGTCTACAGAGAGATTTGGGCCATTTGGAAGAGTGGGCTGAAAGATGGCAGATGGAGTTTAATGCTGATAAGTGTGAGATGATACATCTTGGCAGTAGAAATCAAAGTAGGACGTACATGGTAAATGGTAGGAAATTGAGGAATGCTGTGGAACAGAAAGATCTAGGAATAACTGTGCATGGGTCCCTGAAGGTAGAATCGCATGTAGTAAAGAAAGCTTTTGGTGTGCTGGCCTTTATAAATCAGAGCATTTAATATAGGAGTATTCCCACACAAGAGATTAGTATATGAACTTAAAGCATACGGCATTGGGGGTTCAGTATTGATGTGGATAGAGAACTGGCTGGCAAACAGGAAGCAAAGAGTAGGAGTAAACGGGTCGTTTTCACAATGGCAGGCAGTGAGTAGTGGGGTACCGCAAGGCTCAGTGCTGGGACCCCAGCTATTTACAATATACATAAATGATCTGGATGAGGGAATTGAAGGCAATATCTCCAAGTTTGCGGATGACTAAGCTGGGGGGCAGTGTTAGCTGTGAGGAGGATGCTAGGAGACTGCAAGGTGACTTGGATACGCTGGGTGAGTGGGCAAATGTTTGGCAGATGCAGTATAATGTGGATAAATGTGAGGTTATCCACTTTGGTGGCAAAAATAGGAAAGCAGACTATTATCTAAATGGTGGCCGATTAGGAAAAGGGGAGATGCAGCGCGACCTGGGTGTCATGGTACACCAGTCATTGAAAGTAGGCATGCAGGTGCAGCAGGCAGTGAAGAAAGCGAATGGTATGTTAGCTTTCATAGCAAAATGATTTGAGTATAGGAGCAGGGAGGTTCTACTTCACTTGTATAGGGTCTTGGTGAGACCACACCTGGAGTATTGCGTACAGTTCTGGTCTCCAAATCTGAGGACATTATTGCCATAGAGGGAGTGCAGAGAAGGTTCACCAGACTGATTCATGGGATGTCAGGACTGTCTTATGAACAAAGACTGCATAGACTCGGTTTATACTCTCTAGAATTTAGGAGATTGAGAGGGGATCTTATAGAAACTTACAACATTCTTAAGTGGTTGGACAGGCTAGATACAGGAAGATTGTTCCCGATGTTTGGGAGGTCCAGGACAAGGAGTCACAGCTTAAGGATAAGGGGGAAATCCTTTACGACCGAGATGAGAAGGACTTTTTTTCACACAGAGAGTAGTGGGTCTCTAGAACTCTCTGCCACAGAGGGTAGTTGAGACCAGTTCATTGGCTATATTTAAGAGGGAGTTGGATGTGGCCCTTGTGGCTAAGGGGATCAGAGGGTATGGAGAGAAGGCAGGTACGGGATACTGAGTTGGATGATCAGCCATGATCATATTGAATGGCAGTGCAGGCTCGAAGGGCCTAATGGCCTACTCCTGCACCTAATTTCTATGTCTATGTCTAAGTAATGTTAACATTGTACAAGGCATTGGTGAGACCAATTCTGGAGTATGGTGTACAATTTTGGTCGCCTAATTATAGGAAGGATGTCAACAAAATAGAGAGCGTACAGAGGAGATTTACTAGAATGTTGCCTGGGTTCCAGCAACTAAGTTACAGAGAAAGGTTGAACAAAGGTTAGGTCTTTATTCTTTGGAGCGCAGAAGGTTAAGGGGGGACTTGATTGAGGTCTTTAAAATGATGAAAGGGATAGACAGAGTTGACGTGGATAAGCTTTTCCCATTGAGGGTAGGGGAGATTCAAACAAGGGGGCATGACATTAGAATTAAGGGGCAGAGGTTTAGAAGTAATATGAGGGGGAACTTCTTTACTCAGCGAGTGGTGGCTGTGTGGAATGACCTTCCAGCAGAAGTGGTGGAGGCAGGATCGATTTTAACATTTAAAAGTAAAGTGGATAGGTATATGGACGGGAAGGGAATGGAGGGCTATGGTCTGATTGCAGGTAGATGGGACTAGGGGAAAATAAATGTTCGGCATGGACTGGAAGGACCGAGAGGGCCTGTTTCCGTGCTGTAATTGTTATATGGCTATATGGCTACACCAACAAACTCCCCTAACCCCGTCGAAACTACGCTAAACCCATCAAAACCCACGAAACTCCTCGAAACCCCATCGAAACACATCGAAAATACTCCTTCCCTCGATACCCTCGAAACCCTTCTAAACACCCCTGAACCCCTCTAAACCCATCTAAACCTCTCGAAACTCTAAACCCTCCAAATACCTCTGAACCACTCTGAACCCCTCTAAACCCATCGAAACCCCTCCAAACCCCTTTGCACCCCGCTGAACCCTCTAAACCCCTCTAAATCCCTCTAAACACCTTTCAACCACTCCGAACCCCGCTGAACCCCTCTAAAGCCCTCTAAACGCCCTTAACCCCCTCTGAACCCACCTGAAGCTCTGTAAACGCCTCTAAACCCTTCTAACCCCCCCCCCCTGAACCCCTCTAAATCCCTCTAAACACTAACCCCTCCATACCCCCCCTGAACACCTCTAAACCCCTCTAAACACATCCAAACCCTTATAAACCCAGCTGAACCCCTCCAAACACCTCTAAATCCCTCTGAACCCCTCAGAACCGCTCTAAATCCCTCTGAACCCATCTAAACCAAACACCACCAAACTCCTCGAAACCCCTCTAAGCACCTCGAAACTACTCCAAGCCCTTCGAAACCCCTCGAAATCCTCGAAACCACAGTAAGCACCTCTGAACCCGTCTGAACACATCTAAACCCGTCTAAACACCTCTAAACACCTCTAACCCCCTCCAACCCCCTCTAAACCCCTCTGTACCCCTCAGAACCCCCTCCAAACCCTTCTAACCCCCTCTAAAACCCGATAACCCCCGATAAACTCTCTAAACATCTGTGAACACATTCTGAACACATCGAACCCCCTCTAAACCCCAATAAACCCCCCAAAACCACTCTAAACCATTGTAAACCAATCGAAACCCATCCAAACCCCTCTAAATACCTCTGTACACATCGAAATCCCTCGAAAGCCCACACACCACTCCAAACACATCTAAACCGTCTAATCACCCTCGAAACCCCCCAAAAAACCCTATAAACACTTCGAAAGCTCTCGAAACCAATCTAAACCCCTCTGAACCCCTCCAAACACTCTAAACACTTCTAAACCCTTCTAAACCCCTCTAAACACCCCCGAACCCCTATGAAACCCTCTAAACCTCTCTAAACACCTTTAAACCCTCCATACCCCTCTGAACGCCTCTAAACCCCTCTAAACTCCTCTAAACCCTTATAAACCCCGCTGGACTCCTCTGAACCCCCCGGAATCCCTCTAGACCAATCTTCATCCCTCTAACCCGCTCTAAACCTCTCTGAATCCCTCTAAACCCCTCTCAACCCTTCTAATCCCATGTGAAAACTCTAAACCACTCTAAACCCGTGTAAACCCCATATAAACTCCTCTAAATACCTTTAAATCGTCCCAAACCACTCTGAACCCCTCTGCACTCCTCGAAAGACCGCGTACGCCTCTAAAAACCTCGAAACACTTCTAAATCCTCTAAACCTAAATGAACCCCTCTAAACCCATCAAATCGCCTCCTAACTCTTCTGAACCCATCTGAACCCCTCTAAACCCCAAGTAAACCCCAATAAACTCATCTAAACCACTCTAAACCACATCCGAACCCATCTGAACCCATCTAACCCCTCTAAATCCCTCTAACCCCCTCTAATCCAATCCGAATCCATCTGAACCCATCTAAACATCTCTATACCCCTCTAAGCCCCATCCAACCCACTCTGAACTCCTCTAATGATGACTGCAGAAACGCTATTTCGTTTGAACTGATGTTCAAATGACTATAAACGATTCTGATTTGGATTCTTCTGATTCTAAACCACTCTAAACCCATCGAATCTTGTAAACCCATCTGAACCCCTCAGAAACCCTCTAAATCCATCTAACCCCCTCTAAATCCCCTCTAAACCCCCCCCCCCCAACCCTGCTGAACCCCTTTGAAAGCATCTAGACCCATCTTCATCACTCTAACCCCTCTAAACCCTTCTAAATCTCTCTAAACCCTTTGAAACCCCCCGAGATCCATCGAAACACCTCGAAACGACTCAAAACCGCTCTAAATCCATCCAAACCCTTCTAAATCCCTCTACACCCCTCTAAACACATCCAAAGCACTCTCAACCTCCCAGAAGCTCTCTGTGCCCCTCTAAATCCACGGAACTCCTCGAAACCCCCCTAAACATCTCGAAATTACTCCAAGCCCTTCGAAACCCCTCGAAACCCTCTAAACTCCTCTAAAACACTTCTGAACCCCTCTGAACACATCTAGACCCCTCTAAGACACATCTGACCGCTGTGAACACATATAAACCCCTCTAAACCCCTCTGAACCTCCCTGAACCTCTCTACACCACTCTGAACTCTTCTCCTCCGCAAAACCCCTCAAAACCTCCCTAACCCGCTCCGAACCCCTCCGAACCCCTCTGAACCCCTCTGAACCGTTCTGATTCCGTCTAATCCCCTCTAACCCCCTCTAAGCCCATCTGAACCCCCTATAAACGCCCTCTAAACCCCGCTAAACCCCTTCCAAACAGCTCTGAAATCCTCTGAACACCTCTAAACAACTCTAAATCCATCTAATCTCCTCTGAACCCCTCAGAATCCCTCTATATCCATCTAAACCCTTCTAAACCACTCTAAACACCTCCAAACTCATCGAACCCGCGTGAATCCCCTCTAAACCCCTCTAAATCCACGAAAATCCTCGAAACACCTATGTACCGCTCTGAACACCTCCAAACCTCTCCAAATCCCTCCAAAACCCTCTAGAACCCTCTGAATACCTTTAAACCCCTCCAAAGCTCTATAAACCCCGATAAACACTCTAAACCCCTCTGAAACCCCCTGAACACGTCGGAAACCCTCTTAACCCCTCTAAACCCCTCCAAGCTCCTCTAAACATATCTGAACCGCTCTGAACGCCTCCAAACCCCAATAAACCCCCCCAAATCCATCTAACCCCCTGTAAACCACTCGAAACAAATCTAAACCACTCTAAACACCTCTGAATCCACTGAAACCAAAGGGAGGTTTGGAGGTGTTTAGAGGGGTTTCGAGTGGTTAACGGGGATTTCGAGGTGTTTAGAGTGTTGGAGGTGTTTCGAGTGGTCTCGAGAAGTTTCAAGGGTTTTAGAGATGTTTAGAGGGGTTCAGATGAGCTTCGAGTGGTTTAGAGGGGGTGCATATGTGTTTAGATGGGGTTAGAGGGGTTCAGAGGGAGTCAGAGGGCTTTAGAGGGGGTTAGAGGGACCCCTCAGTGGGTTTATCAAAGGAAACCCCGCTAAACCCTTCGAAAACCCTCTAAACCCCTTTAAACCCTTCGAACCTCTAAACCCCTCCAAACACCTGCGAACCACTCTGAACCCCACTAAACCCCTCTATATCTCTCTATACCCTTCCAAATCCCGCTGAACCCCTCTGAAATAATCTAGACTGTTCCAAACACCTCTACACACCTCTACACACCTGGAAACACCTCCGCAACCCTCTGCATCCCTTTAGACACATCTTCATCCCTCTAACCCCCTCTAAATCCCTCTGACTCCCTCTGAACCCCTCTAACCCCATCTAAACACATATGCACCCCCTCTAAACCACTCGAAGCTCATCTGAACCCCTCTAAACATCTCTAAAACCCTTGAAACTTCTCGAGACCACTCGAAACACCTCCAACACTCTAAACACCTCGAAATCCCCGTTAACCACTCGAAACCCCTCTAAACACCTCCAAACCTCCCTGAACCGCTGTACATCACTCTGAACTCCTCTCAACTCCTCAAAGCCCCTCAAAACCCCTCTATCCCCTTCCGAACCATTCTGAACCCCTCTAATCACCTCCAACCCCCTCTAAACATATCTGAACCCCTCTGAAACCCAATCTAAGCCCCTCTAAAGGAAGGACATCCTTGTGATTGAGGCAGTGCAGCGTAGATTCACGAGATTGATCCCTGGGATGACGGGACTGTCATATGAGGTAAGATTGAAAAGACTAGGTTTGTATTCACTGGAGTTTAGAAGGATGAGGGGCAATTCTATAGAAACATATAAAATTATAAAAGGACTGGACAAGCTAGATGCAGGAAAAATGTTCACAATGTTGGGTGAGTCCAGAACCAGGGGCCACAGCCTTCGAATAAAGCGGAGGTCATTTAAGACTGAGCTGAGAAAAAACGTTTTTACCCAGAGACTTGTGAATTTATGGAATTCCCTGCCACAGAGGGCAGTGGAGGCCAAATCACTGGATGGATTTAAGAGAGAGTTGGATAGAGCTCGAGGGGCTAGAGCAGGCAAGAATATGGGGAGAAGGTAGGCACGGGTTATTGATAGCGAACGATCAGCTATGATCATATTGAATGGTGGTGCTGGCTTGAAGGGTCGAATGGCCTCCTTCTGCACCTATTTTCTATATTTATATTTTTCTATGTTTCTAAACCCCTTCCAAATCCCTCTGAAATCTTGTGCGCACCTCCAAATAACTCTAAATCCGTCTAAACTTCTCTGAACCCCTCAGAATACCTCTGTCCGTCTAAACCCATCTAAACCACTCTAAACACCTCCAAACTCCTCCAAACACCTCGAATCCCCTCTAAACCCCATTAAGCCCCCGAATCACCTCGAAACTACTCCAGCCCCTCGAAATCCCTCGAACCCTCTAAACCCTTCGAAACACCTCCGAACCCCTCTGAACATCTCTAAACCTCTCTAAATCACCCAAACCACTCTAAATCCCTCTGAACCCCTCTAACCCCCACCCCCAAAGCTCTACAAACCCCTCAAAACACTCCAACCCCAACTGAAACCCTCTGAACACCTCTAAACCCTTCCAAGCCCCAATAGACCCCCAAACCACTCGAACCCCCTGTAAACCACTCGAAACCAATCTAAACCCCTCTAAATACCTCTGAACCCCTTGAAACCCCTCGAACCCTGCTAAACCCTTCAAAACTCCTCAAAACCCCTCTAAAACATTCGAACCTCTAAACCCCTCTAAACTCCTCTGAACCACTGAATACCCTCTAAACCGCTCCAAATCCCTCTAAACACCTCTCAACCCCTCCGAACCGCTCGTAACCCCTGTAAAAACCCTCTAAACGCCTCAAACCCCCTCTTAATCCATCTGAACCCCTGCAAAAACGCCTCTGAACCACTCTGAACCCCTCTGAACCACTATAAAGCTCAGTAAATCACTTTAAACCACTCTAAACACCTCCAAACCACCCTGAAACACTCTAAACTCCCTATAAACCCAAACCCGTTCTAAAACATATCTGAACCCGTCTGTACACCTCTAAACCCCTCTAAATCCTTCTATATCTCTCTGAAGCACCCCCCCCCCTCAAGCACTCCGCACACGTCTGAACCTATCTAAACCGCTCTAAACACCAGTAATTACCTTTGGAACCCCTTTAAACCCCTCCAAAAACCTCTAAACCCATCTGACCACATCTGAACTCCTCTAAATCCTCTAAACCCTTTAAATCACTCTATACCCATCTAAACCCCTCTCGACCACTCTAACCATATAACCATATAACAATTACAGCACGGAAACAGGCCTTTTCGGCCCTTCAAGTCCGTGCCGACCATTCATTTTCCACTTGTCCCATCTACCTGCACTCAAATCATACCCCTCCATTCCCTTCCCGTCCATATACCTATCCACTTTACTTACAAATGATAAAAATCGATCCTGCCTCCACCACTTCTGCAGGAAGATCATTCCACACAGCCAACACTCTCTGAGTAAAGAAGTTCCCCTTCATGTTACCCCTAAACTTCTGTCCCTTAATTCTCATGTCATGCCCTCTTGCTTGAATCGTCCCTACCCTCAATGGGAAAAGCTTATCCACGTCAACTCTGTCTATCCCTTTCATCATTTTAAAGACCTCAATCAAGTCCCCCCCTTAACCTTCTGCGCTCCAAAGAAAAAATAACTAACTTGTTCAACCTTTCTCTGTAACTTTGTTGCTGGAACCCAGGCAACATTCTATTAAATCTCCTCTGTGCTCTCTCTAATTTGTTGACATCCTTCCTATAATTAGGCGACCAAAATTGTACACCATACTCCAGAATTGGTCTCACCAATGCCTTGTACAATTTTAACAATACTTCCCTACTCCTATATTCAATGCTCTGATTAATAAAGGCCAGCACACCAAAAGCTTTCTTTACCACCCTATCTACATGCGATTCTACCTTCAGGGAGCTATGCACAGTTATTCCTAGGCCCCTCTGTTCCACAGCATTCCTCAATTCCCTACCATTTACAATGTACGTCCTATTTTGATTTGTCCTGCCAAGATGTAGCACCTCACACTTATCAGCATTAAACCCCATCTGCCATCTTTCAGCCCACTCTTCCAAATGGCCCAAATCTATCTGCAGACTTTGAAAATCTACTTCATTATCCACAGCACCACCTATCTTAGTATCATCTGCATACTTACTTATCCAATTTTCCAACCTATCATCTAGATCATTGATGTACATGATAAACAACAGTGGACCCAACACAGATCCCTGAGGCACCCCACTGGTCACCGGCTTCCAACCTGACAAACAGCCATCCACCATTACTCTCTGTGATCTCCCATTCAGCCACTGTTGAATCCATCTTGCTACTCCGCCATTAACACACAAAGATTGAACCTTCTTAACCAACCTTCCATGGGGAACCTTGTCAAAGGCCGTACTGAAATCCATATAGACCACATCCACTGCTTTACCCTCATCAATTTCCCCAGTAACCTCTTCAAATAATTCAAGAAGGTTTGTCAAACATGACCTTCCAAGCACAAATCCATGTTGACTGTTCTTGATCAGACCCCGTTGATCCAGATGCTTATATATATTATCTCTAAGTATCATTTCCATTAATTTGCCCACCATTGTCGTCAAACTAACAGGTCTATAATTGCTAGGTTTATTCTTTGAACCTTTTTTAAACAAAAGAACAACAGTACGCCAATCCTCCGGCACTATTCCCGTTTCTAATGACATTTGAAATATTTCTGTCATAGCCCCTGCTATTTCTACACTAACTTCCCTCAATGTCCTAGGGAATATCTTGTCAGGACCTGGAGACTTATCCAGACTCTAAAACCCTCTAAACCATTCTTACCCATTCTAAGGCCCTCTGAACGAATCTGAACACTTCTAAACCCCTCTAACACCTCTAACCCACTTTGAATCTCTTTATACCCCTGTAAACCCCTCGACACCCCTCGAAACCCCTCGAAACCCATCTGAACACCTCTGAACCCCTGTGAACCGTCGTAAACCCCTCTAAACTTCTCTAACCCCATCTGAATCTCTCTGAACACCTCTAAACCCATCTAAGCCCCTCTAAACCCTACTCCCCTATGAAACACTCTGAAGCCCTCGAAACCCCTCGAAACACCTCTAAACCCCTCGAAACACCTTTTTAACACCTCTCAACCTCTCTAAACCCCCTCTAACCCCCTCCAACCCCATCTAAACCCCTCTAAAGTTAGACAGCAGGACTCTGAGTCTGAAGAAGTGTTTCGGCCTGAACCGTTGCCTATTTCCTTCGCTTCATAGATGCTGCTGCACCCGCTGTTTCTTCAGCACTTTTGTCTACCTTCCATTTTCCAGCATCTGCAGTTCCTTCTTAAAAACACTAAGCCCCTCTAACCCCCTCCAATCCCCTCTGACCACCTCTGAACCCTTCTGAACCCCTCTAAAGCGCTCTAATTTCCTCCCAACCCCTCTGAACCACTCTGAAACCCTCTAAATGCCTCTAAAGCCCTCTAAGCCCCTAAACTCCTCTACTCCCCTCTGAACCACTCTGAACCCCCTCTAACCTCGAAATCGCTCTAAACCCCTCCAAACCCCTCTGACCACCTCTTAACCCGTCTGAACCCCTTTGAACCCCTCTAAATCCATTCCATCCCCTCTGAACGTCTCTAAACCCCTCTGAACACATCTAAACGCTTCTAAACACTTCCAAATCCATTTAAATTCCCCCACGCCCTTCTGGAACCCTCTAAACCCATCGAAACCCATCGAATCCCATCGAAATCATTCTGAGCACCTCGAAACCACTAGAAACCCATCGAAACCCTTCGAAACCCCTCGTAACTCTTCGGAACCCGTCTAAATACCTCTAAAACAGCCCTGAACCCCTCTAAATCCCTCTAAACCCATCTAAACACCTCCAAACCCGTATGAAGCCCTCTGAACCTCTCTAAATCCCGCCACACCTTCTAAACCCCTCTAAATCTATCCAAAACGCTCTGAACCACTCTAAACCCCTATAAACCCATCGAAACCCGTCTGGGTTGGGAGGTGTTTATCGGGGTTTAAAAGGGTTTAGAAGGGTTTAGAGGGATTTGTAAGGGTTCGGAGGGGGATTCAGAGGTATTTAGAGGGGGATAGGTGTATTTTGAGGGATTGGGAAGGGCTTCGAGAGGTATCGAGGGGGTATCTAGGGGTTTCGATGTGTTCAGAAGGGTTTCGAGGAGTTTTGATTGGTTTTGTTGGATTTAGAGGGTTGCAGAGGTGTGTGGAGGGATTTAAAGGGATTTAGAGGGGTTGAGGGTTTTACATGTGTTTAGAGGGGTTTAGAGTGGTCCAGATGGGTTGGGAGGAAATTAGAGCGGTTTAGAGGAATTCAGAAAGGTTGAGAGGTGGTCAGAGGGGTTTGGAGGGGATTAGAGGGGCTTAGAGTGATTTAGAGGGGGTTAGATTGGTTCAGTGGTTCAGGGGGCAGTTGAGGGTGATTAGATGGGCTTAGAGGGGGTTAGAAGGAACCAGAGGGGTTCGGAGTGGTTTAGAGGGGTTTACAGGGGTTAGGATAGCAATGTTACAACATTTTGAGATTTAAAAAATCAAGTCTGCAATTTATCCCATCAAATAAAGCATAAAAAGAAGTTTAATTTGACGCCTAATGCACTTTCATATCTTCAGTATCAAGAAAGTTATGACCATTTTCATACTCGGAAATTAGCATCTTGTTCCCCATTGCCTTTCAATTGACTTAACTCAAAAGCTGTGATCTAGAACCATTAAAAGCCCATAACTTTCTTAAAAATTAAGAGAGCTCAATGAAACTTTCAGTTATTATAGATTGAAGCATTCTGAAACAAATATGAAACAATCTTACTTGGATGACCTGAAATTAAAGCATATAATTAGTTAGTTATCTAATTGTAGCTAATTACAAAATTCAATGAGTAGATCTAAACATCTATCCATTTCTTAAGAAAAGACAAACTTTTTTTTAATTGCCTAAGTGTCCAAATAACATTCACACAATAATCCTCAATATAACATAATTTTTAAATCTCATTTTCATGAATTTCTGGGCCAAATAGAATGAATTTAGTGTTTAATGCCTGTAAATTAATGGCCATTTAAATCAACTAGCGAGTGGGTTTTAGTGGAATGCGGTGGATTAGAATGTTGCGGTTTGCTGTGAAGTCGGTATGAAAAATACAGCCGGTTCATACATTTTTTTGAACCCCATTTCGCAACATGAAAATATTATTAAAGCCTCCATAAAAACCAACTTTTAATATAAAAATAAACTGTGTACCTTTTTTTCTCCCCTACGCAAAATCCTTCCAGTTATCGGCGCTCACGGCTGTTGAAGGTGATTTTTAAATTACTCTAGATAATAAATAATCTAGCGTAATTTAAAAATACCTTCATTAATGAAATGTCGGAGCGATTTTTCTTCCGCAACAAAATCGCCCGACATTGATCGATTTGCCCAGTCTGAAGAAAAACGGCACTTTAAGCCCGCCCCCCTCTGAAAGGCTCCAAAGTGGCGCACACGGGGAGCGGCAGAACTGCAGCGCTGCTCAAGGTAAGTTTTGTAACATACCTAGTTAGGATGGGTGTAGAGAGGCTGAGAGGGGTTTTGAGAGGCTGAGAGGTGTTTAGAGGGGTTTAGGGGGGTTTAGAGGGGGCCAGATGGGTTTAGGGCGATTTAGAGGCTTTCAGATGGGTGTCGGAGGTATTTAGGAGGGGTTAGATGTGTTTCGACGGTTTCGAAGGATTTCGTGCGGTGTCCAGTGATATCTAGGGGTTTCGAGGTGTTCTTAAGGGTTTCGATGGGTTTCGATGCGTTTAGAGTGCTTCAGAGGTGTGTGGAGGGATTTAAAGGTACATAGATGGGGTTGGACGGGGTTAGAGGCGTTTAGATGGGTTTAGAGTAGTTCAGAGATGGCCAGAGAGGTTTGGAGGGGTTTAGAGTGATTTAAAGGGGTTTAGAGGGGTTTAGAGGGGTTCAGAGGGGTTCAGAGGGGAGTAGAGGAGTTTGTAGTGGCTTAGAGGGGTTTAGAGGGGGTTAGTTGGTTTTAGACGTGTTCAGAGTGGTTTAAAAGGGTCTAGAGGGGGTTAGATGTGCTTAAAGGGGTTTAGAGGTGTTTAGAGGGGTTTCGAGGGGTTTAAAGGGGTTTAAAGGGGTTCAGATTCAGAGGGGTGTAGACGGGTTTAGATGGGGTTAAGGGGGTTTACAGGGATTCAGTGGTGTTCAGAGCGGTTTCAGAGGTATCTAGAGGGGTTTAGATGTGTTTCGAGGGCTTTCGAACCCCTCCAAACCACTCTAAACCCTCGATACCGCTCTAAACCCCTAAAACTCATCAGAACCCTTCGAGACCGCTCTAAGACGGGATCAAAGTGGTTCGGAGCGGGCTGGAGGGGTTTGGAGGGGTCTAGAGGGGTATAGAATGGTTCAAAGTGGGTTAGAGGGGTTTAGAGTTGTTCATATGCGTTCAGATGGGTTTAGAGGGATTTAGAGTGGGTTAGAGGGGTCAGAGTGGTTAAGATGTGTCTGGAGGGGTTTATATGGGGTTTAGAAGGGTTTAGAAGGATTTGGAAGTGTTTGGAGGGGTTTCAGAGGTATTTAGAGGGGGATATATGTATTTTGAGGGATTGGAAGGGGTTTTGAGAGGTTTTGAGAGGTATCTCGGTGTTTCGATGTGTTCAGCAGTGTTTCGAGGTTTTCGATTGATTTCGTTGGATTTAGAGAGTTTCAGAGGTGTGTGGAGGAATTTAAAGGGATTTAGAGGGGTTGAGGGTTTTACATGTGTTTAGATGGGTTTAGAGTGGTTCAGAGGGGTTGGGAGGAAATTAGAGTGGTTCAGAAGGGTTAAGATGGGTTTAGAGACGTTGAGAGAGGTTTAGAGAGGCTGAGAGGTGTTTAGAGGAGTTACAGGTGTTTAGAAGGGTTTAGAGGGGTTTAGAGGGGGTCAGATGGGTTTAGGGCGATTTAGAGGGTTTCAGATGGGTTTCAGAGGTATTTAGAGGGGGGTTAAACGTGTTTCGAGCGATTTCGAAGGGTTTCATGGGATGTCCAGGGATATCGAGGGGTTTCGAGGTGTTCCGAAAGATTTTGATGGGTTTCGATGTGTTTAGAGGGTTTCAGATGTGTGTGGAGGGATTTAGAGGGGTTTAGAGCTGGTTCAGAGGGGTTCAGAGGGGGTCAGAGGGGCTTGGAGGGGTTTAGAGTGATGTAAAGGGGTTTAGAGATGGGTTTGGAGGGGGTTAGAGGCGTTTAGATGGATTTCTAGTAGTTCAGATGGGTTGGGAGGGATTTAGAGGGGTTCAGAGCGGTACAGAGGGGTTCAGATGTGGTCAGAGGGGTTTGGAGGTGTTTAGAGTGATTTAAAGAGGTTTAGAGGAGTTCCGAGTGATTCAGAGGGGAGTAGAGGAGTTTGTAGGGGCGTAGAGGGGTTTAGAGGGGATTAGTTGGTTTCAGATGTGTTCGGAGTGGTTTAGAAGGGTTTAGAGAGGTTTAGATGTGCTTAAAGGGATTTAGAGGCGTTTAGAGGGGTTTCGGGGGATTTAAAGGAATTTAAAGGGGGTTCAGGTTCAGAGGGGAGTAGAGGGGTTTGGATGTGTTTTGAGGTGTTTCGTGGGGATCGAGGGGTCTCGAGGGGTTTCAAGGTGTTCAGTAGGGTTTCGAGGAGTTTCGATGGATTTCGATGGGTTTTGAGGTTTCAGAGGGGTGCGGAGGGATCTGGATGGGTTTAGAGCTGGTTCAGAGGGGTTCAGAGGGATTGGGAGGAATGTAAAGCGATTTAGAGGGTTTCAAAAGGGTTCAGAGGTGGTCAGGAGGATTTGGAGGGGGCTAGAGGAGCTTGGACTGATTTTGAGGGGGTTAGATGGGTTCAGTGGTTCAGAGGGGAGTAGATGTGTTTAGATGGGCTTTGAGGTGTTTAGAAGGATTCAGAGGGGTTCAGAGTGGTTTAGAATGGTTTAGATGGGTTAAGATGGGTTTTTAGAGGTTGAGAGGGGTTCAGAGAGGGCTGAGAGGAGTTTAGAGGGCTTAGTGGGGTTTAGAGGGTTTCAGAGTTGGTCAGAGGGGAGTAGATGAGTTTAGAAGGGCTTAGAGGGGGTTAGAGCAATTTAGAGGGTTTCGTGGGTATTTAGAGGGGGTTAAATGTGTTTCGAGGGGTTTCGAAGGGTTTCCAGGGGTTTCCAGGGATATCGAGGGGTTTCGAGGTGTTCAGAAGGGTTTCGATGGGTTTCGGTGGGTTTAGTGGGCTTCAGAGGTGTGTGGAGGGATTTAAAGGGATTGAGATGGGTTTGGATGTGGTTATAGGCGTTTAGAGGGGTTTAGAGTGGTTCAGAGGGGTTGAGAGCGTTTAGATGGGTTTAGAGCGGTACAGAGGGGTTCAGAGGAGGTCAGAGGCGTTTGGAGAGGTTTAGAGTGATTTGAAGGGGTTTAGAGGGGTTCTGAGTGATTCAGAGGGGAGTAGAGGAGTTTGTAGTGGCTTAGAGGGGTTTAGAGGTGTTAAGAGTGGTTTAGACGTGTGTAGAGGGGTTTAGATGTGTTTAAAGAGGTTTAGGGGCTTGAGGGGTTTAGAGGGTTTTACAGGGGTTCAGTTTCAGGGGGGAGTAGATGCGTTTAGATGGGTTTGAAGGGGTTTAGAGGGGTATCGAGGGGTCCCGAGGTGTTCAGAAGGGTTTCGAGGAGTTTCGATGGGTTTCGATGGGTTTAGAGCGTTTCAGAGGTGTGTGGAGGTATTTAGAGGGGTTTAGAGCAGGTTCAGAGGGGCTTGGGGGGGATTAGAGTGATTTAAAGGGGTTTAGAGATGGGTTTGGATGGGGTTAGAGGCGTTTAGAGGGGTTTAGAGTAGTTCAGAGGGGTTGAGAGGGATTTAGAGGGGTTCGGAGCGGTACAGAGGGGTTCAGAGGTGGTCAGGGGGATTTGGAGGGGTTTAGAGTGATTTAAATGGGGTTAGAGGGGTTCCGAGTGGTTCAGAGGGGAGTAGAGGAGTTTGTAGGGGCTTAGAGGGGTTTAGAGCGGGTTAGTTGGTTTCAGACGTGTTCAGAGTGGTTTAGAAGGGTGTACAGAGGTTTGGATGTGCTTAAAGGGATTTAGAGGCATTTAAACGGGTTTCGGGGGGTTTAAAGGGATTTAAAGGGGTTCGGGTTCAGAAGGGAGTAGAGGGGGTTTAGATGGGTTTAAAGGGGTTTAGAGGGATTTAGTGGTGTTCAGGGCGATTTCACAGGTATCTAGAGGGGGTTAGATGTGTTTTGAGGGGTTTCGAGGGGATCGAGGGGTCTCGAGGGGTTTCGAGGGAATCGACGGGGCTCGAGGGGCTTCGAGGTGTTCAGAAGGGTTTCGATGAGTTTCGATGGGTTTCGATGGGTTTAGAGGTTTTCAGAGGTGTGTGGAGGGATCTAGAGGGGTTTAGACTGATTTATAGGGTGTTAGCTCGGTTCAGTGGTTCAGAGGGGAGTAAAGGTGTTTAGAGGGGCTTTGAGGTGTTTAGAAAGATTCAGAGGGGTTCAGAGTGGTTTAGAAGGGTTTAGATGGGTTAAGATGGGTTTAGAGTGGTTGAGAGGGGTTCAGAGAGGCTGAGAGGTGTTTAGAGGGGTTAGAGGGGTTTAGGGGGTTCCAAAGTGGTAGTAGAGGGGTTTAGAAGGGTTTAGAGGGGGTTAGAGCAATTTAGAGGGTTTTAGGGGTATTTGGAGGGGGTTAAATGTGTTCCGAGGTGTTTCGAAGGGTTTCCAGGGGTTTCCAGGGATATCGAGGGGTTTCGAGGTGTTCAGAAGGGTTTCGATGGGTTTCGTTGGGTTTAATGGGTTTCAGGGGTGTGTGGAGGTATTTAACGGGAATTAGATGGGTTTGGAGGCGGTTATAGGCGTTTAGAGGGCTTTAGAGTGGTTTAGAGGGGTTGGGAGGGTTTAGATGGGTTTAGAGCTGTACAGAGGGGTTCAGAGGTGGTCAGAGGGGTTTGGAGGGGTTTAGAGTGATTTAAAGGGGTTTAGAGGGGTTCCGAGTGATTCAGAGGGAAGTAGAGGAGTTTGTAGGGCCCTGGAGGGGTTTAGAGGGGGTTAGTTGGGTTCAGAGGTGTTAAGAGTGGTTAAGAAGTGATTAGAGTTGTTTAGATGCGTTTGAAGCGTTTTAGAGTGGTTTAGAGGGGTTTGAGGGGTTTAGAGGGGTTTACACGGGTTCAGGTTCAGAGGGGAGTAGATGGGTTAGATGGTTTTAAAGTGGTTTAGAGGGGTATCGAGGGGTCTCGAGGGGTCTCGAGGTGTACAGAAGGGTTTCGAGGAGTTTCGATGGGTTTCGATTGGGTTTAGAGGGTTTCAGAGGTGTATCAGGGTTGGAGGTGTTTCAGGGTTTCAGGGTTGGAAGTGTTTAGAGGGATTTAGAGCTGGTTCAGAGGGGTTCAGAGGGGTCTGAGGGGCTTGGAAGGGTTTCGGGTTCAAAGGATTTCAGAGCGGTATAGAGGGGTTTAGATGGGTTTAGAGGGGTGCGATTGGTTGAAAGGGGTCTAGGGGTGTTTCGAGAGGTTTAGAGGTGTTCAGCTGGGTTCGGAATGATTTAGAGGCATTGAGTTGGATTTGGACGGGTTTAGATGGGGTTTACAGGGGGTCAGGTGGGTTTAAACGGGCACGGGGGGTGTTATGGGGACTTGGAGCGGTTTAGAGGTGATTAGAGAGGTTCAGAGAGGTTTAGAAGGGTGTGGTGGGTTTATATGGGGTTTATAGTGGTTCAGAGAGGTTTCGAGGGGTTTCGAGCGGTTTCGAGCGGTTTCTAGGATTTTAGAGGGGCTCAGAGGGGGTTTCGTGTGGGTTTAGAGTGCTTCAGAGAGGGTTGCAGCGATTTAGAAACATAAATAGAAAATAGTTGCAGGAGTAGGCCATTCGGCCCTTCGTGCCTGCACCGCCATTCAATATGATCATGGCTGATCATCTAACTCAATATCCTGTACCTGCCTTCTCTCCATACCCCCTGATCCCTTTAGCCACAAGGGCCACACCTAACTCCCTCTTAAATATAGCCAATGAACTGGACTCAACTACCTTCTGTGGCAGAGAATTCCACAGATTCACCACTCTCTGTGTGAAAAATGATTTTCTCATCTCGGTCCCAAAATACTTCCCCCTTATCCTTAAACTGTGACCCCTTGTTCTGGACTTCCACAACATCGGAAACTATCTTACTGCATGTAGCCTGTCCAACCCCATAAGAATGTTATAAGCCTCTATAAGATCCCCCCTCAATATTTTAAATTCCAGCGAGTACAAGTCTTTCTTCATATGGTAGTACTCCCATCCCAGGAATCAGGCTGGTGAACCTTTTGTGTACTCCCTCTATGGGAAGAATGTTTTCCTCAGATTAGGAGACCAAAACCGTACGCAATACTCCAGGTGTGGCCTCACCAAGACCCTGTACAACTGCAGTAGAACATCCCTGCTCTTGTACTGAAAACCTTTTGCTATGAATGCCAACATACCATTCGCTTTCTTCACTGCCTGCTCCACCTGCATGACCACTTTCAATGACTGGTATACCATGACACCCAGGTATCGTTGCATCTCACCTTTTCCTAATCGGCACCTTTCAGATAATTTAGAGGGGTTTAGAGTTGTTTAGAGGGGTTTTGAGATGTTTAGATGGGTTTAGTGGTGCTCAGAGGGGTTTAGTGATGTGTGGAGATCTTACGAGGGCTGCAGGGGGGTTCGGATGGGGGTTAGCGTGGTTTAGAAGGCGTTTAGGGTTAGGGTTAGGGTTAGGGTTAGGGTTAGGGTTAGGGTTAGGGTTAGGGTTAGGGTTAGGGTTAGGGTTAGGGTTAGAGGGGTTCAGAGGTGTTCAGATCGGTTTGCATGTGTTTAGAGGGGTGGAGAGGTGTTAAGAGATACAAGATCAAGATACAAGATACAAGATACATTTATTTGTCACATGTGCCAAATGGCACAGTGAAATGCAATCACCATAGAGCCATGCAACAAAAATAAATAACGCAACACACGATAGAGTTCAAAATAAAACATCCCCTCACAACAGATTCAAAGTTTCCAACTGTGAGGGAAGGCACCAAAGTCAGTCCTCTTCCTCCAATGTTCCCCAATGTTCACCCGTGGTCGGGACCTCCCCAAGCCCTCTGCAGTCCCCACTGCGGGCGGACCGATTTTCAGGCCCGCTCGCCGGGGCGATGCTAGTCCGACATCGGAGCTGGGGGACCACCTCAGCCGCTCGGACATCCGAGTCGGGCACCTCCTACCGGAGTCCGCGACTCCCAAAGTCCGCTGGCCGGGCTGGGCGGAGATGCGACGCTGGCAGCCCTCGTCAAAGGGCCCCAGGACTCCGCGAGTTGTTTAGAGGGGTTTTGAGATGTTTGGAGATGTTTAGAGGGGCCCTAATGGTGTTCAGAGGGGTTTAGAAGAGTTTGGAGGGGCCTAGGGAGGTTTAGAGGTGTTTGGAGGGGTTTAGAGGTGTTTAGAGGGTTCATAGGGGTTCAGAGGGGTTTGGATTTCTTTAGAGGGGTGTAATGTTGTTTAGAGGTGTTCAGTGGGCTTTATAGGGGTTCTGAGGGGTACATAGGTGTTTAGAGGGGGTTGGAGGGGTTTAAATGGGTTTAGAGGGGGTTAGAGGGGTTTAGATGAGTTCAGAGGCGTTCACGTGTGTTCAGAGTGGTTCATAGGGGTGTGGAGGGATTTAGAGTGGTCCAGAGCGGTTTCGAGGGATTTAGTGGGGCTTAGATGGTTCAGTGGTTGAGAGGGCTTTGGAGGGGTATCCCGGGGTTCAGAGGGAGTTGGAGGGGTTTAGAGATGTTTAGAGGGGTTTTGAACGGTTTAGATGAGTTCAGGGATTCAGCGGGGTCTGGAGCGGTTTAGAGGGGTTTAGCGGGAGTTAGAGGGGGTTAGAGGGTTCCTCAGGTGTTCAGATGGGTTTAGAAGGTTCGAGGGGTTTAGAAGGCTTAAGAATCAGACGAATCAGTACCAGAATCTTTTATAGTCATTTAGATGTTGTTTAGACGGGGTTCTGAGTGGTTTAGAGGGGTTTAGAGGGGGTTAGAGGGATTTCGATGCGTTAGATGGGTTCAGAGGGGTTCTGATGTGGCTTAGAGGGGTTTATAGGAGTTTAGAGGGGTTTAAATTGGTCACATGGGTTTAGCTGCGTTCAGAGGGATTTAGAGGAGTTTAGAGGCGTGTAGATAGGGTTAGAGGGGTACATATGGGTTTAGAGGTTTAGAAGGGTTTCGAGGTGGTTAGAGGTGTTCGAGGGCTTTAGAGGTCTTTCGAGTTCAGAGGGCTTCAGAGAGGATTGGAGGGATTTAAAGGGGTTTAGAGGGAATTAGAGGTGTTCAAAGGTGTTTAGAAGGGTTTAGGGGGTTCAGAGGCGTTTAGAAGGTTTCAGGAGTTTGGAGGGATTTAGAGGGCTTTATACGGGTTTAGAGGGGTTTAGAGATGTTCAGAGGGGTTTAGAAGCGTTGAGAGGGGTTTAGAGGGGTTCAGAAGACTTTAGAGGGGGTTAGAAGGATTAGATATGTCTAGAGGGATTCGGAGGACGTTAGAGGGGTTTAGAGGTTTTAGAGGGGTTAGAAATGTTTAGATGGGTTCAGAGTGGTTCAGCGGGGTTTATAAGGGTTTAGTGGTGTTTAGAGGTGTTTTGATTAGTATGGAGGGGGTTAAAGGGGTTTAGAGCGGTTTAGAAGAATTCAGATGGGTTCAGAGGCGTTCGCTTGGGTTCGGAGGAGTTGAAAGGGCTTTAGAGGGATTTAGAGGGTTTCGAGCAGTTGATGGTGTTTAGTGGGGTGTGGAGGGGTTCAGAGGGGTTTAGAGGCGTTTACAGGGTTTCAGATGGGTTCAGATGGAGCTAGGGGCGTTTCGAGGGCTTTAGAGTTCAGTGGGGTTCGGAGGATGTGAGAGGCGTTGAGAGGGATTTAGAAGGGGTTCGAGGGGTTCAGCGGGGTTCATATGGGTTTAGAGGGGTTTAGACGTGTTTAGAGGGGTTTCGAGTGGTTTAGAGGTGTTTCGAGGGGTTTAGAGGTGTTCAGAGGGGTTCAGCGGTGTTTATAGGGGCTCAGACGGTTTCGAGGTGTTTCGAGGGGCGTGGAGCAGTTTCGAGGTGTTTAGAGGGGTTCTAGGAGTTTCGTGGGTTGAGAGTGGTACAGAGGGCTTTAGATGGGTTTCGAGGTGTTCAAAAGGTTTCATACGGGTTTGGAGGGGGTTTAGAGGGGTTCAGAGGGGTTCAGAGGCGTCCTGGTGGTGTTAGTGGGGTTTAGAGAGCTTTAGAGTGGTTCAGAGTGGTCCAGAGGGGCTTAGATGCGTTTAGAGGTGTATACAGGGGTTTAGAGGGGTTCAGAGGCATTCGGATGGAGTTGGAGTTAGAAGATTGAAAAGACTAGGCATGTATTCGCTGGTGTTTAGAAGGATGAGGGGGCATTTTATAGAAACATATCACATTATAAAAGGACTGGACAAGCTAGATGCAGGAAACATGTTGCCAATGTTGGGTGAGTCCAGAACCAGGGGCAACAGTCTTAGAATAAAGGGGAGGTCATTGAAGACTGAGCTGTGAAGAAACGTTTTTACCCAGAGAGTTGTGAATTTATGGAATTCCCACAGAGGGAAGTGGGGGCCAAATCACTGGATGGATTTAAGAGAGAGTTGGATAGAGCTCGAGGGTCTAGTGGAGTCAAGGGATATGGGGAGAAGGAAGGCACGGGTTATTGATAGCTGACGATCAGCCGTGATCATATTGAATGGCGGTGCTGGCACGAAGGGCCGAATGGTCTCCTCCTGCACCTATTTTCTATGTTTCTATGTTTCTATGCAGAGTGGTTTAGCGGGGTTTAGAGGAGTTAGGAGGGGTGTAGATCGGTTCAGGGAGGGTCAGAATGGTTTGGCGGTATTTCGAGGGGTTTCGAGGGGTTCAGGGGCATTTCGCGGTGTTTACAGGGATTTGGAGGGATTTAGAGGTGTTTCGAGGCGTTTCGAGGTGTTTAGAGGCGTTTCAAGGGATTTAGGGTGGTTTAGAGGGGTGGAGATGGGGTTCGAGGGGTTTGATGAATTTAGAGGCGTTTGGAAGGGGTTAGAACGGTTTAAGTGATTTCAGAGGGGTTCTGCTGGGTTTGGAGCAGGTTATAGCGGTTTGGGGGATTTCTGAGGGGTTCGGATGCGTTTAGAAGGTTCGAGGGATTTAGAGGGGTTTTGGATCAGAAGAATCAGAATTAGAATCATTTATAGTCATTTGAACATCAGTTCAAACGAAATTGTTTTTCTGCAGTCATCATTAGAGGAGTTCAGAGAAGTTTGGATGGGGCTTAGAGGGGTTTAGAGGGGTTTAGAGGGGTTCAGTGGGGTTCGGAGTGGTTGAGCGGGGTTTAGAGGGGGTTAGAGGGATTCAGATGGGTTAGATGGATTCAGAGGGGCTCGGATGTGGTTTAGATGGGTTCAGAGGGGTTCAGATGAGTCTAGATGCATTTAGATGGGATTAGAGGGGTTCATATGGGTTTAGAGGGTTTAAAGAAAAACATAGAAACATAGAAAATAGGTGCAGGAATAGGCCATCGGTCCCTTCGAGCCTGCACCGCCTATCATGGCTGATCATCCAACTCCGTACCCCGTACCTGCCTTCTCTCCATACCCCCTGATCCCCTTAGCCACTGGGGCCACATCTAACTCCCTCTTAAATATAGCCAATGAACTGACCTCAACTACCTTATGTGGCAGAGAATTCCAGAGATTCACCATTCTCTGTGTGAAAAATGTTTTTCTCATCGCGGTCCTAAAAGACTTCCCCTTATCCTAAAACTGTGACCCCTTGATCTGGACTTCCCCAACATCGGGAACAATCTTCCTGCATCTAGCATGTCCAAACCCTTAAGAATTTTGTAAGTTTCTAAAAGATCCCCCCCCCCAAAAGTCTTCTAACTTCTAGCGAGAACATGCCGAGTCTGCAGTCTTTCTTCGTATTAAAGTCCTGACATCCCAGGAATCAGTCTGGTGAACCTTCTCTGTACTCCCCCTATGGCAAGAATATATTTCCTCAGAATAGGAGACCAAAATTGTACGCAATACTCCAGGTGTGGTCCCACCAAGACCCTATACAACTGCAGGTTTAGAAGGGTTTCGAGGTGGTTAGATGTGTCCGTGGGCTTTAGAGGTCTTTCAAGGTGTTCAGAGGGGTTTGTAGGGATTTTATGGGGTTTGGGGGGGATTAGATGTGTTCAGGGGTGTTTAGAAGAGTTTAGAGGGGTTCAAAGGGGTTTATAAGGGGTTAGAGAGGTTTAGAGGGGTTCTGAGGTGTTCAGATGTGTTTAGAAGTGCTGAGAGGGGTTTAGAGGGATTCAGATGGGTTCAGAGGCGTTTAGAGGGATTTGGAGGGGGTTAGAGGAGTTCAGAGGGGTGTAGAGCAGTTCAGGGAGGTTCAGAGGCGTTTAGACGTGTTAACAGGGAATGTAAGTGGTTCACAGGGTTTTCGAGGTGTTTCGAGGGGTTTAAAGGGGGTTCGAGGCGTTTCAAGATGTTTAGAGGGGTCTCGAAGGATTTCAAGGGATCACAGTGGTTTAGAGGGGTTCAACGGGGTTCATAGGTGTTTCGACTGGTTTAGAGGGGATGTAGAGATGTTTAGAGCGGTTTCGAGTGGGTTCAGAGGGCGTTAGCGGGGGTTAGACGGATGAAAATGGGTTGGAAGGGGGTTGGAATGGTTTAGAGGTGTTTAGAAGGGGTTAGAGGCGTTTAGAGGGTTTCTGAGGTGTTCAGATGGATTTAGAAGGTTTGAGGTGTTTAGAGGGGTATAGTGGGGTTTCGAAGAGTTTAGAAGGGGTTAGATGCGTTTAGAGGGTATCTGAGGTGTTCAGATGGGTTTAAAAGGTTCGAGGGGTTTAGAGTGGGTGTAGATGGGTGTTTTGAGCGATTTATAGGGATTTCGAGGGGTTCAAGTGGCTTTAGAGGGGGTTAGAGGGATGAAGATGGGTCTAGAGAGATTCAGAGGGGTCCGCAGGGGGTTTAGAGGGGTTTAGTGGTGTTTAGAGGGGTTAGAACGGTTTAGGTGATTTCAGTGAGGTTCAGCGGGGTTTAGAGGGGGTTAGATAGGGTTGGAGGGTTTCTGAGGAGTTCAGATGGATTTAGAAGTTTCGAAGGGTTTAGAGGGGTTTAGTATCCGAAGAATCAGAGGGGTTCAGAGGGGTTGGAGTTCAGTGGGATTCAGAGGGGTTTGGAGGGATTTAAAGGGGTATAGAGGGGGTTAGAGGTGTTCAGAAGTGTTCAGAAGGGTCGCAGTCTAAGGATAAGTGGGAATTCCTTTAGGACCGAGATGAGGAAAACATTCTTTACACAGAGAGTGGTGAGTCTCTGGAATTCTCTGCCACAGAAGGTAGTTGAGGCCAGCTCATTGGCTATATTTAAGAGGGCGTTAGATGTGGCACTTGTGGCTAAAGGGATCAGGAGGTATGGAGAGAAGGCAGGTACGGGATACTAAGTTGGATGATCAGCCATGATCACATTGAATGGCGGTGCAGGCTGGAAGGGCCGAATGGCCTACTCCTGCACCTATTTTTCTATGTTTCTATGATTCTAATCAGAATCAGAATCGTTTATAGTCATTTGGACATAATTTCAAACGAAATTGCGTTTCTGCAGTCATCATTAGAGGAGTTCAGAGGGGTTTAGATAGGGCTTAGAGGGGTTTAGATGCGTTTAGAGGGGTTCAGAGGAGTTCGGAGTGGTTTAGATGAGTTTAAAGGTGGTTAGAGGAATTTAGAGGTGTTAGATGGGTTCAGAGGGGTTCGGATGTGGTTCAGAGTGGTTTACATTTGTTTACATGGGTTTAGAGGGGTTCAGAGGGGTTCAGAGGAGTTTTGGGGAGTTTAGATGGGGTTAGAGGGGTTCATATGGGTTTAGAGGGTTTAGAAGCGTTTCGATGTGTTTAGAGGTGTTCGAGGGCTTTAGCGGTCTTTCGAGGAGTTCAGAGGGGTTCAGAGGGGTTTAGAGGGATTTAAAGGGGTATAGAGGGGGTTAGGGGTGTTCAGAAGTGTTCAGAAGGGTTTAGAGGATTTCAGAGGTGTTTGGAAGGGTTGAGGGGCGTTTAAAGGGATTCAGAGGGCTGTAGAGCGGGTCAGAGCGATGAAGATAGGTCTAGACTGTTTCAGAGGATTTCGGAGGGATTTAGATGGGTTTAGTGGTGTTTAGAGGCGTTTACAAAGGCTTAGTTCCGAGGTTTAGAGGTATTTAGAGGGGTTCGGAGTGGTTCGGAGGTGTTTAGAGGGGTTTAGAGTGTTTCAGAGTGGTGCAGATGGGTTTAGGGGGGTTTTGATGGGTTTATAGGGGTTCAGAGGTGTTCTGGTGGCTTTAGAGAGGGTTAGAGGGATGGAGATGGGTCTAGAGGGATTCAGAGGTTCGGAGGGGTTCAATGGTTCAGAGGGGAGTAGAGGAGTTTAGAGGGGTTTAGAGTGGTTCAGAGTCGTTTCGAGGCGTGTCGAGGTGTTTAGAGGGGTCTCGAGGAATTTAGATAGGTTTAGAGGGGTTCGGTGGGGTTTAGAGGGGTTTAGAGGGGGTGTAGAGGGGTTTCTGATGGGTTCAGATGGGTTTAGGAGGTTCGATGGGTTTAGAGGGGTTTAGCATCAGAATAATCTGAATCAGAATCGTTTATAGTCAGTCGGACATAAGTTCAAAGGATATTACGTTTCTGCAGTCCTCATTAGAGAAACAGATGGGTTTGGATGGGGCTTACAGGAGTTTAGATGCGTTTAGATGGGTTTAGAGGGGTTCGGAGGGGTTCGGAGGGGTTTAGAGGGGTTTAGAGGGAGTGGAGGGATTTATAATACAATACAATACCGTTTATTGTCATTTGAACCTCATTGAGGTTCAAACGAAATTTAGCTTCTGGAGTTATACAAACAAGAAAAGAACCAAGACACAACACAATTTACACAAACATCCATCACAGTGAATCTCCTCCTCACTGGGATGGAAGGCAAAGTCGTATTTCTCCCCTGCACTCCCCATTCTCCTCCCGATGTCAGAGTCAAAGCCCCCGGCGGGCGATGGTAAATAAATCCCGCGGTCATTCAGGCCGCGCCGGGCGATGCAAGGCCGCGCTCCGGGTCTTGATGTTAGAACCCCCGGCAGGTGCTAGCAAGTCCCGCGGCCATGAAAGCTGCGCCAGTCGATGTAAGGCCCTGCTCCAGGTAATTTTAGACCCCGCAACTCGGGCGGGAGAACTTGCCGCCGCGGGAGCTCCGAAAAGCGGTCTCCCACCATGGACCCGCGAGCTCCCGGTGTTCCCATCCACCGGCCTGCAGCTGGAGCGTCCGAATCTCCGGGGTCGGGCGGTAGCAGCGCGCCACCACAGCTCCTCCCGTTCCGAACTCGGCCAGCCCCACGATGGTGAGTAGCGCGCAGCTCCGCGACTGGATCCCAGGTCCGGTTGGAGGTCGCTTCATGGTGCTCGGCCCCAACGGCAACGGAGACCCGACAGACGAAAGGTCGGGTCCTCCATACAGGGAAAGGATTTTAAAAGTTTCCCCCACCCCGCCACACATATGCAGCTAAAAGAAAAACACTAACTACACTCAAACGAGACAAAAAATAAATTAATTAATTTTTAAAAAATTTTAAAAAGACGGGCGGACTGCAGAGGCCTCTGCGACGAGAGTCGCGCCGCCCAACGCTGTAGTGATTTAGAGGGGTTAGATGGGTTCAGAAGGGTTCGGATGTGGTTTAGAGTGATTTAGACTGTTTAACATGGGCTCAGAGGGGTTCAGTGGGCTTCAGAGGAGTTTAGAGAAGTTTAAGAAGGAACTGCAGATGCTGGAAAATCGAGGGTATAGAAAAGTGCTGGAGATACTCACGGGTGCAGCAGCATCTATGGAGCGAAGGAAATAGGCAACGTTTCGGGCCTTCTTCAGACTGATGTATGGGGGGGGGGGTCCAAATGACTATATGTCCAGATGACTATAAACGATTCTTCTGATTCTTCTGATGCTAAACCTGTCAAAACCCCTTGAACCTTCTAAACCCAGCTGAACCCCTCAGAAACCCTCTAAACCCCTCTAAACCCCTCTAAACCCCTCTAACCCTCTCTAACCCCCTCTAAACCCCTCTAAACCCCTCTAAACCCCTCTAAACCCCTCTAACCCTCTCTAACCCTCTCCAAACCCCTCTAACCCTCTCCAAACCCCTCTAAACCCCTCTAACCCCTCTAACCCCCTCTAACCCCTCTAACCCCCTCTAAACCCCTCTAAACCCCTCTAAACCACTACAAACCCCGCTGAACACCCCCCTGAAATCATCTAAACCGTTCTAAACAGCTCTAAACAACTCTAAACCCCTCGGAACCCGTCTAAATAGCTCCAAACCCCTCGAACCCTCCATTAACCCCTCTGAACCTCTCTAAACCTCTCGAAATCCCTTGAAACCCCCCGAGACCTCTAAAGTCCACGAAACCCCTCGAAACCCTCTCAATCCCTCCAAACACCTCTGAACCTCCCTGAACCGCTTTACACTCCTCTTAACTCATTTAAACCCCTCCAAACCCATCTAAACCCCTCCAACCCCCTCCGACCCCCCCTCCGAACCCCTCCAGTCCCATGGAAACCACTCTAAAAACCCTCTAAACCCATCTGGACCCATCCGAACCCCTCTAAACATATCCGAACCCATCTGAGCCCCTGTAAACTCCTCTAAACCGCTCTAAACTCCCACGAACCCCTATGAAACCCTCTAAACTCCTCTAACCCCTTCCAACCCCTTCAGAACCCCTCGAAACCACTCTAACCTCCTCTAAACCCCTCTGCACCCATCTAACCCTCTCAGAATACCTCTAAACCAATCTAACCCCTCTAAACTCCTCTGAATCGCATCTGAACCCATCTAAACCCCTCTAAACCCCTCTAAACCTCCATTAAACACCACCAAACCACTCTAAATATGTCCGAACCCCCTCCGAACCCCATTAAACCATCTAACCCCCAATGAAACAACCAAAACCCCTCTAAACACATATAAACACCTTCCAAACCCATCTGAAACCTCTGGACATCTATAAACCCACCCCTGAACCCCTCAGAACCCCTCAAATCAGTCTAAACCCATCTAAACCACTACAAACACCTTGAAACTGCTCCAAGCCCCATGAACCTTTTGAAACCTTCTAAACCCCTCTAAACACTTCTGAACCCATCTGAACACCTCCAAACACCTCCAAACCCCTCTGAACCCCTCTGAACCCCCCTGAACCCCCGCAAAACCACAAGAAACCCCTCTAAACCATGTAAACCACTCTAAACCCTCTAAACACCTCTAAACACCTTTAAACACATCTGAACACGTATAAACAGATCTAAACCCCTGTAAATCACTCTGTACACCTCTGAACGCCCCTAAACCCCTTTAGAACCCGATAAACCCCCGATAAACCCACTAAACACCTGTGGAACACTCTGAACACCTCTAAACATATTTGAACCCCTCTGAAACCCTCTAAACCGCTATATAAGCCCTCTAATCCCCCTAGAAAGCACTCTAAACCCTTCTAAATCCACATAAACCCCTCTAAAACCCCCTCCGAACCCCTTGAAACCCATGGAACCCCCCATCTAAACCCTTCGAAACACCACTACTAACCCCTCTAAACCCCTCGAAACTCAAAACCCTTTTAAACACCTCTGAACCACTCTGAACCCCTCTAAACCGCTCTAAACCGCTCTAAACCCATACAAACCCCTCCAAAACCATCTGAACCCCCATGAACACCGCTAAACCCCGCGAAACCCCTCTAAATCCCTCTACATCCCTCTAAACACCTCACAACTCATCCGAAGCTCTATGAACCCCTCCTTAAGCCCTCTAAACGCCTCTAAACCCATCTGACCCCTCCAACCACCTCTAAACACCTCTGAATCCGTCTGAAGCACTCAAAATCCCTGTAAATCACTCTAAGCCTCTCCAACCCCATCCAAACCCGTCTGAACCCCTCTGAAGACTTCTAGCCCCTGCAAATCCCTCTAACCCTCTCCGAACGCATTTAGACTCCCCTCTGAACACATCTAAATCCCTATAAACCCTTCCAAATCCATTACAACCCCTGTCGAACACATCTGAACCCCTCTAAACGCATCTAAACACAACTAAACCCCTTTGAACCCCTTTAATGCCCTCTAAACCCCTCTAACCCCCTCTGAACACGTCTGCACCCCTCTAAACCCCTCCAAAACCCCCATAAACACCTCTAAACCCTTCTAATCCCATCTAAAGCTTATTTTCTGAAGATGGCGGACTGCAGGAGTTGTGTATGGCTGCTCTGCCTGCAGTCAGTCCTTTTACACCTTTTTTATTTTTAGTCCTGTTGAAAAACAAAATTACAAAACAGATCAGTGTGTCCATATACCATATATACATATATACACACATGAAACGCCTCGAAACCCCTCTAAACACCCACGAGCACATCTAAACACCTCTAAACCCTTCTAAAAACCCCCCTTAAACCCCTCCAAACCCCCTCTAAACTCCCGGTACCCACCATTCGAACCCCTCTAAACCCTTCTGAACCCTCTAAACCCCTCGAAATCGCTCTAAAACCGCTCTGAACCACTCTAAACCCCTCAACACCGCTCTAATTCCATGCAAACCTCTCTGAACCCCTTTGTGAACCCCTTTGAACCCCTCCAAACCCCACTAACGGCCTCGAAACACTTCTAAACCCCTCGAAACCTCCCTAATGCCCTCGAAACTACTTTAAACGCATCGAAACGCCTCAAAACCCGTCTAAAATCCCTTTAAACCCATCCAAACCCCCTCTAAACACCCCTGTACCTCTCCGACCCCCTCTAAACCCATCTGAACACCTCTGAACACATCCAAACCCTCTCTAAACACCTCTAAAACCCTCCAAACACCACTAAACCTCTCTGAACCCCTCTGAACCACTGCAATCCCCTCCAAACCTCTCTAAACCCCCCCCCCCAAAGCACTCTGGAACCCTCTAAACTACCCTAAACCCATCTAAACCACGCTATACGCCATTAAACCTCTCTAAATGTATGTAAATCCATCTACACCCAAACCTCTCTGAACCCATCTGAAACCCTCTAAACCCCTCTAAACCACTACTCCACTCTGAACCTATGTGAACCACTCACAACCCCCTCTGAACCACTCTGAAACACTCTATACCCCTCTAATCCCCTCTAAACCCCTCCGAACCACTCTGGTCCCCTCTAATCCACTCTAAACCCTTGAAACACCTCTAAATACCTCTAAGCCAATCGAACACCCTCTAAACCTCTCTCAACCCCCTAGGAACCGCTCTAACCCCCTATCGAGGGGTTAAGTGGGGCTTCGAAGGGGTTCGAGGGGTTTAGAAGGGTTCAAAGAGGTTTCGATGGTTTATAATGTTTTGGAAGGGTTTAGAGGGTTATAGAGGTTTAGAGGGATTTCGAGGGGTTTCGAGGGGCTTAGAGGTGTTTAGAGTGTTTCAGAACGGCGTGGAGGGATATAAAGTGATTTAGAGGGGTCTAGAGGGATTTAGAGGTGTTTAGAGGAGTTTAGTTTGGTTCAGAGCGGTTTGAAGTGATTTAGAGAGGTTTAGAGAGTTTTATTTAGAGAAATTTAGTGGCGTTTAGAGTTGTTTAGAGGGTTTAGAGGTGTTTAGAGGGGTTTAGAGGCTTTAGAGGTGTTCAGAGGTGTTTAGATGGGTGTGGATGTGTTCATAGGGTTTCAGAGGGTTTCGAAGGGGTTTAGACTGGTTTAGATGGAGTGTAGAGGGGATTAGAGGGGTTCAGAGGTGTTCAGAGTAGGTCGGAGGGGTTTCGAGGTGTTTGGAGGGGCACAGAGGTGTTTAGATGGGTTTTGAGGGGTTTCGAGGGGTTTCGAGGGGTTTAGAAGTTTTCAGATGTGTTCATATGTGTTTAGAGGGGTGTAGATGGGTTTAAAGTAGTTTCGAGGGCATTACAAGGGTATCGAGGGGTTTAGATTGGTTTAGAGGGCATTGAAGGGACTTAGGGAGGTTCAGAGGGGTTCAGAGGGGTTTGGAGGGATTTAGAGCGACAGAGGGGTTTAGAGTGGTTCAGATGTGTTCCGAGGGGTTCCGAGGGGTTCAGAGGAGTTTAGAGAAGTTTAAGAAGGAACTGCAGATGCTGGAAAATCGAGGGTATAGAAAAGTGCTGGAGAAACTCACGGGTGCAGCAGCATCTGTGGAGCGAAGGGAATAGGCAACGTTTCGGGCCTTCTTCAGACTGATGTATGGGGGGGGGGGGGGGAGTACAAATTACTATATGTCCAGATGACTATAAACGATTCTTCTGCATCTAAACATGTCTAAACCACTTGAACCTTCTAAACTCATCTGAACCCCTCAGAAACCCTCTAAACCCCTCCAATCCTCTCTAAACCCCTCTAAACCACTACAAACCCCGCTGACCCCCCCCCCCCCCCCCCCCCCCCGTGAAATCATCTAAATCGTTCCAAACAGCTCTAAACAATTCTAAACCCCTCGGAACCCGTCCAAACAGCTCCAAACCCCTCGAACGCCCCATGAACCCCTCTGAACAAGAAACACCCCCCCTCTGAACCTCCCTGAACCGCTTTACACTCATCTGAACTCATTTAAACCCCCTCCCAACCCCATCTAACCCCCTCCAACCCCCTCCAAACCCCCTCCGAACCCCTCCAATCCCATGTAAACCACTCGAAACCCTCTAAACCCCTCTAAACCCACCTGGACCCATCAGAACTCCTCTAAACATCTCCAAACCGCTCTGAACCCCTCTGAACACATCTAAACTCCTCTAAACTCCCACGATCCCCTATGAAACCCTCTAAACTCCTCTAAACCCTTCCAACCCCTTCAGGACCCCTCGAAACCACTCTAACCTCCTCTAAGCCCCCACTGCACCCATCTAACCCTCTCAGAATACCTCTGAGCCAATCTAACCCCCTCTAAACCCCTCTGAATCGCATCTGAACCCCCTCTAAACCCTCTAAACCTACATTAAACTCCACCAACCCCCCTCTAAACATATCTGAACCCCCTCCGAACCCCCTCTAAACCCCCAGTAAACCACCCAAAACCCCCTCAAAACTCCTCTAAAACCCCTTGCAAACTCATCTGAAAACTATGGACACATCTAAACCAATCTAAATCCGTCTAACCGCCCCCTGAACCCCTCAGAACCCCTCTAAATCCCTCTAAACCCATCTAAACCACTATAAACACCTCGAAACTGCCTCCAAGCCCCCACGAACCTTTGGAAACCCTCTAAACCCCCTCTAAACACCTAAACACTTCTGAACCCCCCCCTGAACATCTCTCAACCCCTCCCCCAAACACCTCTAAACCCCTCTGTACCTTTCGGAACCCCTCTAAACCCCTCAAAACCACAATAAACCCCTCTAAAAGCAGGTAAACCACTCTAAACCCTCTAAACCCCCTCGAAACACCTCTGAAAACGTATTAACCCATCTGAAACCCCTCTAAATCACTCTGAACACCTCTAAACCAACCCACCCTACAAACTCCTCTGAACTGAAACCCTCTAGTCCTATGTAACCCCCGTCCACAACCCCCTCCAAACATATTTGAACCCCCTCTGAACCCCTCTAAAACCGCCCTCTAATCCCCCTACAAACCCACTCTAAACCCCTTCTAAATCCACATAAACCCCTCTAAACCCCTCTGAACACCCTCGAAACCCATGGAACCCCCCTCTAAACCCCTTCGAAACACCACTAAATCCCTCTAAACCTCTCTAAATCCATACAACCCCCTCCAAACCCATCTGAACACCGCTGAACCCCCGCTAAAACCCCACTAAAGCCCGCTAACCCCCGATAAACCCCGCTAACCCCCTCTAAACACACCTCTCAACTCATCCGAAGCTCTCTGAACCTTTCTTAAGCCCCACTAAACGCCTCTAAACCCATCTGACACCTCCAACCACCTCTAAACACCTCTAAATCCCTCACCCTCTGAACCCATCTGAACCACTCAAAATCCCTGTAAAGCACTCTAAACCACTCCCAACCCCATCCAATCCCGTCTGAACCCCTCTGAAGACCTCCTAGCCCTTCCCTCTAACCCCCCTCCGAACCCATTTAGACCCCCCCTCTGAACACATCTAAACCCCTCTAAACCTTTCTCAATCCATCGCAACCCCCCGTAAACTACATTGAACACATCTGAACCCCTCTAAACCCCCTCTAAACACCACTAAGCCCCCTTTGAACCCCTTTAATACACTCTAAACCCCTCTATCTCGCCTCGGTACACATCTGAACCCCTCTAAACCCCCTCCAAACCCACTATAAACACTAAACCCTTCTAAACCCATCTAAAGCTTATTTTCTGAAGATGGCGGACTGCAGGAGTGGGGCGCCGTTGTGTATGGCTGCTCTGCCTGCAGTCCGTCCTTTCACACCTTTTTTATTTTTAGTCCTGTTGAAAAACACAATTACAAAACAGATCAGTGTGTCCATATACCATATATACATATATACACACATGAAACGCCTCAAAACCCTTCTAAACACCCATGAACACATATGAGCACCTCTAAACCCTTCTGAAACCCCCTTTAAACCCCTCCAAACCCCTCTAAAATCCTCCGTACCCCTCGCAACACCTACAACCCCCTCTGAACCACTCTGAACCCTCTCTGAACCCCCCGAACTACTCTGGAACCCTCTAAACTACTTTAACCCCCTCTAAACCACGCTATACGCCATTAAACCCCTCTACACCCCTCTAAACGTATGTAAATCACTCTAAACACAAACCTCTCTGAACCCATCTGAACCCCTCTAAACCCCTCTAAACCACTACTCCACTGAACCTCTGTGAACCACTCAAAAACCCCTCTGAACCACTCTGAACCACTCTATACCCCCTCTAAACCCCTCTAAACCCCTCCGAACCACTCCGGTCCCCTCTAATCTACTCTAAGCCCTCACGAACCCTTGAAACCCCTCTAAATACCTCTAAGCCCATCGAACCCCTCTAAACCTATCTAAACCCCCTAGGAACCGCTCTAACCTCCTATCGAGGGGTTAAGTGGGGCTCGAGGGGTTTAGAAGGGTTCAAGGGGTTCGAGGAGTTTAGAAGGGTTCAAAGAGGTTTCGATGGTTTAGAATGTTATGGATGGGTTTAGGGGGTTATCATGGTGTTTAGAGGGAGTTTGAAGGGTTTCGAGGGGCTTAGATGTGTTTAGAGTGTTTCAGAGCGGTGTGAAGGGATTAAGTGATTTAGAGGGGTCTAGAGGGATTTAGAGGTGTTTAGAGGAGTTTAGATTTGGTTCAGAGCGGTTGGAAGTGATTTAGAGAGGTTTATTTAGAGGGATTTGGTGGTGTTTAGAGTTGTTTAGAGGGTTTAGAGTTGTTTAGAAGGGTTTAGAGGGCTTTAGAGATTTTCAGAGGTGTTTAGAGGTGTGTGGATGTGTTCATAGGGTTTCAGAGGGTTTCGGAGGGGTTTAGAGTGGTTTGGATGGGGTGTAGAGTGGATTAGACGGGTTCAGAGGTGTTCAGAGAGGTTCGGAGGGGGTTAGAGGTGTTTGGAGGGGCACAGAGGTGGTTAGATGGGTTTGGAGGGGTTTAAATGGGGTTATAGGGGTTTAGAGGGGTTTAGAAGTGTTCAGATGTGTTCATATGTGTTTAGAGTGGTTTTTAAATGGGTTTATAGGGGTTTCGAGGTGTTTAAAGTTATTTCGAGGGCATTACAGGGGTATCGAGGGGTTTAGATTGGTTTAGAGGGGGTTGGATGGATTTAGGGACGTTTAGATGGGTTCAGAGGGGTTTGGAGGGATTTAGAGCGGCAGAGGGGTTTTGAGTGGTTCAGAGGTGTTCCGAGGTGTTCAGAGGGGTTTAGAGGGATTCAGAGGGGGTTCGGAGGTATTTAGATGGTTTTATAGGTGTTTCGATGGGTTTCGAGAGTTTCGAGGGATATCGAGGGGTTTCGAGGTTTTCTGAAGGGTTTCTAGTGGTTTCGATGGGTTTCTATGGGTTTAGTTTCAGAGGGGTGTGGAGGGACAAAGGGATTTAGAGGGGTTTAGATGGGTGTATAGGTGTTTAGAGGGGTTTAGACTGGTTCAGAGCGGTTTGGAGGGATTTAGAGCTGTAGAGGGGTTTATAGTGATTTAGAGTGATTTAGAGGGGTTCAGAGTGGTTCCGAGGGGAATAGAGTAGTTTAGAGGGGCTTGGAGAGGTTTAGAGGGGTTCAGAGGGATTTAGAGGGGTTTAGGGTTTAGTGGTGTTTAGATTGGTTTCCTCCAAAGCGACTTTGGAGGTTCGGCCGCTGGTCCAGGGGACGACATCGTCGGGAGCTCGCAGGTCACAGGTTAGTGACCTGTTTTTCCGGAGCTCCCACGGCAACAGCTTCGTCCGCTGAACTGGAGGGCGGCAGCTTCGGCAGCTTCGACCACCCCGGGCCGCGGAGTTTGAACCGGCCCGCTTGCGGAGCATTGTTCAGCCACGGGACTTACTTACCATCACCCGGTGGGGTCACAACATCAGAGGCCTGGATCGCCTCAGTGCTGAGAAAGAACAAGAAGGGAAGAGACAAGGACTTAAGATTTTTTCCTTCCATCACAGTGAGGAGTTGGCTGGTGAACTCATTGTGGTGGATGTTAAATTTGTGTTTATTGTGTGTTTTGTTATTCTATTATAACTGTGACTGCTAGGGAACGAAATTTCGTTCAGACCGAAAGGTCTGAATGACAATAAAGTTTCCATGATTCCAGATAAGACTGAAGGCAAATTGAATTGGGCAAACATACTATTCTTCATTTACTTCTAAATCTAGAGGCACGGCTATTATCATTCGTAAAGGTATACGGTTTAAATTAAAGAATACCATAACATATAAAGAGGGGAGGTACGTTATAGTCATGGGAGAAATTAATTCTACTACACTTACTTTGATAAATATTTATGCTCCTCATTTTGATAACCCCCAAAACTAGTGAACTCCTAAAGACATACATAAAAATACCAACATAACAGATGTATGGAGGATCGCTAATCCAGTAAGTAGGGAATATTCATTTTATTCAACATTAAACTTATTCACGTATTGATTATTTCTTAGTGAACAAGAAATTAATTCCATATACATATAATTCTAAATACCATAATATTATTATTTCTGATCACTCCCCGTTACCTAACTTTAAAATTAGAAGGAATGCCTAATAAAAAATCGTTCTGGAGGTTTAACCCCCAAATCTTAAACAACTCACAAGGTTGCACATATATAGAAGAGCAGATTATATTCTTCTTTGAGACAAATGGTACACCAGACATTTCACCCTCTTTATTGTGGGAAACTTTTAAGGCATTTATTAGAGGAAATATAATTTCATATCAAGCCATCCAAAATTAAAATAATAACACTGAACAATTGCAATTAGAACAAGAAATTAGACAATTATATTTAGAAGATGCAAAAGAACCAACTATAGATAAACATAATAAGATAACAATACTAAAATATAAATTAAATAAAATGTTATCGGCCACAATAATAAGATTATTTCTTGTTTTCTTGTTTTGTAATTTGTTCACCAAAACTTCGAATTTGGTGAACATGAATGAACTCTTAGCACGCCAGCTGAAAAACGGGAAACAGGAAATACGATTCCTAAAATTAAATCAGATAAAGGGGAATTACTAACACTACCTAAAGATATCAATGAAAGATTAGCTCAATTTTACCAAAATGTTTATACATCGAAAACCTCTGCAAATAATACTAAAATTACAAATTTCTTAGGCAATTGTAATCTTCCAAAATTAAATATGGTGGAACAAGCTCAGATTACACTTCAGGAAATAGAAGAAACAATAAATTCGTTGAAGAATGGCAAAACCCCAGGACCAGATGGCTTTAGTAATTAATTCTATAAAAAATTCTACGAGATAATTTCTCCACGCCTGCAAGATTTATATATACACGCTTTTAAAGAAAATAAACTGCCAGAATCACTAACTGAGTCAACTATTACACTTATACCTAAAATGATAAAAATCTACAAGACCCAGGCTCGTATAGAGCCATAGCACTCCTAAATATAGATACAAAAATATTAGCAAAGACCCTAGCGAGAAGATTGAGTAAACATGTTAGCAAATAAACCCAGACAAAGCGGGGTTTATACCGAAGGGACACTCATTTAACAATTTCAGACGGCTGTTTAATATATTGTACTTATATAAAACGGATTAAGACCTAGAAATTATTTCATTGGATGCAGGAAAAGGTTTTGATCAAGGAGAATGGCAATATTTATTCAAAGTATTGCAAAAATTTAATATGGGAGATAATTTTAATCTCATGGGTAAAATTATTACACGATAAGCCGACGGCTAGAATACTGACTAATAATATATTATCTCCGAAATTCCAATTAGCAGGGGGCAATAGAAAGGGGTGTGCATTATCGTCCCTGCTATTTGCACTAGTGATGGGGACTTTAGCAGAAAGTATAAGAAGACATGTGGATATTCATGGATATAATACCAAACACTCAAATAATAAAATATCATTATATGCAGACGACATATTATTATATATTACAAATATACTAAATTTAATAGAGGAATTTGGTTCCTTTCCAGGATATAGAATAAAGTGGAACAAAAGCGAAATTATAACGATAAAACCTCAAGAGCCGACACAGTATTTGGGCATCCCGATTACCTGAAAATATAAAGCATTACTCAACGCAAACTATATGCCTTTACTAAATTAAATTGGTTGATTAAATTTTGGAAAACACTGCCGATGTCCTTAATAGACAGAATAAACGCGATAACAATGATCTTCTGACCACAAATGCTTTACCTATTTCAATCAATACTAATATATTTACCAAAAAAAATCTTTAAAAATTCGATTCCGATATTGCAAACTTCATATGGGACTATAAATCACACAGATTTAAAAGAAAACACTTGTGTAATGCTAAAGAATCAGGGGGACTGACACTCCCTAACTTGTTGTATTACTTTTGGGCAGTGAATATTAAAAATATAATCTCTGTTTGGACAGTTCTGCCCAACAGGTAGATTGGATAAGAATTGAGAAAGATGATTGTTCCCCTTACAATATAGGAGCGATCCTTCTTTCCCCGATAAAACTGAACAATATAATATATAAGAAGTATCGAATCATTCACAGTATAATACGAATTTGGAAACAAATAAAATTAACTTTAAAATCAAGAAATGTATCGCTTCTTTCTCCAATAGCTAATAATCCCTCATTCAAACCATCTATTATTGATAAAAACGTTTATCCATTGGGAAAGAACATGAATTAAAATGATGGGAGATATGTATGAAATGGGAAAACGTTTATCATTCCAACAATTACAACTAAAATATAATTTGAAAAGTAATCAATATTTTAAATACCTTCAAATTCAAGATAAGATTTTCAAAGTCTACAGAGAGATTTGGGCCATTTGGAAAAGTGGGCTGAAAGATGGCAGATGGAGTTTAATGCTGATAAGTGCGAGGTGCTACATCTTGGCAGGACAAATCAAAATAGGACGTACATGGTAAATGGTACGGAAATTGAGGAATGCGATGGAACAGAGGGATCTAGGAATAACTGTGCATAGTTCCCTGAAGGTGGAATCGCATGTAGATAGGGTGGTAAAGAAAACGTTTGGTGCGCTGGCCTTTATAAATCAGAGCATTGAATATAAGAGTAGGGAAGTAATGCTAAAATTGTACAACATAGAAAAAATAGGTGCAGGAGTAGGCCATTCGGCCCTTCGAGCCTGCACCGCCATTCAATGTGATCATGGCTGATCATCCAACTCAGTATCCCGTACCTGCCTTCTCTCCATACCCCCTGATCCCTTTAGCCACAAGTGCCACATCTAACGCCCTCTTAAATATAGCCAATGAACTGGCCTCAACTACCTTCTGTGGCAGAGAATTCCAGAGACTCACGACTCTCTGTGTAAAGAATGTTTTCCTCATTTCGGTCCTAAAGGAATCCCCCCTTATCCTTAGACTGTGACCCCTTGTTCTGGACATTGTTCTTATCCTTAGACTGTGACCCCTTGTTCTGGACAAGGCATTGGTGAGACCAATTCTGGAGTATGGTGTACAATTTTGGTCACCTAATTATAGGAAGGATGTCAACAAAATAGAGAGTACAGAGGAGATTTACTAGAATGTTGCCTGGGTTCCAGCAACGAAGTTACAGAGAAAGGTTGAACAAGTTAGGTCTTTATTCTTTGGAGCGCAGAAGGTTAAGGGGGGACTTGATTGAGGTCTTTAAAATGATGAAAGGGATAGACAGAGTTGACGTGGATAAGCTTTTCCCATTGATGGTAGGGAAGATTCAAACAAGAGGGCATGACATGAGAATTAAGGGACAGAAGTTTAGGGGTAACATGAGGCGGAACTTCTTTACTCAGAGAGTGGTGGCTGTGTGGAATGATCTTCCTGCAGAAGTGGTGGAGGCAGGATCGATTTTAACATTTAAAAGTAAAGTGGATAGGTATATGGACGGGAAGGGAATGGAGGGGTATGGTCTGAGTGCAGGTAGATGGGACTAGGGGAAAATAAATGGTCGGCACGGACTGGAAGGGGCGAGAAGGCCTGTTTCTGTTCTGTGATTGTTATATGGTTATATGGTTATTATTTGAAAACATATATTGAAGGATAACAAACTCTAACCCCAGATTTATTAGAGGAAGGAATGAATAGAAAGGCAGAATCAAGCAATTTAATATCATATTTATATAATATAATTCTAAATATAGAAACACCAACGACATAGGCAATTAGAAGGGACTGGGAACAAGTGTTATTGATAAAAATTCCGAACGACAGATGGGAAAAGAAATCTATTATATGTACATAAATGTTCAATTGATGTAGGACATAACCTAATACAATTTAAAATGTTACATATATTATATTACTCAAAAACTAGACTGACTGAAATATTTCCAAACGTTTCCCCATCTGTGACATCTGTGACAACTTAAAATGCCACTAGAGCACATTCCTTTGTCTCTTGTACAAAACTGCATACATTTTGGAACGAAATTTTTGGAACTGACAAAACTATTCAACACAAATCTGAACCCCAATACAGAACTGATTATCTTTGGATCAATGGAAGAGGGAAGTAAACTAACTATATTACAAGAAGCTCTTCTTAATTACGGTTTAATAACAGCAAAAACACTTATACTCGAATTCTGGAAAAACGCAACCAAGCCAACTTTCAAAATGTGGATTTCAAATATGTCGGAAACGCTACATCTTGAAGAAATGCGATTCCTCCTACTATGCAAAGTAGACAATTTCTTAAAGACCTGGTCTCCTTTTACAAGCATATGGTGCAACATAACACAACTTTAGAAATTAATTGGTTCATAACCGGGTGACGGATGGGCGAAACTACGAAATAGGTATATCTCTCCTAATTTCGCTTTTCTCTATTTTCTATTTTCCTTTCAATCTTTTTTAGCTTTTCATCTCTGCTCTTTATTTCTTTCGCTATCTTTTTCTACTCGCTTGTCTATCTATTTCGACACTCTATATTTATTTTTTCTTTCACTGTTCTTTTATTATTAAATTCAAAATACGAAGTTGTACAAGAATGGTAATGTGCATGTATGTATTAGGTACTCAAGTACCACACTATTGTACTTACTTCTAACAAAAATTAAAACAATAATAAAAATAATAATAATAACTCTAAAACACCTCTCAACCCCTCAAAACACTTCTAAACACAGTTAAGCCACTCCAAACCCCTCTAACCCCAATTACGTATCTCTAAACTCCTCTAAACCCCTCTCAACCCTCTGAGCCTCTCTAAACCCCTCTAAACACTCTAAGCACCTCTAAACCCATCGAGACCCCTCTCAGACCCTCTAAGCCCCTCTAGCCCTCTAAACCCATCAAAACCCCTCTAAACCCCAGGTAACTTTCTGGGAAACTTTCATCGGACACCACTAGGAAACACTATGGGCAATACGGGCTGAAAAGATGAAGTACAAAGGGATGATGGCCATGAATATAAAGAAGGAAAGTAAAAACCTCTTAGATATGTTAAGGGAAAAACAGTAGCAAAGTCAAATGTAGGTCCCTTGAAGGTTGACACGGGTGAAATTATTATGGGCAACAAGGAAGTGGCAGAAGAGTTTAATAGGTTTTTCGGATTGTCTTCACCAAGGAAGGCACACACAATCTCCCAGATGAACTGGAGGAAGGGGGTAGAGGAACAAAAAGACATTTTCATTAGGTGAGATATACTATTGGATAGGCTAATGGGACTGAAGGATGATAAACCCCCTGGGCCCGATGGCCTGCATCCCAGGGTCCTCAGGGAGGCGGCTCTAGAAATTGTGGACTCATTGGTGATCAGTTTCCAATGTTCAATAGATTCAGGATCAGTTCATGTGGATTGGAGGATAGCACATGTTAACCCCCTTTTCAAGAAATGAGTGAGAGAGAAAACTGGAAATTACAGACCAGTTAGCCTGACTTCGGAGGTGGGAAAGATGCTGGAGCCAATTATTTAAGAGGTAACAATAGGGCATTTGGATAGCCGTAAATGGATTAGTCCATGTCAACATGGATTTATGAAAGGGAAATCATGCTTCACTAATCTTCTGGAATTTTCTGAGGATGTGACAAGTAAAATGGATGAAGGAGTGCCAGTGCGGCACTCTAGACTCTAGTGTATCTAGAATTTCAGAAAGCCTTTGATAAGGACCCGCACGGGTGACTGGTGACTAAAATTAGAGCACATGGTATTGGGGGTAGGGTGTTGACATGGATAGAACATTGGTTGGCAGGCCGGAAGCTAAGAGTAGGAGTGAACGGGTCCTTTTCAGAATGGCAGGCAGTGGCGAGTGGAGTGCCGCAAGGCTCAGTGTTGGGGCCGCAACTATTTACCATATATATTAATGATTTGGATGAGGGAATTAGGAGCAACACTACCAAGTTTGTGGAATACACAAAGCTGGGTGGCAGTGTGAACTGTGAAGAGGATATTAGGAGGTTGCAGGGTGACCTGGACAGGTTGACTGAGTGGGCAAATGCGTGACAGATGCTGTATAATATAGATAAATGTAAGGTTATCCACTTTGGCGGCAAAAACAAGGGGGCAGATTATTATCCCAATGGGGTTGGGTTAGGTAAGGGGGAGGTACAGCGAGACCTGGGTGGCCTTGTACACCGGTCACTGAAAGTTGGCGTGCAGGTACAGCAGGCAGTGAAGAAAGCTAATGGAATGTTGGCCTTCATAACAAGAGGATTTCAGTATCGGAGTAAAGAGGATCTTCTGCAGTTGTTTATAGCTCTGTTGAGACCACATCTGGAGTATTGTGTACAGTTTTGGTCTCCTAATTTGAGGAAGGACATACTTGTGATTGAGGCAGTGCAGCGTCGGTTCACGAGATTGATCCTTGGGATGGCGGGACTATCAAACGAGGAAAGATTGAAAAGACTAGACTTGTATTCACGAGAGTTTAGAAGGATGAGGGTGGATTTTTTAGAAACATATAAAATTATAAATGTACTGGACAAGCTAGATGCAGGAAAAATGTTCCCAATGTTTGGCGAGTCCAGATCCATGGGCCACAGTCTTTGAATAAAGGGGAGTTCATTTAAGACTGAGGAGAGAAAAAACTTCTTCACCCAGAGAGTTGTGAATTTATGGAATTCCCTGCCACAGAGCGCAGTGGAGGCCATTGATAATTTTAAGAGTGAGTTAGATAGAACTCTAGGGGCTAGTGGAGTCAAGGGATATGGGGAGAAGGCAGCCACGGGTTATTGATAGGGGACGATCAGCCATGATCACAATGAATGGCGGTTCTGGCTCGAAGAGCCGAATGGCCTCTTCCTGCACATATTTTCTATTAATCGAAACCACTGGAAAACACTCCAAACCCCTCTAACCGCCTCTAACCTATCTAAATACTCTCTAACTAACATTCTCCAACCCCCTCTAAACGCATCGAAACCCCTCGTAACCTATCGAAACCTCTCTGAACCACTCTACATACTTCGAAAGCAAACGGATTTGAGTATAGGAGCAGGGAGGTTTTACTTCAGTTGTATAGGGTCTTGGTGACACCACACCTGGAGTACTGCGTACAGTTCTGGTCTCCAAATCTGAGGAAAGACATTATTGCCATTGAGGGAGTGCAGAGAAGGTTCACCAGACTGATTCCTGGGATGTCAGGACTGTCTTATGAAGAAAGACTGGATAGACTCGGTTTATATTCTCTAGAATTTAGGAGATTGAGAGGGGATCTTATAGAAACTTACAAAATTCTTAAGGGGTTGGACAGGCTAGATGCAGGAAGATTGTTCCCGATGTTGGGGAGGTCCAGGACAAGGGGTCACAGCTTAAGGATAAGCGGGAAATCCTTTAGGACCGAGATAAGAAGGATTTTTTTCACACAGAGAGTGGTGGGTCTCTGGAAATCTCTACCACAGAGGGCAATTGAGGCCAGTTCATTGGCTTTATTTAAGAGGGAGTTAGATGTGGCCCGTGTCGCTAAGGGGATCAGAGGGTATGGAGAGAAGGCAGGTACGGGATACTGAGTTGGATGATCAGCCATGATCATATTGAATGGCGGTGCAGACTCGAAGGGCCGAATGGCCTACTCCTGCACCTAATTTCTATGTTTCTATGAAACCCCTCTAAACACTTCTAAGCCCCTCTAACCCCATCTGAACCTTTCTACGGACCACCTCTAAACCCTTCTAAGCCCATCTAAACCGCTCGCAACCCCTCGAAACTCCTCTGTAGCCCTCGCAACCCATCGAAACCCCCTCTAAACCCCCTCTCATCCCCTCTAAGCCGATCTAAAACCCCCTAAATCTCTATAAATCCATCTAACCACCTCTAACCCCCCTGTAAACACCTTTAAACCCCCTCAATGCGCACATAATCCCCTCTAAACCCCTCAAGTGTCCAGACTTAACAACAGCTTCACACAAGAAGCTGGTATCAACCCAAGATGATAGTTTCAACCGATGATACACACAAAATGCGAGAGTAACCAAGCGTGTCAGCAAGCATCTCTGGGAAATGGAGTCTCACAAAGGAACAGTGTGAGACCGCACAGACAAGCGATCCCCACACATTATCGATGTGCTACACACACTTGGAAAATTTATATTTAAATCTGTATATCTACAAACCTGTGCGTCGTTGGAGCTTGGGAGGAAACCAAAGACATTAATGATAAAACACCATTGATCAAGCATGTGACTCAACACAATACCAGATCAAAAGGAGGCTACAGAATTTTGGCTGTTGAGTAGAGCAACTACTCGTGGATAAAAACAACTTTTGTTATTTCTCGCTGTGGCAGCTTTGACAATTCTGAGTCGCCTCCCAGAGGGAAGTGATTTAAATAGTTTCTGGCCTGGGTGACAGGGGTCAGAGATGACCCGCTCGCTTCCTGGCTCTTGCAGTGTACAGTTCATCAATGGAGGGAAGGTTGCAGCCAATACTCTTCTCTGCTGATCGGACGATTCGCTGCAGCCTCCAGGTGTCGTGCTTGGTGGCTGAGCCAATCCAGACCATGATGGAGAAGGTAGAACAGACTCTACTATGGCCGTGTAGAATTGGACCAACATTGCCTGTGGCAGATTGTTCTTCCTCAACTGATGTGCCATTTTGACTGTTGAGTGGATGGTAGCCCCGCACTTAAGGTCCTTGGAGATGATGGTTCCCAGGAACTTAAAAGACTCCACTGATGTGACTGTGATGTTGTTGATGGTGAGTGGGGTGAGGGGTGGGGGAGCCTTCCTAAAGTCTACAATCAATTCCTTGAGCTGAGAAACACAGATAGAACATATGTGATCACAAATAGCTGGAGTAACAGCGCGGCAGGCAGCATCTCTGTAGAAAATCCACACGGTCACGGGGAAAACGTGTAACCATGCAGACGGCGGCCGTGGGCGGAATCTGAACCTGTGAGGCAGCAACTCGACCGCTGCGCCACTGTTTACTGGTGCCCTCCCCTAATTTCCGATTTACTGGTGCCATCTCCTAAATTCCCATTTACGGGTGTCCTCCCATAATTCACCATTTAATGCCCATTTATTAGTGCCCTCCCCTAATTCCCCATTTACTGAGGCTTCCTCTTTTCGCACCAGGCTCGCAGCTTGTGCGCCGGGCTCATAGAGACGAGGTTCGCAGCTTTCGCTGCAGGCTCGCACGTTTCGCACCAGGCTCGCACATTTAGCACCAGGTTCGCACTTTTCGGACAAGGCTGGCATTTTTCGTAGACGGCACGCACTTTTCGCACCAGACTCGCAATTTTCGCACCAGACTCGCACTTTTTTGCGCCAGTGTCTCAGCTTTCGCACGAGGATCGCACTGTTCGTACCAGGATCGCTCTTTTCGTAGCAGGCTCGAACGTTTCTCACCAGTATCGTATTTTTCGAAGGTGCCTCGCACTTTTCGCACAATCCTCGCATTTTTCGCAGCAGGCTCGCAGTTATCGTGCAAGGCTCGCACTTTTCGAACCCTTCTGCACCTCTATAAACCCCTCTAAACGCATCAGAAACCATGTGAACCCCTCTAAACCCATGTAAACTCATCTGAACCCTTCTGAATCCCAGTGACCACCTCCAAACCATTCTAAACCCTTTGAACCCATCTGAACATGCCTAACCCCCTCTAAAGCCCGCAACCCCGCTAAAACCCTCTAAACCCCTCTGATCCCCATTAAACGCCTCTAAACTCGTCCAAACACATCTGAACACATCTATCCTACTCTCAACTCCTCTAAACTCCTCCAAACCACTCTAAATCCCTCTGAAACCCCCGGAACACTCTAAACCACTCCAAACCCCTCCGAACCCCTTTGAACACCTCTGAAGCGCTCTGAACCGCTCTAAAGCTCTCTAAACAGCGCTAAACCACTCTAAACGCCTCTCAACCCCTCGCAACCCCTTTACCCCCCTACACCCCTCTGAACCCTTCTGAACCCATCTGGCCCCCTCTAACCCGCCCTAAACCGTTCTAAACACATTTGCACCACTCTAAACCCATCTAAAGCCCTCAAATCCCCTCTAAACAGGTCTAAACCCCCTCTGAATTAATCGAAACACCTCTAAACCCGTCTAATCCCCTCTAAACTCCTCTCAACCTCTCTAAACCCTTACTAACCGCTCTAAACCCACCTAAACCTATCTGAACACCCCTAAACGTCCCCAAACGCCTCCAACCCCTTATAAACCCATCTGAACCCCTCTAAACCACTCTGAACCCCTCTAAATCCATCTGAACCGCTCTAAACCACTCTATACCATCTGAACCACTCTGGACAACTCTAATCTCCACTAAATCTAAACCCATTTGAACCACTGAACAACACAAACCCCTCTAAACCCCTCTAAACCCATATGAACCCCCTCTGAACCCCCTCGGAACCCCTCTAACCCGCTCGAAACCCCTCCAAACTGTCGAAACCCCTCTATGCCCCTCTAACCCCTAACTACACCACCCTAAATCCCTCGAAATCACTCTAAAGCCATCGAAACCCCTCCAAACCCGTCGAAACCCCTGTAAACCCCGTAAACCCCATAGAAACCCCGCTATACCTACCAAACTATAAACCCCCCGTAAACACTTCTACACCACTCTAAACCTCTCTAAAACCTCTAAACCACTAAACCACTGTAAACCCCTCTAAACCCTCTAAAGGCCACCAAACCCCTCCAAACACCTCCAAACCCATCTAAACCCCCAACCCACTCTCCACACCCCAACCTCCACACCCATCTAATCCACTCTCAAACCCTGCAAATCCCTCCAGACATCTAAGCACCTCTAAACCATTCTAAATGCATCTAAACACCTCTAAACCCTTCCAAACCCTTGTAAACCCCTATACTCCAACCCCACCAAACTATCCAAACGCCTCCAAACCTCTCTAAACTCTATACCTCACTAAATCCCTCCAAATCCATCCAGGTCGCAGGCAAGCCATCTACATCTCTCTAACCCCTCTAAACCCCTCTAAATCCCACCAACCATTCCAAACCCCTCTGAACCCCACCAAAACAAATCTAAACCCCTTTAAACCCATCTAACCCCCTCCATACACCTCCAAATCCCTCTACACCATTCCAAACACTTCCAAACCCCACCAAACCACTCCAAACTCCTATAAACCCATCTAAACACCTCAAAAACCTCTAAATCCCTCGAAACCTCTCTAAACCAATTATAACCCATCGAAAACGATATAAACCCCTCTCAACGCCTCTAAATACCTACAAACCACTCCAAACCCCTCGAAACTCCTCCTCTCGAAATCCATCTAAACCCCTCCAAATCCCCCCAAACCCCTCAAAACCTTTATAAACCCCCCCAGAGCCTCTAAACCCGTCTAAGCCAATCTAAACCACTCTAAGTCCCTCTAATCATATCTAAACCCCTGTAAACATCTCTAAACCCATCTCAGCCCATCTACACCCCTTTAAATTCATCTAATCCCCCTTAAAACACATCTAAACCCCTCTAAACCCCTCAAATGTCCTGACAAGAACAGCTTCGCACAGGAAGGAGCTGCAGATGCTGTTTTCAACAATTGATGGACACAAAATGCTAGAGTAACCCAGTGTGACAGACAGCATCTCTGGAGAAAATGGTCTCGAAAAGGACCTGTGCGAGTCCACACTGACAAGCAATCCCCACACATTATCGATATCCTCCACACACTGGGGACAATTTGCATTTAAACCTGTACATCTACAAACGTGCACGTCTTTGGAATTTGGGAGGTAACCGAAGATGTCGGAGAAAATCCACGAAGTCAGAGGGAGAACGTACAAACTCCGTACAGACAGCACATTTGGTCGGGATTGAACCCGCGTCTCTGGCGCTGTAAGGCAGCAACACTACCCCTGTGCCTCAGTGCTGGATATCTTGAGCTGGGAAACATAGATATAACATTAGTGGTCACAAAAAGCTGGAGTAACTGCGGGGCAGCCCGCATATCTGGAGAAAATCCACGCGCTCACGGGGAGAGCGTACCACCATGCAGACGGCGGCCGTGGTCGGAATCGAACCTGGGTTTCTGAACCTGTGAGGCAGCAACTCTACCGCTGTACCACTGTTTACTGATGCCCTCCCCTAATTCCCCATTTACTGAGGCTAGCTCTTTTCGCACCAGGCTCGGAGCTTGTGTGCCCGGCTCGTAGTTTGCGGACGTGGTTCGCAGCTTTCGCATCATGCTCGCAGTTGTCGCACCAGGCTCGCAGTTGTCGCACCAGGCTCGCACATTTAGCACCAAGCTCGCACTTCTCGCACGAGCTCGCAATATTCGGTCGAGGCGGGCATTGTTCGCAGACAGCTCTCACATTTTGCACTAGGCTCGAACTTTTTTTGCGCCACGCTCGCAGTTTTGGCACCAGGATCGCAGTTTTCGCACAAGGGTCGCGCTGTTGATACCAGGCTCGCTCATTTTCGTAGCAGGCTCGTATTTTTCTCACTAGTCTTGCATTTTTTGCAGGCGCTTCGAATTTTCGCGAAACCCTCGCACTTTTCGCACCAAGCTTGCATTTTTCGTGCACGGCTTGCACTTTACAAGCTCCTCGAAACCTTCGAAACCCCTCGAAATCCCCCTAAATCCCTCTAAATCCCTCCAAATCCCCCTAAACCCCTCTGACACCTCTAATCCCCTATAAACACCTCGGATGTGGCGGCGCTGCCTTGCAGCTGTGGCTCACCTGCAGTCCGTGATGACTTTTCTTTTTTTTGGTTCTTTTCTTTTCCCGTTTCTGTTTATTTTAGTTTGTTGGGTTGTGTGTGTGTGTGGGGGGGGGGATGAGAGGATTGTTTTTGGTCTCTTCATTCGGGGGGCTGCGACCTTTTCTTGTCGTATCCCCGTCTCCGGCTCCGTCTAAGGCGCTGAGGCCTAATAGCGGAGCTGGCGACCTCCAAAGGGGACCGAGCTCGAGGATCCGGAGGCAGACCCAGGACTTACTTACCTTCGCGAAGCTGGCCGACTTCGGCGCTGTGGGGGGGTTCCGCCGGCGGTGACCCGATTTCGGAGTCTCGGAGGTGCGGCCGCAGGCCCGGTGGACGATGGCGTCGGGAGCTCGCAGGTGACGGGTTGGTGATCTGTTTTTCCGGAGCTCCCGTAAAAACAGCTTCGGCCGCTGGACTGGAGGGCGGCAGCTTCAGCAGCTTCAAGGGTTAGAGGGGCTTAGAAGGGTTTAGAGGTATTTAGCGGTGCTTAAATGGGTTTAGATGGGTTTAGCTGCGTTTCGAGGAAATCAGATGTGGTTAGAGGGATGTTGAGGGATTTAGTGGGTTTTAGAGTGCTTTAGAGGGGTTTAATGGGGTTTGGAGGGGTTTAGTGGGGTTTCGCAGCAGGCTAGCACTTTTCCCACCTGGTTCGCACAATGAGCACCGGGCTCTCACATTTCGCACCAGGCTGGCACTGGAAACGCCTCTGAATCTCACTGAACACTTCTAAACTCCTCTAAGCCCATCTAAACCTCTCTAAACACCTATGACCCCATGTGAACCCATCTAAACCCATCTAAACCCCTCTAAACGCCTCGAAATCCCTATAACCCCCTCTGATCCCCTCGAAACCCCGCTAAACCCATCTAAACACCGCTAAACACCTCTAAACCCATTCTAAGCCCCTCTAACCCTCTCTAAACACTGTATGCCCCTCAACGCCCCTCTAAACCCCTTTAAACTCCTCTAAACCCCTCTAACCCCTCCGAACCCCTCTACACCCCTCGAAATCCCTCTTAACACCTCGAAACCCCTCTAAACTGCTCTAAACCCGTCTCAACCCCTACAAACACCTCAAATGCACTCTCAACCTCTCCAACCCACCTACACTCCCGCCTAAACACCGTTATAGCTCATAAACCCTTCCAAACACCTCAAACACCCTCTAAACTCACTAAACCCCTCGAAGCCCATCGAAACCCCTCTAAATCCCTCATAACCCCTCGAAACCGCTCCAAACCTCTCGAAAACGCTCTAAATCCCTCTACCCGCTCTAAACACCTCGAGACCTCTCGAACTCCCGATAAACAAATTCAATCCTCTCTAAACCCCTATTAACCGCTCAAAACCCTTCTAAACCCTCCAAATCCCTCTAAATCCATCTAAACCGCTCCAGACACCTCTAACCCGCTCTAAACCCCTCAAATGTCCTGACTCAAGAACTGCTTCGCACAGGAAGGAGCTGCAGATGCTGGTTTCAACCGAAGATAGACACAAAATGCTAGAGTAACCCAGCGTGACAGACATCATCTCAGGAGAAAAGGGCATCGAAAAGAACCTGTGCACGTCCGCACAGACAAGCGATCCCCACACATTATCGATGTCCTACACACACTGGGGACTATTTACTTTTAAACCTATATATCTACAAACCTGTGCGGCTTTAGAGTTTGGGAGGCAATGGAAGATGCCGGATAAAATCCACGCGGTCAGAGGGAGAACGTACAAACCCCGTACAGACAGCACCCTTGTTCGGGATTGAACCCGCGTCTCCGGCGCTGTAAGGCAGCAACACTACCGCTGTGTCACCGTGGTGGAAAGCTTGAGCTGAGAAACACAGATATAACATATGTGCTCTCAAAAAGCAAATGTAGGTGCAGGGCAGGCAGAATCTCTGGCGGAAATCCACGCGGTCACGGGGAGAACATACAAACCATGCAGACGGCGGCCGCGGTCGGAATCGAAATAGGGGTCTCTCACTGTGCGGCAGCAACTCTACCGCTGCGTCATTGTTTACTGGCCACCTTCCCTAATTTCCCATTTAGTGATGTCCTCCCCTAAATCCCCATTTAATGCTGCGCTCGTCTAATGCCCCATTTATTAGTGCCCTCCCCAAATTCCCCATTTATTGAGGATTGCTCTTTTCGCACCAGGCTCGCAGCTTGTGCGCCCGGCTCGTAGTTTGCAGACGAGGTTCTCACCTTTTGCAGCAGGCTCGCACTTTTCCCACCTGGCCCGCACATTTAGCACCGGGCTCACACTTTTCGCACCAGGCTCGCACTGGAAACCCGCCTGAACCTCTCTGAACACCCCAGAACCCCTGTGAACACCTCCACTACACCTGTCCAAACCCCTCTAAACCCCTCTGAGCCGCTGCGAACCTCTCTCAACCCTCTGTAAACACATCAGAACCCCCTTGAACCACTGTAAACTCCACTAAACCCCTCGAAAGTACTCTAAAACCCTCTAAACCCGTCGAAATCCCTCTAAGCCCCTCTGATCCCCTCGAAACCCCGCTAATCCCATCTAAGCGCCTTTAAGCACCGCTAAACCCTTCTAAGCCCATCGAACCCTCTCTAAACACCTGTATGCCCCTAAAAGCACCTCTAAACTCCTTGAGACTCTTCTAAACCCCTATAGACCCCTCGATATCAATCGAAACCCCTCTTAACACCTCGAAACCCTTCTAAAGCCATCTAAACTGCTCTAAACCCGTCTCAATCCCTACAAACCTCCAATACTCTCTCGGGGGTAAACAAAAGGCTGGAGAACCTCAGCGGGTGCAGCAGCATCAAAGGAGCGAAGGAGATAGGCGACGTTTCGGGTCGAGACCCTTCTTCAGACTGGTCACGGATCAGGGAAAGGAGAGATATAGACGGCGATGTGGAGAGATAAAGAACAATGAATGAAAGATATGCAAAAAAGTATCGATGATAAAGGAAACAGGCCATTCAACCACTCTAAACCGCTCCAACCCACCTACAAACCCGTCTAAACCCCTCTATAGCCCCTAAACCCTTCCAAACATCTCAACAATCCGCTAAACCCACTGAACCCCTCGAAACCCTCTAAATCCCTCATAACCCCTCGAAAGCGCTCTAAATCCCTCTAAACCGCTCTAAAAACCTCGAGACCTACCGAACTCCCTCCAAATCCATTCAATACTCTCTAAACCTCTCTAAACCCCTCAAACCCTTTTCAAACCCCTCTAAAACCCTCCAAATCTATCTAAACCGCTCCAGGCACCACTAAACCGCTCTAAACCCCTCAAATGTCCTGACTGAAGAACTGATTCGCACAAGAAGGAGCTGCAGATGCTGGTATCAACCGAAGATAGACACAAAATGCTAGAGTAACCCAGCGTGACAGACATCATCTCAGGAGAAAAGGGCATCGAAAAGGACCTGTGCGCTTCCGCACAGACACGCGATCCCCACACATTATCGTTGTCCCACACACTGGGGACCATTTACATTTAAACCTGTATATCTACAAACCTGTGCATGTTTCGAATTTGGGAGGAAATGACATATAACATATGTGATCACAAAAAGCTGGTGTAACTGCAGGGCAGGCAGCATCTCTGGCGAAAATCCACGCGGTCACGTGGAGAATGTACTAACCATGCAGACGGCGGCCACGGTCTGAATCCCCTACATCCCCATTTACTGGTGTCCTCCCCTAATTCACTATTTAATGCTGCACTCCTCTAATGCCCCATTTATTAGTGCCCTCCCCTAATTCCCCATTTACTGAGGATTACGCTTTTTGCGGCGACTGCCGAAGCCTCAAATAGGCACCGACCTCGAGTGAACTAAGTTGAGGAAGACTGGACTTTTTGGTGGTGCCTTCGCTCACAGTAGAAAATGTTGATTCAGCTGTGGGGGGACGTTTCATGTTAAACTCTGTAGTGCGTTGTGTCCCCTGTAAAGACCTCTAAACCGCTCTAAACCCCTCTAAGCCGATCGGAACCCTTCTAAAACCCTCTAAAACCTTCTAATCTCCTCTAAGCACCTCTAAACCCCTCTGACCCCCTCTGATTCACTGTAAACCCCTTTAAATCCCTCAGGAGCCTTCTAATACGATATAAACCTATCCGAACCAGTCTGAACCACTCTCAACGCATCCAAACCCCCAAGAGCCTTCTAATCCCATTTAACCCCTCTAAACCTCTCTGAACTCATGTGAAGTCCTCTGAATCATTCTAAACCCATCTAAACAGGCTCTAAACCCTTCTGAACACCTCTAACCACCTCTAAAACATTCTAATCCCCTCTAAACACCTATAAACCCCGCTGAACCCCTCTGAACCCATCTAAACACATCCAAACCACTCTAAACACCACTGAACCCCTCTAAACCTCTCGAACCCCCTCTGAACCCCCTCTGAACCCTTCAAAATCCCTCTGAACCTCTCTAAACCCCTCTAAGCATGTAAACACCTCGAAACTCCCCAACATCCTTCTGAACAGCTAACAAGCCTTCTAAATCCCTCTGAACCCTCTTATCCACTGTAAACCAACCAAAACACATCTAAATCCCATTATTCCCCTCGAAACCCCTCGAAATCACACGGAATCCCTCTAGAACCCTCGAAACCCCTCCGAACCTCTGAACCCCTCTAAACCCCCTAAGAACCCCTCTGAAACCATCTGAAACAGCCTAAACCCATGTAATGCCCTCTGAACACCTCTAAACCGCTCTAAACCACTGTAAACCCCTATAAACCCCTCTAAACCCCTCCAAACCGATCAAAACACCTCTGAACACCTCAGAAGACGTGCGAAGTGCGTGGTGAGTGTGTAATTCTCTGCCTCAGAGGGAGTTGGAAGCTGTTTCCCTGGATGCTTTCACGAGAGGGCTAAATACAGCTCTTAAAATAGCGGAGTTAAGGGATATGGGGAGAAAGCAGGAACGCAGTACTGATTGTGGAAGATCAGTAATGGTCACATTGAATGGCGGTGCTGGCTCGATGGGCCGAATGACCTACTCCTAAACCTATTGTGTATTGTCTAAACACCGCTAAATCCCTCTGAACCCTTTTAGACCACTCTGAACTCATCTAAACCCCTTTAAAAGCTTTCGATACTGTGGATCATGCCTTATTGTTACAAAGACTATGCAGCATCGGTTTGTCTGATCAAGCTGTCTGTTGGTTTAAAAATTATTTATCAGGCAGATTCCAGTGTGTGCGAGCAGAAGGTATTACTTCTAGCTCTCTTAATGTATCAAAGGGTGTGCCACAGGGATCGGTTCTAGGACCTTTATTATTTACTATTTATATTAATAGTCTAGATCATAAAGCAGCGAACGCAAATTTTCACTTTAATGCTGACGACACAGTGATATATTGCTCTGCGTCTACCCCAAATCAGGCATTTAACACTGTGCAACGTAACCTGTGTGATTTCAAACTTGTTTTAAATGCTGACAAGACAAAGCTCATGCTGTTCATTAAAGCTAAATCAAAGCCCTCTATCACCACTTTGCAGGGCTCTGTGGTTGAATCTGTGTCTCAATATAAATATCTGGGAATTATAATTGATGATTCTCTCTCTTTTAAATCTCATATCCAGCAACATGTGAAAGAACTAAAGATAAAATTAGGTTTTTACTTTAGAAACAAATCTTGTTTTTCTTTTGAACCCAAAAACAGACTTGTTGCTGCGACGTTTATGTCTGTGTTAGACTATGGTGATGTTGTATATATGAATGCATCGTCAAAATGCCTACAGTCTTTGGACACGGTGTACCACGGAGCACTGACATCTGTTACAAATTTTAAAACCCTCACGCACCACTGCTCTTTGTATGCTCAAGTTGGATGGTTTGCCCTGTCCACCCGCAGACTCCATCATTGGCATATCCTTATTTATAAGACTATCTTCGGTGTTCTTCCTTCATACCAGCAGAAGTATGTAATTCGAAAAAGCACAGGAACTTATCAGCTCCGCTCTGAGGTCTTGGTCTTACTAACTGTACCTAATATCCGTACTGAACTGGGGAAAATGGCATTTAGTTATGCTGCCCCCTTCGCATGGAACCAGCTGCATAATGAACTGAAACTTAAGGAGCTGGTTTCTATAAACAGATTTAAATATTTTCTTAATGATGTTGAAGCGGGCTCTTCTGTCTGCACATGCTTTGTTTGATGATGTTATGACTGTGACTCTATTTATATGTTCTCTGTTGTTTTTAAATTATTGTCTGTAACTGGGGAACTGTGCTGCTGCCTGTCTTGGCCAGGACTCCCTTGTAAAAGAGATTTTCAATCTCAATGAGATTTCTCCTGGTTAAATAAACGTTAAATAAAAATAAAAATAAATACAATTAAACCACTCTATACCCCTTCAAACCCCTCTGGACCCCTCTGAACATATTTGAACCCCTCTGAACCACTCTAAACCACTCTAAACCCCCACTATACCCCAATAAACTCCTCTCATCATTTCTGAACTACTCAAAAACCTCTAAACACTTCTAAACAACTCTACACTCCTCTAAACCCATCTGAACTCCTCTAAACCTCTCTCAACCTTTTCAAACCTCTCTGAACACCAGTGAACCCCTCGAAACCGCTGGAAACCCCTCTAAAGCCATCTGAAAACCTCGGAATCCCCTAAACACATCTGAAACACTCTGAACATATGTAAACCACTCTAAACCCATCTAAGCCACTCTAAACCTCGCTAAATCCCTCTGAACCTCTCTAAACCCCTCTAAACCACTCTAAACACCCCTGAACTACCCTGAACCCCTCTAAACCCCGCTAAAGTCACCTAAACCACTCTAAACACCTCTAAACCCCTTTAAGCCCCATCAAAACCATTCTATACCACTACGAACCTCTATAAACACCTCTAAACCCTTCTAAACCCCTCTGAACTCATCTGAACCCTTCTGAACATCTCTAAACCCATATAAACGTATCCAAACCCATCAGACCCCTCTGAAGCCCGATTAACCACTCTAAATCCCTCTAAACAGATCTGATTTAAAGCCTTCTAAAGTCCTCTGAACCTCTGTGAGCCACTCTAAACCCCTATACACCCTTCTAAATCCCTCTAAACCGCCATGAACCTCTCCGAACCCCCTGTAGGCTCCTCTAACCCCTTCTAAACCACTCTGAACCCCCTGTGAAACCCTGTAAATCCATCTAAACCCATCTAAACGCCGTCAAACCCCTTTAAAACAATCTGAACCGCTCTAAACCACTGTTAACATTTCTAATCCCCTCTAAACGCATCTGGACACCTCTACACCCCTCTAACCCCCTCTGAATCGCTCTAAACCCCTATAAAACCCTCTAAACCCATCTAAACCACTATATACCCCCCAAAACTAGTCTAACCCCCTCTAAACATCTCTACACCCCTCTAAGCCATTCTGACCCCATATGAACCCCTCTAATACCCTCTAAATCATTCGATACACCTCTGAACCCCTCTGAACCCTTCTAAACACCTCGAAAGACATGTAAAGCCCTCTAAACCTCCTTGAAACCCTCTGGAACTTCTAACGACTCAAAACTCCTGTAAACCCTTATAAACACATCTGAACCCCTCTGAACATCTCGAAACCCCTCTAAACCACTCAAAACCCCCGGAGCCCCTCTGAACACATCTGCATCCCCCGCAACTAATCTAAATCACCCTAAACCCCTCCAAACCCAGCTGACCACCTCTCAACCCCTGTACACCCATCAGAAAACCTCTAAACCCCCCAGAATGCAAACAAGAGTGCTGGTGAAAATCAGCGGGTGCAGCAGCGTCTATGGAGCGAAGGAAATAGGCAACAGGCGAGAAATAGTATTGGGTAGGCTAATGGGAATGAAGGATGATATATCCCTGAGGGTCTGCATCCCAGGGTCCTCAGGGAGGTGGCTCTAGGAAATCGTGGACGCAATGGTGATTATTTTCCAATGTTCAATGTATTCAGGATCAGTTCCTGTGGATTGGAGGATAGCTAATGTTATCCCACTTTTCAAGAAAGGAGCGAGAGAGAAAACGGGGAATTGCAGACCAGTTAGCCTGACTTAGGTGATGGGAAAGATGCTGGAGTCAATTATTAAAGAGATAATAATGGGGAATTTGGATAGCAGTAAAAGGATTAGTCCAAGTCAACATTGATTCATGAAAGGAAAATCGTGCTTGACCAATCTTCTGGATATTTTGAGGATGTGACAAGTAAAATGGATGAAGGGATGCCAGTGCATGTAGTGTATCTAGACTTTTAGAAAGCCTCTTATAAGGTCCCGCACGGGAGACTGGTGACTAAAATTACAGCACATGGTATTGGGGGTAGGGTGTTGACATGGATAGAAAATTGGTTGGCAGACCGGAAGCAAAGCGTAGGAGTGAACGGGTCCTTTTCAGAATGGCAGGCAGTGGCGAGTGGAGTGCCGCAAGGCTCGGTGTTGGGGCCGCAATTGTTTACCATATGCATTAATGATTTGGAAGAGGGAATTAGGAGCAACGCTAGCATGTTTGCAGATGACACAAAGCTGGGTGGCAGTGTGAACTGTGAAGAGTATGTTAGGAGGTTGCAGGGGGACCTGGGCAGGTTGCGTGAGTGGGCAGATGCATGGGAGATGCAGTAAAATAGAGATAAATGTGAGGTTATCCACTTTGGCGGCAAAACCAAGGGGGCAGATTATTATCTCAATGTGGTTAGGTTAGGAAGGGGGAGGGGGGGGGGGTACAGCGAGACCTGCAGGCAGTGAAGAAAGCTAATGGAATGTTGGCCTTGAGAACGAGAGGATTTCAGTATAGGAGTAAAGAGGTTCTTCTGCAGTTGTATAGGGCTCTGGTGAGACCACATCTGGAGTATTGTGTACAGTTTTGGTCTCCTAAGTTGAGGAAGGACATCCTTGTGATTGAGGCAGTGCAGCGTAGGTTCACGAGATTGATTCCTGGGATAGCGGGATTGTCCTATGAGGAAAAATTGAAAATACTAGGCTTGTATTCACTGGAGTTTGGAAGGATGAGGGGGATCTTATAGAAACATATAAAGTTATAAAAGAACTGGACAAGCTAGAAGCAGGAAAAATGTTCCCAATGTTGGGTGAGCCAGGGGCCACAGTCTGAGAATAAAGGGGAGGTCATTGAAGACTGAGGTGAGAAACAACTTCTTTACCCATTTGTGAATTTGTGGAATTCCCTGCCACAGAGGGCAGTGGAGGCCAAATCACTGGATGGATTTAAGAGAGAGTTGGATAGAGTTCTAGGGGCTAGTGGAGTCAAGGGATGTGGGAGAAGGCAGGCATGAGTTATTGATAGTGGACGATCAGCCATGATTACAATAAATAATGGTGCTGGCTCGAAGGGCCGAATGGCCTCCTCCTGCACCTATTTTCTATGTTTCTATGTAAGAACCCCCGTGAACACCTCTAAACCCCTCTAAATAGCACTAAATACCTCTAAACCCCGCTGAACCCCTCTGACCCCTCTAAACCCCTCTAAACCCCTCTAAAGCCCTCTAAAGCCCTCTGAACTGTTAAACCCCTCTAAACATATCTGAACCCCTCTAAACCACTCTAAACCCCTCTAAACTACTCGAACCCGCACTAAACCACTCTAAACCCCTCTAAGTGCCTGCAGTCCGTCTTTTCAACTTTTAGTCTGAAAACATTTTTATTTTGGAGGTCTGGTCTTTTTATGCCGGGGGATGGGGGGGGGGGGGGGGGCTGGGGAAACAGATTTTTCTCAAGCCCACAAGGTCGGAGATGCAGTTTTCCTCCGAGCTGCATCTTCGCCCTCTCTTCGTGGCCAACCAGCGGGACTGGAGCGGCGTTTCCTGCCGGGACCGTTCTGAACTACAGCTTCGGCGGCGGCGCAGCGCTGAAGCACCGTGTGGTAAGCACCGGAGTGCCGACTTCTAACATCGCGGAGATGTGGCTACAGGCGTCCAGCCGCGGGCGGCGCTGACTTGGAACACTGAGGAGCCCGGGATCTCTCGCCGAGATCGCCAGCGACGGGAATGAAGCGCCCGTTCCAATTAGTCCAATGCCGCTGAAGAGTGTTCTCCCGACCTGTATCACCGGGCCGCCGTTACGGCGCTACCGAAGCCTCAAATAGACCCCGACCTCGGGTGACCTATATTGAGGAGGACTAGACTTTTTGGTGGTGCCTTCGCTCACAGCAGAAAATGTTGATTCTGCTTCCTTTCAAAATGTTGATGTTGGGGGGACGTTTCACGTTATACTCTGTAGTGTGTTGTGTCTCCTCTAAACCGCTCTGAATCTCCTGTGAAGCACTCTGTAGCCATCTAAACCACTCGAAACATCATCTAAACCCCTCTAAACCGATCTGAACCCCTCTAAAAGTTACTAATCTCATCTAAGCACGTGTAAACCCCCCTGAACCCATCTGATTCACTCTAAACCCGCTAAACCCGTCTAAACTCCTCTGAACCCATCTAAACTCATCTGAACCCATCTGCACCCTTCTAAACAAATCTAAACACTAGAAACGCGTCTAAACCACTCTGAACCGCTCTAACCTCATCTATACCCATCTGAACCCCTCTTAAGCCATTCTAAACCCCTCTGACCCCCTTCCGAACACCTCTAAATCCATCCAAACCCCTCTGACCCCGTCTAAACCCCTCTAACCCCCTCTATACCCATCTCAACCCGTCTAAACGCATCTAAACCCTTCAAAAGCTGTCGATACCCCTCTAAACCCATCTGCACCCGTCTGCACCACTCTAATCGCATCCAAACCCCTCAAGAGCCTTCTATTCCCCTGTAAACCTCTCTAAATCTACCTGACCCATGTACACTCCTCTACACCCAACCCCGCTAAACCGGTCTATACCCCTCTAAATCCCTCTAAACCCCTTCCAACTACTCTAAATCCCTCTAAACCCCTTTGTAACACCTATGAACCCATGTAAACCTATGTAAACCCCACTAGACCCCTCTAAACCCATGTGAACACCTCTATACACCTCGGAACACCTCTGAACACCTCTGAACCCATCGTAACCCCACCCACCACAACCCCCTCCGAACCGCTCAAAACCTATCTGAACCCCTCTAACCCCCTTTAAACCCCGTCTAACCACATCCAAACCCATGTGAACCCCTCTAAACCACATTAAACCCCTCTAGAGCGCTCTGAACCCATCGGAATCCCTCTAGACCACCTCTAAACCCATCTGGACCCATCTGAACATTTCGAAACCACTCTAAACCTCTCTAAACCTCTCCAAACCCCGCTATACATCTCCAAAGCGCCCTAAACACTGTAAATCCCTCTGAAACCCTCTAAAGGCACCCAAACCCCTCTAACCCATTCTAACACCCTCTAAACCCTCTGAATCCATCTAAACGCCTTAAACCACTCTGAAACCTTATAAATGCCTCTGGACCTATATAACACGTAAACACCTCGAAACTACCCAAAATCCTTCTGAACAACTAACAAGCCTTCTAAATCCCTCCAAACCCCACTTATCCCCTCTAAACCAACCGAAACACCACTAAATCCCACTAATCCCCTCAAAACCCCTCGAAATCACACGGAATCCCTGTAGACCATTCGAAACCCCTGCGAACCCCTCTGAACCCCTCGAAAGCCTGGGGACTAGTGCAGTGGGCAGGAATTCAAGTTTCTTGATCACTGGGACCTCTTTTGGGGAAGGCATGATCTGTATAAAAAGGACGAGTTCCACTTGAACCCGAGGGGAACCAATATCCTGGCGGGGAGATTTGCAAAGGAGACTTTAAACTAGAAAGGCTGGGGGGAGGGACTCTGGTAGATGGGGCTAGGGGACAGGGTGAGGGGCAAGAAGCAGAGAATGGAAGCACTCGGACCCAAAATGTAGGCGAGAAAGAGGAAAAATATAATAAACAGAGAATAAGGGATGGTGGGTTACAAAAATGTGTATATTTTAATGCTAGGAGCATTGTAAGAAAGGTGGATGAACTTAGAGCCTGGATTGACACCTGGAAATATGATGTTGTGGCAATCAGTGAAACATGGTTGCGGGAGGGTTGTGATTGGAAACAAAATATTCCAGGATTCCGTTGCTTCAGGTGTGATAGAATTGGAGGGACCAGAGGTGGAGGGGTTGCATTGCTTGTCAGAGAAGATATTCCAGCAGTGCTTTGGCATGATAGATTGGAGGGCTCGTCTAGGGAGGATATTTGGGTGGAACTGAGAAGTGGGAACGGTGTAGCAACACCTTTAGGGGTGTGTTTTAGACCGCCAAATGGGGAGCGAGAATTGGAAGAGCTAATATGTAAGGAGATAGCAGATATTAGTAGTAAGCACAAGGTAGTAATTGTGGGAGATTTCAATTTTCCAAAAATAGACTGGGAAACACATTCTGTAAATGGGCTGGATGGTTTGGAGTTTGTTAAATGTGTGCAGGATAGTTTTTTGCAGCAATACATAGAGGTATACACCAGAGAAGGGGCAGTGCTGGACCTCCTGTTAGGAAATGAGGCAGGTCAGGTGACGCAGGTATGCGTTGGTGAGCACTTCGGGACCAGTAATCACAATACCATTAGTTTCAATATAATTATGGAGTCAGAACTAGACCTAGGGTTGAGATGTTTGATTGGAGAAAGGCTAACTTTGAGGGAATGCGTAAGGATTTAAAAGGAGTGAATTGGGACATTTTGTTTCATGGGAAGGATGTAGAAGAGAAATGGAGGACATTTAAAGGGGAAATTGCAAGATCACAGAATCTTAATGTCCCTGTTCGGTTGAAAGGAAATAGTACAAATCGGAAGGAGCCATGGTTTTCAAGGGAAATTGGACACTTGGAGCAAAAAAAGAGAGATATCTACAATAATTATAGGTGACATGGAGTAAATGAGGTGCAAGATGAGTATAAAGAATGTAAAAAGAATCTTAAGAAAGAAATAAGAAAAGCTAAAAGAAGATATGAGGTTGCTTTGGCAAGAAACCTTGGGTCCTCTTAGAAGGTTGCCCACAATTGGTAACAAACCATGTGTCAGGGGAACCACATCCCTGCCACAGTCATCTCAACTTATTGGCTTGCAGGTTCTGAACAGGCCATTACTGCGGTATGGCCTATCATCTAGAACCATGGATACCATCGGAGCGTCATGCCGGGAGTCCACCAGGCGGCAATATCTCACACACATCCGGAAATGGGAAACCTACTGCGGCTGCTCCCACATTGCATACGACGCTGTAACCATAACCGACGTACTGGAATTCCTGGCGGGGTTGCACCATGACGAACACCTCAGCTACAGTGCCATCAACAGCGCCAGGAGTGCGCTGTCATTCTACCTCAATATCGAGGTAGGATCCAACAGGCTGGTGTCCAGACTCATGCGGGGAATATTCAATTCCAATCCGCCCAGACATCACCTGGGATATTGGGAAGGTTTTAACCCTGCTCAGGACGTGGTCGCCCATGGAGGGGCTTGAGCTGGACAAACTCACCCCGAAGCTGGTGATGTTACTGGCACTGACTTCAGCACAGAGGGTATAGACACTCCACAAGGTCAGGATCGACAGGATGATCTCTACCCCTGGGGAAGTAGTCTTCTTCATAGACGAATTACTAAAGCAGCATAGACCTGGGTTCACAGGGCTGCAGCTGAAGTTCCCGGCATACCCCGCTGATGCAAGGCTATGTTTAGCTGCCCATATCCGTCACTATGTGAAAATGACGAGAAAGCTGAGGGGAATGGAGAAATATTTGCTCATCACCCACAAGAAACCTCACCATAGAGTGATGGTCCAGACGATATCCAGGTGGCTCAGGATCGTTTTGGGTGAGTCAGGTATTGACACTAACGTCTTCAAATCCCATTCCACCAGGGCTGCATCAACGTCGGCGGCAAGGGTCATGGACCATATTCTTGCCACAGCAGGATGGGCGAACGAAGCCACATTCCAGCGGTTCTACAATAAACCTGTTGCCGCTCCTCTACAGTTCGCGGAGGCCGTGCTGAATGCAGGTCAAGAACGTGGAGATGTCCCCGAGTGAGGGTTTTTTTCTTTGTTGTTAATAAATATTGTTCTTATTTTTCAGTACAAGCAGTCTGGAAAGTTGTTTACTCCTATCCATCCTTATTAGTGGTGTGTGACAGCATGGACGTGGTCCATGGCATGGAATCACAGAGCTTTGAAGTCTTCACGAAGTCACTCACATGACTCCGAAATGAAATAGTAAGATTAAACGAGAACTTACCAGTTCGAAGGTTGATCTTTATTTTATGAGGAGTTGCGATGAGGGATTTCGTGCCCTCCGCTCCCAACCCTCGATCATAAATCAACTGGTAATTAGAGTCTCTTCAATCTTACTATAACAAGTCATTTCTCTGTTGTTGGTCCTGTGATTCCACACCGCTACTTTGAAGTATGTCGCGCATGCGTGCTGGCGGGTTCTTCACGAAATCCCTCATCGCACCTCCTCATAAAATAAAGATCAACCTTCGAACTGGTAAGTTCTCGTTTAATCTTACTATTTTAGTACATTACTAGGGCATTCATTTCATCAGGTTCCACACATGGTAGGCGAATGCAGAAGATTTGGGCACATGCAATCCAAGGTGGGCTAGCCAGTTGGATCTAAATAGGGGGCAGTGATGGAAGGATGTTTTTCTGATGGGAAATCTGTGATTATTGTGGTACCACAGGGATCAGAGCTGAGATTTCCGTTGTCTGGTGATAACAGCTTGGATCACAATGTAGAATGCAAGTTTGCAGATGACATGAAAATTGGTGGTTTGTGGAGAGCGAGGAGGTTTGTCCAAGGTTACAGCAGGATATAGATGAGATGGAAAGTTGGGTGGAGCACAGGCAGATAGAATTTGGGAAGTAAAAATGGTTGTAGGACTTACGTCAGGGCACTGATGAATGTTAATGCATAGAGACTTAGAGGTCCAAGTCCAAAGTTCTCAAAATTTAGCAGGGCAACAGGCTGGTGAAGAAAGCATATGGCACGTTTGCCGTCGTAGGTGTGGGTATAGAATATAAGAGCTGGGATATTTTATTGCAACTTTACAAAACACGAGTTAGGCCACACTTGAAGGGTTGTGTGCAGTTCCTGTCAGCACACTATGCAAGAACTGCAGAGGCTGGTTTACAAAAACAGACACAAAGTGCTGGAGTAACCCAGCATCTCCGGTAACATGGAAAGGGGGCGTTTCAGGTTGTGGCCCTTCTAGTCTGATCAGCGATAGACCTGGAGAAAATGGAAAGAAAATTCACAAGGATGTTGCCTGGATTGGAGAACTTTAGTTATGGGGAGAAACTGGATAGATGGGCTCCTTTTCTCTGGAGTGAGAAAGTTAAGGAGTGACCTGATAGAAGTATGTAAGATTATCCAATAGCCAAAATCTTTTTTCCAAGCTGGAGTTACAAAACAAGAGAACGTCGGTTTAAGATGAGAAGAGGGAGTTGTAAAGGCGATCTGAGGGAAAGTTTATTTCTCTCCCCCGAGAGAGCTTTATATCTGGAACTCGCTGCCAGAGGAGGCGGAATCAAAGGCAATTACAACATTTTAAAAGTAATTTTAGACAGACTTGTAATAGGCAAAGCATAGAAGGAGACATATATAATGCAGGCAAATGAGATAAGTGTAGATGGGGAAAAAATCAGCATGGACATGGTGAGATGAAAGGCCCGTTCCTGTGCTGCACAACTCAGATTCTAATTACATCATCATACTAGACAAAATAGTTTGAACCATCTGTTGTCATCATAAACTAATTACAGAAACAATTCAGCATTGCTGTAGGTAATTATAAGCAGCCATGAGAGGTTTAAGGGTGTAAAAGAACCAAGGACCAAAGCGATTCACAAATAAAAGAAAGCTTGTAGCAGCTAACAAGCATCATTTGTTCTGAACAAATGGATGGAACAAGGGGAGACAATTCAGCCCAAACAAATTTTCAGGGGACAGAATTCCAGAGATTCACCAGCCTTCGCAATGGGAAATTCCTACACATCTCAGTGTCCCTTTATCTTGTATCTACGGTTCCAACCCAAAACATCCCCTTTTCCTTTTCTCAAGAGATACTGCTCTGACCCGCTGAGTTACTCCAGTATTGTGTGACTATCCACATGTTCAAGACTCGGGCACAAATGGAAACGTGTCAACATCTTCACGCTCAGGCTCCATTGAGATGTTTAGAATTTTGAATAAGGTCACCCCTAATTCCTCCAAACACCAAAGAACAGATTCTACTCCCTTGCTGATTACGATCGGACAACACTCTCATTGGTCGAATTAGCCTCACATTGTGCGATGTGTTTAATCAGCATTTACATATTTTAATCGGAACTAAATATGTATCAGATCAAAATTAAGATGTCCATTGAAATACAGAAATATTTTAAAGTGAGTTGCATTATGAAATATTTATGCAAGAAATCATCCAAATCTTTAATTTTAGGGGCCATCAGATTATGGATAGCAGATGTAACCAGTTTGCAATTCCAGGAAATGTCATCCATTCAAGTAGATTTCCCTGGATTGTTGCGGAGAGGGCTGCAAAGCAGCATAGTTTGTATTAGTATTCAAAACCATGGGACAACTTCATGTAGCAATGTTACAAAATTTTGAGATTTTACAAATCAAGTCTGCAATTTATCCCATCAGATAAAGCATAAAAATAAGTTTAATTTGACACCTGTTTCACTTCCATATCTTCAGTATTAAAAAGGTTATGACCATTTTCATACTCGGAAATTAGCATCTTGTTCCCCATTGCCTTTCAATTGACTTAACTCAAAAGCTGTGATCTAGAACAGTTAAAAGCCCATAACTTTCTTAAAAATTAAGAGAACTCAATGAAATTTTCAGTTATTATAGATTGAAGCATTCTGAAACAAATATGAAACAATCTTACTTGGATGACCTGAAATTAAAGCACATAATTAGTTAGTTATCTAATTGTAGCTAATTACAAAATTCAATGAGTAGATTTAAACACCTATCCATTTCTTAAGAAAAGATAAACTTTTTTTAAATTGCCCAAGTGTCCAAATAACATTCACACAATCATCCACAATATAACGTAATTTATAAATCTCATTTTCATTAATTTCTAGGCCAAATGGAAGTAATTTAGTGTTTAATGGCTGTAAATTAATGGCCATTTAAATCAACTAGCGAGTGGGCTTTAGTGGAATGTGGTGGATTGGAACGTTGCGGGAAGTCGGGAGGAAAAATACTGTTGGTTCATACATTTTTTTGGACCCCATTTTTTTGGACCCCATTTCGCAACATGAAAATGTGATTAAAGCCTCCCTAAAAAAACAACTATTAATATAAAAATAAACTGTGTACCTTTTTTTCTCCCCTACGCAAAATCCTTCCCGTTGTTGGCGCTCACGGCTTTTGAAGGTGATTTTTAAATTACTCTAGTTAATAAATAAACTAGCGTAATTTAAAAATACCTTCATGAATGAAATGTCGGAGCGATTTTTCTTCCGCAATGAAATCGCCCGACATGGATCGATTTTCCCAGTCTGCAGAAAAATGGCACTTTAAGCCCGCCCCCCTCTGAAAGGCGCCAAAGTCACGCACACAGGGAGCGGCAGAACTGCAGCGCTGCTCAAGGTAAGTTTTGTAACATACCTAGTTCATGATTTCCAAAGTCGTCCAAAATCCAAAGTTCCCAGGTTCATAATATAATAACTAAAAACATTTAAACATTACAACCTCAAAATCTGAGCTATTAATATCAGCACAGCTACCTTCATCAATGTTCTGTCTCTACAAACATAGAAACATAGAAACATAAAAAATAGGTGCAGGAGTAGGCCATTCGGCCCTTCGAGCCTGCACCGCCATTCAATGTGATCATGGCTGATCATCCAACTCAGTATCCTGTACCTGCCTTCTCTCCATACCCCCTGATCCCTTTAGCCACAAGTGCCACATCTAACGCCTTCTTAAATATAGCCAATGAACTGGCCTCAACTACCTTCTGTGGCAGAGAATTCCAGAGACTCACCACTCTCTGTGTAAAGAATGTTTTCCTCATCTCGGTCCTAAAGGAATTCCCCCTTATCCTTAGACTGTGACCCCTTGTTCTGGACTCCCCCAACATCGGGAACAATCTTCCTGCATCTAGCTTGTCCAACCCCTTAATAATTTTGTAAGTTTCTATAAGATCCCCCCTTAATCTTCTAAATGCCAGCGAGTACAAGCCGAGTCTATCCAGTCTTTCCTCATATGAAAGTCCTGACATCCCAGGAATCAGTCTGGTGAATCTTCTCTGTACCCCCTCTATGGCAAGAATGTCTTTCCTCAGATTTGGAGTCCAAAACTGTACGAATACTCCAGGCGTGGCCTCACCAAAACCCTGTACAACTGCAGTAGAACCTCCCTGCTCCTACACTCAAATCCTTTCGCTATGAATGCTAACATACCATTTGCTTTCTTCACTGCCTGCTGCACCTGCATGCCTACTTTCAATGACTGGTGTACCATGACACCCAGGTCTCGTTGCATCTCCCCTTTTCCTAATCTGCCACCATTCAGATAATAGTCTACCCTCATGTTTTTGCCACCAAAGTGGATAACCTCACATTTATCCACATTATACTGCATCTGCCATGCATCTTCCCATTCACTCAGCCTATCCAAATCACCCTGCAGCCTCCAAGCATCCTCCTCACACCTAACTATACCCCCCAGCTTGGTGTCATCTGCAAATTTGGAGATGTTGCATTGAATTCCCTCGTCCAAATCATTAATATATATTGTAAATAGCTGGGGTCCCAGCACTGAGCCTTGCGGTACCCCACTAGTCACTGGCTGCCATTCTGAAAAGGACCCGTTTACTCCTACCCTTTGCTTCCTGTCTGCTAGCCAGTTCTCTATCCACATCAATACTGCACCCCCAATACCGTGTGCTTTAAGTTTGTATGCTAATCTCTTATGCGGGACCTTGTCGAAAGCCTACTGAAAGTCTAGATATAACACATCCACTGGTTCTCCCTTATCCACTCTACTAGTTACATCCTCGAAAAATTCTATCAGATTTGTCAGACATGATTTACCTTTCGTAAATCCATGCTGACTTTGTCCAATGATTTCACCACTTTCCAAATGCGCTGCTATTCCATCTTTAATAACTGACTCGAGCAGTTTCCCCACTACCGATGTTAGACTAACTGATCTGTAATTCCCAGCTTTCTCTCTCCCTCCTTTTTTAATAAGTGGGATTACATTAGCTACCCTCCAATTCTCAGGAACTACTCCAGAATCTAAGGAATTTTGAAAAATTATCACTAATGCATCCACTATTTCTGTGGCTACCTCCTTGAGTACTCTGGGATGCAGACTATCTAGCCCTGGGGATTTATCGGCCTTCAATCCGTTCAATTTACCCAACACCACCTCCCGGCTAACCTGGATTTCACTCAGTTCCTCCATCTTATTTGATCCCCGTTCCTATGCTATTTCCGGCAGATTATTTATGGCTTCCTTAGTGAAGACAGAACCAAAGTAGTTATTCAATTGGTCTGCCATGTCCTTGTTCCCCATGATCAATTCACCTGTTTCTGACTGCAATGGACCAACATTTGTTTTAACTAGTCTCTTTCTCTTCACATATCTATAAAAACTTTTGCAGTCAGTTTTTATGCTCTCTGTCAGTTTCCTTTCATAATCTATTTTCCCTTTCCTAATTAAGCCCTTTGTCCTCCTCTGCTGGGTTTGCATTTCTCCCAGTCCTCCGGTAGGCTGCTTTTTCTGGCCAATTTGTATGCCTCATCTTTTGTTTTTATACTATCCCTGATTTCCCTTGTTATCAATGGATGCACCACCTTCCCTGATTTATTCTTTTGCCAAACTGGTATGAACATTTTTTGTACTTCATCCATGCAGTCTTTAAATACCTTCCATTGCACATCCACTGTCAACCCTTTAAGAATCACATGCCAGTCTACCTTGGCCAATTCACATCTCATACCATCAAAGTTACCTTTGCTCAAGTTCAGAACCCTTGTTTCTGACTTAATTTTGTCACTCTCCATCCTAATGAAGAACTCAACCATATTATGGTCACTCTTGGCCAAGGGGCCATGCACAACAAGACTGCTAACTAACCTTCCCTCATTACTCAATACCCAGTCTAGAATAGCCTGCTCTCTCGTTGGTTCCTCCACATGTTGGTTGAGAAAACTATCCCGCATACATTCCAAGAAATCCTCTTCCTCAGCACCCCTGCCAATTTGATTCACCCAATCTACATGCAGATTGAAGTCACCCATTATAACCGTGTTACCCATGTTGCACGCATTTCTAATTTCCTGTTTGATGTCATCCCCAACTCCAATACTACTGTTAGGTGGCCTGTACACAACTCCCACTAGCGTTTTCTGCCCCTTAGAGTTTCGCAGCTCTACCCATATCGATTCCACATCCTCCACGCTAATGTCCTTCCTTTCTATTGCATTAATCTCCTCTCTCACCAGCAACGCTACCCCACCTCCTTTTCCTTTTCGTCTATCCCTCCTGAATATTGAATATCCCTGGCCCTGATATAATATAGCAAGCCTGCCCTCCAACATAGACGTGAGACCGTGGGGTATCCGAAAAATGATCTCAAATCCTGCCACCCCTGGTCTGCTCTGCTTGTGTAGATCAGAATGTAAAATGTAATGGCACCTGCAGCCAATTCCATCCTATCTAGCCACAGCTTTTGCAATGTTTGCCGTCATTGTGCTGATATTAATGTCATAACTAAGGATGTAGCTGGAACCCCTTGGTGAAGTAATGTTAACACATTTTCAATAACCAACTGCATATTCTTGTAGTGGGAGAACTTGTGTCAAGATCTCTTTAACAACTCGATATCCGGGTTGAACCCGACAGAGTGGTTCCCGTTTGTTGCAGCTATAGTGTCTCTATAACTGAATTATTGTCAAATACCATTTAAGAATAAACTGGAAGATGTCAGTAATCTGTACCGTATTAAATGTAACATTAACATTTACACAAAATCACTTCCGATCCCCTCAATAGTAAAAGTTTAAAAGTATTTACTTTAAAAGTAAAGTGGATAGGTATATGGACGGGAAGGGAGTGGAGGGGTATGGTCTGAGTGCAGGTAGATGGGACTAGGGGAAAATGAATGATCGGCATGGACTGGAAGGGCCGAGGAGGCCTGTTTCTGTGCTGTAATTGTTATATGGTTATATGGTTAATAGGAATGTACTGCTTATTTGGGTGCTATCCCTGCACTCTGCAGTGAGCACATTCATGGCTTGCCGTGACCTGAGCCATAAGTCAATCCATTCAAAATGTGTAAGTCAATAATTGTTTTATTATGCAAAGGCCGGTCTCCTGAACCACAGTTTTTGTTTTTTAGAATAACCATATACCGTTGTATTATTATGCCTGATGAAGCAGGCAACATGACTGCTTAGCCAGTCCGACAGTACGAACGCAAGCGAGGTCTTGCTGACTGTTTTAGGACCCGGCTAATGAGGCAAAAAATGGAAGAAGACATAAAAGAACATTCCTCCTTTTGTAGCGAGAATGTATTTCTCCGCATTGTTGTGCCACATATTTTTCCAATCAGTGAGTAAACATGAACCAACATGTCGATATTCGATGTAGCATTGAACCATACTTTCATAATACTTTGAGATCCAATACCTATTCTGTGTTGTCATCGATCTGAACTGGATGATATTTCAGTGGCAAAGGAGATTAAGTAATTATTACAGGATACTTTTACTTGATTGCCATGTGACTAACATAGAGATGGTATTCGGAACTTCTCACCTTAGAGTCCTTAGCATCAGTTTGTAATAACTAAATTTGACCGAGCAAACTACTAGAGGAAGTTCAAGTTCAACTTCAAGTGAGTTTATTGTCATGTTCAGCAATGCTGAATACTTTTTTTTCATCTGATAATGGCATAAGGTTGTTAACAATTTCCTTTGAGAGGTCGCTACTTTGCACGATATCAGTTCCTTGATTTTATCAGCTGCAACACAGCTACTACATTGCCAATTACTGTTGATGAAATAAAAGTCAGTTTATAACAGGTTGCTAGTAACTCCAATCTCTTGCCACAGGCAAATTAATAGTTAAAGGTAAATCCCAATGCCCAATGAACAGTTTATCCCTTCCGCAATGTTTTACTGTTATTAGTACGATTATATTGTCTTTGATAACCTCTGTAATGGGAATTGCATAGCATGGATCTTTGAGACTCTGTTGTTAGTCAGGAAAATAAGTTTTCATATTCGGAAAGTTCATATGCCCGACACTCTCCATTTTTCATAATAAATATGCCACTCCTGCCTTATTCCCCTCAACCAGATGTTTTTATCCTTTGTGTGTTGTATAACAATTGTAAATTTTACAACTTGTGAACGGTTCACTTACCCATTTTTGGAAGTGCTAGACCCACTTTGTTGAGTAGGGTTGGTAAGGTGCACGGAATTTCTGAGTTAGCATGCTGTCCCCAGCTCCAGTGAACCGCCTACTGCCGATGAGCGCCTGGGGTGCATACTGAAATGATGACCGTTGGCCACTGTTGGCCTTAATTGATTTGTCTGCCAGGTTTTCCTACATAGAAACATAGAAATTAGGTGCAGGAGTAGGCCATTCGGCCCTTCGAGCCTGCACTGCCATTCAATATGATCATGGCTGATCATCCAACTCAGTATCCCGTACCTGCCTTCTCTCCATACCCTCTGATCCCCTTAGCCACAAGGGCCACATCTAACTCCCTCTTAAATATACCCAATACCCTCTTCTTCCCCTGTTGAAGAGGCCTACCTGAATAACAGATTTGGCGGTTGGCTCTCACATCCCCCTGTTGGTGCTGTTCACTGCCGGCACATATGTGCTTCAGTATGTTCCATTAACTTCTTTAGAGGCTGGAGTCAGTTATATCTTGAACTGTAGCACTCCCCTCCTCAGAGAGGGCAATTCGTAGGTAGCCCTGAACAGGTGCTGCCACAGACCGCAGGATACCTATACTGATATGAACCCATTGGACTTATACCCGAATAGAACATTCTGCTGGGATGGCAACTTTGTTGTCAGGAAAGGGTACCTCTGACACGTGCCCTTCATCCCTGAGGGTATGCCCCACGGCCATCCCCTGAGACTCAGTGTCAGCAGGATACTGACCCGTCTTGGTCTCTGCCTCCAAGAGAGAGACCTGTAGCAGCTCTGTCAACTGGAGCTGCTGGTGCGGCCTGCAGAGGTGGAACTTCTGGCTCAACCTTACCATCAGAGTTGGGGTCAGAACTAAAATGGCCCATGGCTCGCGCCTCCTCATCTATGAAGGTGCTATCAAACAGTTCTCTACTAGATGCTGCTGGCGCCTTTTTGTTCAGGGTGACACTGACACTCCTCCTGCTGGCGTGTGCCCTGCTGTAGCACTGTATGAAACAGTTGCTGCATTTAGGATAGTCGTTTCAAACGCACTATCCAGCCCCAGTGAGGAATCATCCCCCGACTCCGTGGGCGTAGCAGACTTTTGTGTGAATTTGAGCAACCCTGGTCCAGGCGTTGACATGAAACAGCCCTGTAACTTTAAGAAAAACACTATAACATACATTAAACTTTATTATTAAGAGAAAAACACTTGTAGCCTGGCTCACCTGAGTCCAAATAGGGCTGAACGAGTCCTTTCTCACCAATTTTATTCCCTGCCTGGGGACCGACGTCTGTGAGCTGCTGACCGTACTGTCAGCGACTCTGGCGTTATATCCTTGCCATTCTAAGGCATCGCCTCAGGCTGGAAGCCGCTGACTGCCTTGTCAGCGGCTCCTTATCTCACAACCCAGTTTATCCGCTTCCGCGGTCGGACCGGGGGTTTCCCCTCAGTCCATAACCGGTTCACTCATCGGGCTGTGAAACTGGCAGGAAAACCTCTGTGAAGAGAGGCTCCTGCTTGAAAAAACCCCTGGTAAGTAAAAACGAACTTACCTTCTAGGTTTAACTTACTGCTGGTGCTTGCACCAATGCAGCTGATGTGACTGCGACGTAAAATCAACATTCTCAGAGACAATGTTTCCTCCATGTGGTTACTTTGCTGTTGAGAAGTGGCCATTTTGCAGTGTGACACATGGGCCCACGTAGCACATTATTTAACTTTGACCGCTGTGCTCATAGTCGACAGGACTTGGAAGAGTCCCTCAAAGTGGGCGTGCAGGTTGGTGTTATGTTTGACAGCTTTGATTAGATCACCAGGCTCCAAAGAGAGGCATCTCCCGTCTGCTGGGTCAATCTGTGCCTCTTCCATCTGAGAATGAAAGCTGGAAATGCATCTGGTTAGAGCAATATTGTAGGTGAGCATATCCTTATTCCTCTGGTGAGTGTCCGTTTGCTTCACCAGAGAAGGTGCAGAAAAGGGAAGATGCTGCGGGTGGCCCAGCAAAACCTCATGAGGGGACAGACTGGTGATTTTACAACTAAGGGCAGGGCATCTACTCATTTCAGACCAGTTTCTGCACATATTTGTGCAAGTTTGTTCTTGGGCGTTCCATTATATCATTCGACAAGTCCCGCAGACTGAGAATGGCAGCAGCAGTGGAAACGCTGAACACCTGGGGTCCCTTGCACATTATTGTTCCTGTAAAATGTGAACCATTGTCGCTGTGGAGGACGTGAGGGATTCCAAATGAAAGAGATGACTTACTGCAGTAGAAGTTAAGTGACTGAAGTAGTTTCATTTGATCTGCAAGGAAATGCCTCTGTCCTTTCAGAGACAACATCAACGATGACAAGTACGTACTGAAATCCCATGCAGAGGGTTCTCAATGAAATCCAACTAAAGGTGCATAAAATGGCCCCAGGAATTCAGATGGAAGGAGGGCTGAACTGTTTCACGCTTGCCAGGCAGATGAAGCACTGATGGCAAATTTGCTTGGAGATCGACAAACTTCTGGAGAGGCACCAGCAACTCCCATGTGCAACTGACGGCTATGCAGGCTTCAGAACATGGTCCCATGTTAAAAAAGAGTAGTTCAGTGAAAGTAGTATATCGTCTCAGTCTTTACCCTGAATGTACTGCATATAGTCCAAGCTCTTGCACAATAATACATGGTATTATTTAATTTCGAACAGAAACGTAGACAGGCAAGCAAGAGATGCTGTCTCCCACATGGTACATTTCTACTAAAACAGTTTGACATACAGTGGCTTGCAAAAGTTTTCATACCCCTTGAACTTTTCCACATTTTGTCACGTTACAGCCACAAATGTAAATGTATTTTATTGGGATTTTATGTGATATGCACCACTTTGTGTTGGTCTAATTGTGAAGTGGAAGGAAAATGATACATGGTCTCCAAATTTTATTACAAATAAAAAACTGAAAAGTGTGGCATGCAAAAGTATTCTGCCCCCCTGAGTCAATAATTTGTAGAACCACCTTTCGCTGCAATTACAGCTGCAAGTCTTTTGGGGCATGTCTCTACCAGCTTTGTACATCTAGAGATTGACATTTTTGCCCGTTCTTCTTTGGAAAATAGCTCAAGCTCAGTCAGATTGGATGGAGAGCGTCTGTGAACAGCAATTTTCAAGTCTTGCCAGAGATTCTCAATTGGATTTAGGTCTGGACTTTGACTGGGCCATTCTACCACATGAATATGCTTTGATCTAAACCATTCCATTGTAGCTCTGGCTGTATGTTTAGGGTCGTTGTCCTGCTGGAAGGTGAACCTCCGCCCCAGTTTCAAGTCTTTTGCAGACTAACAGGTTTTCTTCCAAGATTGCCCTGTATTTGGCTCCATCCATCTTCCCATCAACTCTGACCAGCTTCCCTGTCCCTGCTGAAGAAAAGCATCCCTACAGCATGATGCTGCCACCACCATGTTTCACAGTGGGGATGGTGTGTTCAGGGTGATGTGCAGTGTTAGTTTTCTGCCACACATAGCGTTTTGCACTTAGGCCAAAAACTTCAATTGTGGTCTCATCAGACCAGAGCACCTTCCTCCACGTTTGCTGTGTCCCCCACATGGCTTGTGACAAACTGCAAACGGGACTTCTTATGGCTTTGTTTCAACAATGGCTTTCTTCTTGCCACTCTTCCATTGGGCCCAATTTGTGGAGTGCACGACTAATAGTTGTCCTGTGGACAGATTCTCACACCTGAGCTGTGGATTTCTGCAGCTCCTCCAGAGTTACCAAGGGCCTCTTGGCTGCTTCTCTGATCAATGCTCTCCTTGCCCGGCCTGTCAGTTTTGGTGGACGGCCATGTCTTGGTAGGTTTGCAGTTGTGCCATACTCTTTCCATTTTCGGATGATGGATTGAACAATGCTCCATGAGATGTTCAAAGCTTGGGATATTTTTTTATAACCTAACCCTGCTTTAAACTTCTCCACAACTTTATCCCTGACCTGTCTGGTGTGTTCCTTGGGCTTCATGATGCTGTTTGTTCATTAATGTTCTCTAACAAACCTCTGAGGCCTTCACAGAACAGCTGTATTTATACTGAGATTAGATTACACACAAGTGGACTCTATTTACTAATTAGGTGACTTCTGAAGGCAATTGTTTGCACTGGATTTTATTAAGGGGTATCAGAGTAAAGGGGGCTGAATACTTTTGCACGCCACACTTTTCAGTTTTTTATTTGTAAAAAAATGTGAAAACCATGTATCATTTTCCATCCACTTCACAATTATGCGCCACTTTGTGTTGGTCTATCATATAAAATCCCAATAAATACATTTACGTTTGTGGTTGTAACGTGACAAAATGTCAAAAAGTTCAAGGGGTATGAAGGGAAGAAGAAAGGAAGAGGCGGAGACAGAAGGCTGTGGGAGAGCTGGGAAGGGGAGTGAGAAAGCAAGGACTACCTGAAATTGGAGGTCAATGTTCACACCGCTGGGGTGTAAACTACCCAAGCGAAATATGAGGTGCTGCTCCTCCAATTTGCGGTGGCACTCATTCTGACCATGGAGAAGGCCCAGGACTAAAGGTCGGATTCTGAATGCAGGGGGGAGTTGAAGTGCTGAGCCACCGGGAGATCGGGTTGGTTAATGCGAACTGAACGGAGGTGTTGGGTGAAGCGAACGCCAAGCCTGCGCTTGGTCTCACAGATGTAGAGCAGTTGACACCTAGAACAGCAGATGCAATAGATGAGGTTGGAGGAGATGCAGTGAACCTCTGCCTCACCTGAAAAGACTGCTTGGGTCCTTGGATGGAGTCGAGGGGGGAGGTAAAGTGACAAGTGTAGCATTTCCTCAGGTCAGGGGCGGAAAACACGGTGGGGCCAGAGGGGACACGTCCCCCCCAAGTTTTGAGGAGTGGGGGACACCCCCCCCCCCCAAGTTTTTGTAATCCGGATTTTAAAATCTCCGCATTCTGCGAGACAGTGGAGGTGGGACTGCTGATCGAGGGATGAGAGAGCCGTTGGTCAGCAGGCAATGGGGGCCGGTCATGGGAGTGCGATGATTGGAGGAGGGAGACGTGGCACAGACCTGCGCAAAGATACTAGAGGTATCCTCTAGCATCTTTGGACCTGCGCCTCATCCACAGCCAGGATACAGCACTGTCCCGTCCCCCCCGAGTGGCCAGAGTGGTCGGGAGACAGACGGGCGCAGCTCCCCCAGGCCCACAGCCAGTGCAGAGAAGCAGCGGTAAACCCAGCTCAACTCTGCCTGTCCCACCATGTTAACCTGCCTGGGCTTGCGGGAAATATGGGCAGCACGGAGAAGTAGTGCTGGTGTCCCATCAGTCCAGTCAGGACTGTAGTTAACCCGGCGAGACAGGCAGAGCTAAGCTGTATTTAGCGCTGCATTGAGCCTCCGAAGCAGATACTAGAGTATCTATGAAGATAATAAAGATACTCCTCTAGTATCTTCGCTCTGAAGCCTCGCGCATGCGTGGGGGAGTGTGCACATGCGCGCGCAGCCGCCAAAAAATTGTGTCCCCCCCCCGTCCCCTCCATGTTTTGATTGTGAGTTCCGCTCTTGCCTGCAGTTGCAAGGGCAAGTATCAGGGGAGGGGATGGTTTGAGTGGGAAGGGACAAATTGACCAGGGAGTTACGGAGGGAGCGATCTCTGCGGAAAGCCGAAAGGGGGGAGAGATGGGAAGATATGGCCAGGGGTGGGATCCCATTGAAGTTGCCGAACATGTCGGAGGATTGCCAATTGTATGTGATGGCTGGTAGGGTGGAAGGTGAGGACAAGGCGGACTGTGTCCTTGTTATGAGTGGGATGGGAAGTGAGAGCGGAACTACAGGACCCTGGTGAGAGCCTTGTCTATAGTCGAAGAGGGGAACCCCCATTCCCTAAAGAATGAGGACATCTCCGATCACCTGGTTTGGAACACCTCATCCTGGGTACAGATGCGGCAAAGACGGAGGAATTTGGAGTAATGGATAGAATCCTTACAGGAAGCAGGGTGGGAAGAAGTGTAGTCCAGATAGCCATGGGAGTCAGTGGTTTTGTAGTAGATGTCAGTCAGTAGTCTGTGCAATTTGCCAAATGCAAATATCTATCTGTTCATCTGTCTTCCTAGATCCCCTGTACGCTAGTACATCTGGAAGATTGTTTGTGTCTTCCTTAGTGAAGACAGAACCAAAGTACCTGTTTAACTCTTCTGCCATTTCCTTGTTCCCCGTAATAATTTAACCTGTTTCTGCCTTCTTGGGACCCACATTTGTCTTTACTAATCTTTATATCTTCACATACAGTGCATTCAGAAAGTATTCAGACCCCTTTCTTTTTCCCCATTTTGTTACGTTACAACCTTATTCTAAAATTAATTTGTTTTATCATCAATCTACATGCAATACCCCATGATAAAAAAAGCAAAAACAGGTGTTTAGAAATTGTTGCAAAGTAATTATAAGAAATAACTGAAATATCACATTAACATAAGTGTTCAGACCCTTTACTCAGTACTTTGTTGAGGCACCTTTGGCAGCGATTACAGCCTCAAGTCTTCTTGGGTATGAAAACGAGATAACTGAGGAAGTACAGTTGAGAGGTAGATTGATATGTTAATTACAGGAATTGTGCTTTACTCCTACAATGTATAAAGGTCGCAACTTCTCAGTTCCGAATGCAACAAGGTACAAAGTTAAGGACAAGGAAGATGTTAATGGCGAATTGTTAAGTGATAGATACTGGCAGGCATCTTTTGGAGTCTGCACGCAACCGAGCACAAAGGTAACGATAATGAAGGTGTTAACGGCAAGTCTGCGAGAACTGGGATATTGTGGACAGTTAATAAGTTAATGGCAGACGCCAGCTGGAAAATTGAACTAATATATTAATAAACACCTCCAACAGTTTTTGGGACTTCCACACCACCCAGTTGGAGCAATGGCCAAGACTGGACACTAACGCCTCTACCTTCTTGGAAGGCATAGGAAGTTCCATATGTCCCCAACAACTCTCAGCTAGATCCCACTAATAGTGCAGAACAAAGGCCACGTCATCTGTTTTAGTAACATTGACTATGGGATAAATGCATATACATCAGTGTGTGACAGGGCGCACGACATGATGAGACACCCAAATGGCGCCCGAAGATTTTGAACATTCCCAAATCCAGGGCAGCAGGGAGACACCGCTCATCACCCCGCGTCATGCCCTGACCACGCTGCGACAACCTCTTTTCAGGCTGTCTCTGAAAATTTTGCCCAAGTGGGACAGGCCCTTATTATCAATGAGCAGGTAAATTATTGGAGGAGATTCTGAGACAAGATCTACTTGCTTTTAGAAAGGCAAGGACTGATTAGTCCTTTGCATGGGAAATCATGTCTTATGAATTTCATTGAGTTTTGTTGAAGAAGTGACCAAGAAGATTGATCAGGGCAACACAGTAGATGTTCTCTACACAGAGATGGATTAGTAAGGCTTTTGACAAAGTACAGCATGGTAGGCTGGTCTGGGTTAGACTACATTGGATCTATGGTGAGCTAGCCAACTGGATACAAAATGGGCTTGAAGGCTGGAGGCAGAGGACAGTAGGAGAGGGTTGTTTCTCAGACTGGAGTCCTGTAACAAGCAGTGTGTCAAGGGATCGATGTTAGGACTACTATTGTTTATTATTTATATTTTTACAATTTCGATGTGAATATAGGTGGACTAAGTGACTTTGCTGATGATATTAAAACTGATTGTATCATTGACAGTGAAGAAGGTTATCTAAGAATACAATGGATACTTGATCAATGGGCTGAGCAATGGCAGATGGAATTTAATTCAGACAAATGGGAGGTGTTGCAATTTGGTAAGACAAACTATGGCAGGCCTTGAGCGGTCAATGATAAGGTCCTAGGAATATTATACCACAAAAAGACCCAGGGGAGCAGGTTCAAATATCTATGCAGATGGGGACACAGGTAGACAGGGTGGGAAAGAAGGTGACTAGCACTATTGCCTTCAACGGTCAATACAATGAGTAGGGCCAGGATGTTTAGGCACTACAAAACTCTGAAATAGGCAGGCAAAAAGGCAAAAAGGCAAAATAAAATTACAAATAAGGCACAAATAAGGCATTTATTGACAAAAAAATGCATAAAAAGGCATTTATTTCCACCACCAAAATATGGTTAAAAATGATAATATAAAGGTTTTACTTATTAACTGACCAAAGTTGCCTGGTTGCACATAATTACTAGCATTATTTTCCTAATTATCAGATGTTAAACTATGCCGTCTGTCAGACAGAATGTGCTTCAGTTGTGAATAACTCAGCTGAGGTCACTGGTGCATACCGGAAGCAAGCTACAGACTCTATATTCATGTTGATATCTTGTGCATTACAACTACCTTTGAGAACTTTAGCTATGTTTTCTATTTCTTCAAGATCTTTGTTAGCTAAAATCACTCTTTCACATTTTCCTCGTATGTCTTTACCTACATCGCCAGGAATTTTATGAATATCGTCAGTTACTTGTTGAAAGTTATTCACTAATGTTTTGCCACGTTTCTATAGGGAAGTGATAGCTTGTGTGAAATTTGTGAAATTGGAAGCAATGAACGCAAGATCACGGTGGAAGGACTTTTTCTGCATGATTTCACTGACGATCCTGACTGCAGCAGATTCTTCTTCTTCATAAACAGTTGATGATTTATTTTATCTTTTCAAAATTTGTAGCATAGTAGAGTACAGCAGAGAGCCATGTACCCCACCTTGTCAAAACGGGCTGAGGAGGTAGCGGGTGCCATTTCCTTGAACAACTGCACACGTGACGGTGCTTTGAGGAAGCTTTTCTTGACATTGGTAACTAGGCGATTGACATTTGTAAACAAGCTACGTATGTGCTTGGCAATTCTATGAAGTCGTTGAGCTAAGCATATCAAATGTAACATTTTGGGGAATAAAACTTTCAGTCACAAACAGAAGAGCATTCTTGTGTTTTATACCTTCTGGCCAAAGTACAGCAAGTGAAGATGTAAACAACTGAGCAATAGTTTGGCTGTTTGATTTCTCCAATACTTTCGATGTCAACTCCTTTGATGGTTGACCTGCCTCCAGCATACCGATGACCACATTGGCAACACAACTCCCCATGGCATCGGTTGTCTCATCCATTGAGATCCATATTTTGTTGCATGCAACTTTATCTCTAATTTTCTGCACAACAATGTTGAAGTTGCTCTCAACATAATTTTTCTGTAATGGTGACTCGCTTGCTGTAGGTTCCTCTGTGTATTTCTCTACAAAACCTCTGAGAGATTTGTTTTCCAAGTTCCACAGTGGAATTCCAGCATCAATGAATGCCTTGCACAGATCACTCGAAAACTCAGATTTGCAATTGGAGCCAGCAGTAAATGTAGTGAGGAGACAAGCTTGGGTAGTCTATACCCCAGCGGTATCAACATTGACCTCTAATTCCCTTTTTTTCTCCCTCCCCTTCCCAGCTCTCCTTATAGTCCTACTGTCTCCGCCTCTTCTTTTCTTTTTCCCACCCCCCCCATCAGACCGAAGAAGGGTCTTGACCCGAAACTCCCCTATTCCTTGTCTCCATAGATGCTGCCTCACCCGCAGTGTTTCTTCATCATTTTTTGTCTACCTTCGATTTTTCCAGCATCTGCAGTTCTTTATTAAATAGATCTTGAAGAAGACTGATCTAGCGGGCAGCGGCATGAACGAATGAATAACCGACGGTGGCGCCCCCGGTTTTGCCCCGGTGGTGGAAGTTTTCTTGAAAGTTATACTATGTTAACATGTTAATGATAACATTAATATTAACGTGTTAACATAGAAAACGTCATTGTAATCATGGTACAACGAGAGAAAATAGCACGACCTTTTAGCAAATTGCAAAAAAGGCTGATTTATGCACTTGAACATGAAAAAGGCATTATCCCGGTGAAATCATCAAAAAAGGCATGAAAAGGCACATGGCTTTTATGGCAAATTCCTGGCTAATAATGAGTATAGGAGTTGGGACAGCATGTCATAGCTATATACTGTAAGATGTTGGTAAACCTACATTTGAAATACTGACACAACCATATTCATGCTGCTATGGAAAGGATGCCTTTGAACTGGAAACGTGTCATTGATGTTACCAGAACTATTGTTTAAATGATAAGAAAAAGATCAAGAGTTTGGATAGGGAAAGTTTCACCACATTAGATTCCTTTATTGTCATTCAGACCATTCGGTCCCTTTCATAAATCCATGCTGACTTGGAGTAATCCTTCTACTGCTATTCAAAATGCCTCTTTAATAATTGACTCCAGCATCTTTCCCACCACCGAAGTCAGGCTAACTGGTCTGTAATTCCCCGTTTTCCCTCTCGCTCCTCTCTTGAAAAGTGGGATAACATTAGCTATCCTCCAATCCACAGGAACTGATTCTGAATCTATTGAACATTGGAAAATGATCACCAATATGTCCACTATTTCTAGAGCCACCTGCCTGAGGACCCTGGGATGCAGACCATCACGCCCAGGGGATTTAACATCCTTCAGTCCCATTAGCTTACCCAATACTATTTCTCGCCTAATGAAAATTACTTTCAGTTCCTCTACCCCCTTAGATCCTCTGTCCTCCAGTACATCTGGGAGATTGTGTCTTCCTTAGTGAAGACAGATCCAAAATACCTGTTCGGGTGCAGCAGCATCTAAGGAGCGAAGGAGATAGGCGACGTTTCGGGTCGAGACCTGTCCCGACCCGAAACGTCACCTATCTCCTTCGCTCCTTAGATGCTGCTGCACCCGCTGAGTTTCTCCAGCTTTTTGTGCAACTGCAGTTCCTTCTTTAACAAAATACCTGTTCAACACGTCTGCCATTTCCTTGTTACCCATAATAATTTCACCCATGTCTGCCTTCAAGGGACCCACAATTGACTTTGCTACTCTTTTCCCCTTAACATATCTAAAGAAGCTTTTATTGTCCTTCTTTATATTCCTGGCCAGCTTCCCCTCGTACTTCATCTTTTCAACCCGTATTGCCCGTTTTGTTTCCTTCTGTTGTCCTATGAAAGTTTCCCAATCCTCCGGCTTCCGGTTACTCTTTGCTGTCTTATACATCTTTTCTTTTAGTTTTATTCTATCCTTAACTTCTCTTGTCAGCCACGGTTGCCTCCTCCTCCCTTTCTTCCTTTTTGGAATGAATTGATCCTGCGTCTTCTGTATTATGCCCAGAAATTCCTGCCATTGCTGTTCCACCGTCATTCCTGCTAGAATCCCTTTCCAGGCTACCTTGGCCAGCTCCTCTCATGCCTTCATAGTCCCCTTTGTCCAACTGCATCACTGCCACTTCCGATTTAACCTTCTCCTTCTCAAATTGTAGATTAAAACTAATCATAATATGATCACTACCTCCAAGCGGTTCCCTTACCTTGAGTTCTCTTATCATATCTGGTTCATTGGACAACACAAAATCCAGAATTGCCTTTTGTCTGGTCGGCTCCATTACAAGCTGCTCTAAGAATCCATCTCAGAGGCACTCTACAAACTCTCTTTCTTGGGGTCATGAACCAACCTGATTTTCCCAGTCTACCTGCATATTGAAATCCCCCATCACCACAGTGTGATTACCTTTGTTACATGCCAGTTTTAACTCCTGCTGCAATGTACACCCTACATCCGGGCTACTATTTGGGGACCTGTAGATAACACCAATTAGTGTCTTCTTGCCTTTACAATTCTGTCTTCTCCCGACAGAAGTAGGTGAACCTTTTCTCAAAGGCGTACAACACCCAGGGACCTTTGCATTCCATGTTTCCTTCCCTTTCTCACCATCACCTACCTTCTCTCTTCCAGTACCTTAGGTGTCACAATCTTACTGTAGGACTTGTGAACCTGAGGTCATCCACTTGCTTCTTCAGTTCCCTGACATGATCTCCCACATCCTGCAAGCATCACACTGAACCAGCTTGCATTTCCTTCTTTCGTCTCTCCCTTTCCAGCGTTTCCGCCACAATATTGTGGTTGACGAAGGAACTATCAATGCCGAGAAGCTGTGAAACTCTACTGTCGCAATTCACACATATATCTCTCAAATGCTCACAGGAAAAGGTGGCCTTATCTGTTAAACATGCCCTGCATTTCCTGTTTTCTTTTCTGATTCTCAGAAAATGCACTTGGTCAATTTTTACAGATGCGACGTAGAAATAATTATATCGTGATGCATTGCAGCATGACTTAGGAACCATTCCATCCAAGACCGCAAGAAATTGCAGAGAATTGTGGACGCGACCCAGACCATCACACAAACCAACCTCCCTTCCATTGACTCCATTTGCACCTCATGCTGCCTCGGCAAGGCCTCCAGCATAATCAAGGATGACTCGCACCCTGGCCACTCCATCTTCTCCCTTCTCCCATCCGGCAAAAGTATAGAAGTATGAAAACGCACTACAGATTCAGGTACAGTTTCTTCCCAACTGTAATCAGGCAATTGAACCATTCTACCACGAACTAGAGAGCAGTCCTGGACTACTATCTATTTCATTGGAGACCATCAGACAATCTTTGATTGGACTTTACTGGCATTACCTTGCACTAAATGTTATATGATACGATATGATAGAACTTTATATATCCCAGGAGGAAAATTGGTCTGCCAACAGTCATAATATGCAACAAGATACATGAAATTAAAGTGATGAGTGGAAAGTCCAGGATTGGGGGTGCGCAAAGATTGGGGAGGTGTGGGTGGGTTGGGGTTGGGGAGAGGGAAGGGAAGTCAGTCTATCCTATGACAGAAGGGGGAATAGTTGTACAGTTTGATAGCCACAGGGGAATAGGATCGGCTGTGGCATTCTGTGCTGCACATTGGTGGAACCAGTCTGTTGCCGAAGGTGCTCTTAAGGTTGACCAATGTGTCATGGAGGGGGTGAGCTGTATTGTCCAAGATGCTCCGCAGTTCAACGAGCATCGTCCCCTCCAAGACCATCTCCAGTGAATCCAACTCCACCCCCAGGACGGAGCCAGCCTTCCTGATGAGCGTGTTAATTCTGATGGCGCTCTGCTATCACAGCAAAGGACGGTGAAAATAATGGCAGTGGCCACCACCGATTGATAGGACATCTGCATCATCTTACTGCAGACGTTGAAAGAGCAGAGCCTCCTCAGAAAGTACAAATGGCTCTGTCCCTTCTTATACAGTGCCTCCGCATTCCTGTTTACTGTCCAGGTAAACGCCAAGATACTTGTACTCCTTGGTAAACTGCACATCCACACCCTTGATGGAGACAGGACAGGGGTGTTCCTCTCCTCCTAAAGTCCACCACTAACTCCTTAGACTTGTCAGTGTTGAGCTGCAGGTGATTCAGCCCACACCATTCAACAAAGTCGTTGACCACACCTCTGTATTCAGCTTCCCTCCCCTCACTGATGCAGCCCACAATTGCAGTCTTACGAAAACTTCTGCAGGTGGCAGGGGTCCGAGTTGTATCTGAAGTTTGAGACGTAAATGGTGAACAGGAAAGGGGGAGAGGACCATCCTCTGTGGGGCCACTGTGTTGTTCACTGTGTTATTCACATTATTCCATTTATCATGTACTGTAGATTGTGGATGGCTGGACTGTAATTATGTATTGTCTTTCCGCTGAATGGTTAGCACGCAAAAAAAGCTTTTCACTGTACATTTGGTACAGTGAAAAGCTAACAGACTAACTAACAGTTTCTACCCACGTGCCATTAGAGAACTTAACTCAAACAGATAACACTACGGGCAACACTACACAATTCGGGGTGCAAATAAAAATTTGTCTGCTAGAATGTGCAATATAATGTGCATTTTTTATTATCTATTACTTATTTTATGCATTGATCTTGTAGTAAATGTAAATGTGAGAGTAAATGGTTGTTTGTGTTATTGTGTTTTGTTCTTTTTTTAATCTTTTTATCCCGTGTCCTTTATTGTTTACCATTGAAGGGGATTCACATGAAATTTTGGTGTACAGTTGATGTGCAATGACAAATAAACGTATTTGATTTGATTTGATTTGATTTACACATGACAATAAACTAAACTCATAACTTGGAGGTGCTTGGCATGCTAGACCTCATCTGTCAGGGTATTGGCTGCATCAGTTGGATTTTTTCTGGATTGCAAGAGGCCAAGGGGTGATGTTATAGAATCATGAGGGCAAAGATAAAGTGATTCTTCCTTCCCTCCGAGGTAATGGGAGTCTAAAACTCGACATAAGTTAAGGTGAGAGGGGGAAGAATTAATAGGAGCAAATTTTTTTACTCAGAGGGTGGTGGGTATATGGAATGAGCTGCTGGAAGGAGTAGTTGAGACAGGTACTACAACAACATTTAAAAATACATTGGGGAAGATACATGAATATGAAAAGTTCAGAGGGATATAGGCCAAGTGGAAGCAAGTGGGGCTGGCTCAGCTGGGCAAGTTGGTTAGCATGGGTGAGTTGGACCATGGGTGTGTAGCTCAATGACAATCCCACTCAGAGACCATCGGTACACTCTCCCAGTGTCACTGATGTTAATCTGGCTCCCTTACAGTTTGCCAGAAGGAACAACACCCTTGGTCACTTCATACATCCAGCTCCCTTGCAATATGCCAGAAGAGACAACAGAAACATGGCACAGAATTAGTCATGAAGTTCGAGTTAACGACCCCATCCACACAAACAACTCTCAAATACCTGCAGGAAAAGGTGGTCTTACCTGCTGAATATGTCCTGCATGTTCTGTTTTCACTTCAGGCTTGTGGCAAATATTATATTTTTGGTTTCAAAGCATAAAAAATAGTGCAGCACAGGAACAGGTTCTTTGACCCACAATATCTGTGCTAAAGGTAAACTTTACAATCTATATCTCTCCATTCCCTGCATATCCATGTGCCTGTTTAAACCCCTCTTAAACACCACTATTGTATCTGTCTCCACCACCACTCATGGCAGCGCTGCCCATATCCCCTTCCTCATCCCCATTCCCACATCCCAATCCCCACTCCCACATCATCATCACCACATTCTCACATCACCATCCACTTCCTTATCCTCCATTCCCACATCCCCATTCTCACATCCTCATCTCAAAATTCCCATCCTGATCTCCATCCCCTTCCTAATCCCCATTCTCATCTTTCACCCCCATCCCCTTTCTCATCCCCATCCAACCCATCCGCAAACCATTCTCTATCCCATGCCTCTTCCGCATATCATTCCCATATTCCCCATTCCCACATTCCCCATCCACATTCCCCATCCTCATTCCCACATTCCCCATCCCCATCTTCCCCATCCAATAGACAATAGGTGCAGTAGGCCATTCAGCCCTTCGAACCAGCAATGTGATCATGGCTGATCATCCTTCTCCCCATATCCCCTAGATGGCTCTCTCTTGAAAGTATCCAGAGAACCAGCCTCCACCACGCTCTGAGGCAGAGAATTCCAGACTCACAACTCTCTGCATGGGCCGCAGAACCTGGGGGGGCTGCAGCCCCGCCACTTTTTTGGTGAGACATGCTTGATAACCCGAAATTATCCGGCTGCAAGCGTATTTTTCTCTTCTTCTGATGACCTCCGACGTCCAGAATCTCAGAACCAAAGATCATAGAGCGGAGTTTTGGTTGGGATCGTTTTGAGTTGGGGAATGGACTGTATTATCCCCCCAGTTTTTGGAGGTCGAGCATCAACAAAAAATAATAATTGTGCCACCCTCATCTCCCGCACTCCCTCACAGGGTACCCGCGAGGCCGGTGATGAGTTTTCGCTCAGCACCCCCACTTTCCTGCTCTCCTCATCAAAGATTATAGAGCAGCAAGATACGCCACTGTAGTATCACATGTGTGATTGTCGACGCCCTATTAGCGGACCAGAGATGGCGTCGACTATGGCATCTACATCATTGGGAAACTAGGCTCCTCTATAATCTTTGTCCCTCGATCTCCCACTGTGTAATCCGCTCCAAAGCTACAGGGCAGTTGCAAGCAAAGATTATAGAGGAGCAAGATGCATTAGAAAGTTATTAGCTTTATTTGTAATAGATCTTTACTTACCTCTCGATCTGTCTCTATCCCCTCTCTTCTCGCTATCTCCCGCTCTTCTCTCGATCTCCCTCTCTTCTCTCTATCGCTCTCTCTCCCCTCTCGATCTATCTCCCTCCCTTCCCTCTGTGTGAGAGTTGCTGCTCCCCCTGCTATGCCTTCGGCCCAAAAGAGGATAGAAATAAATTACATAATGGTCTTTGTAAGAAGATTTTAATAAGCTCTTCTATCTGTCCCACCATATATTTATATGAATGTGTGTTTGTGTGTGCCTGTAATTTTGTGCACAGTGTGTGTTAAAGCAATACAAGGGAAGCTGCACAATGCAATGCAAGGGAAACTATGCAAAGGTGGGGGCTGGGGAGGAAAGATGCGAGGGAAATGGGGGAACAGGGGGAAAAGGGAGTGGGAGAGGGAAGGGAGGGAGAGAGAGGGAGAGGGGAGGGAAGGAAGGAGGGAGGGGGAGAGGGAAGGGAGGGAGATCGAGAGAAGAGAGGGAGGTCGAAAGAAGAGAGGGGATCGAGAGGCAAGTAAAGATCTATTACAAATAAATCTAATAACTCTCTAATGCATCTTGCTCCTCTATCATCTTTGCTCCTCATCACACCCACGTCACCCACAGCACGCGGTCGGGTCCAGTTGCAGCCGCAAGGCGCTCGAGCGCTGGGCGGGCGGGCGGTGACGTGCATGCGCCGGGCGGTGACGTTCATGCGTCGGACGTCGAGCGTGTGGTGACGTCGCCGCGTCGGACGTCGGGGGCGGGGCTGGGCCCACGTGCAGCCGCCGGACGCCGGTCCCGTTGCCACGGAAGCGGTCTCCATGGTGACGGGGGCCCAGGCTTCAGGCGGAGCGCGGGAGGCGGCGGAAAATGACGGAGATTTTGTGCCGGTGGCTGAACGAGGAGCTGCAGCTGTCCCGGAGAGTGGGTGGGTGGGTGGCGGGCCAATGTGTGAAGAGGGTGGGAGTGAGTGGCTGTGCAGTGGGCGTAAGTGTGGGGGCAGAGGTTGGGGCTGGGGGTGTGAGGGGCCGGGGTGAAGGTGAGGGGTGGAGGGGTGAGTGTGGGGCTGGGGGTGAAGGTGAGTGTGGGGCTGGGGGTGAAGGTGAGTGTGGGGCTGGGGGTGAAGGTGAGGGGTGGAGGGGTGAGTGTGGGGCTGGGGGTGAAGGTGAGGGGTGGAGGGGTGAGTGTGGGGCTGGGGGTGAAGGTGAGGGGTGAGTGTGGGGCTGGGGGTGAAGGTGAGGGGTGGAGGGGTGAGTGTGGGGCTGGGGGTGAAGGTGAGGGGTGGAGGGGTGAGTGTGGGGCTGGGGGTGAAGGTGAGGGGTGGAGGGGTGAGTGTGGGGCTGGGGGTGTAGGTGAGGGGTGAGTGTGGGGCTGGGGGTGAAGGTGAGGGGTGGAGGGGTGAGTGTGGGGCTGGGGGTGTAGGTGAGGGGTGAGTGTGGGGCTGGGGGTGAAGGTGAGGGGTGGAGGGGTGAGTGTGGGGCTGGGGGTGTAGGTGAGGGGTGAGTGTGGGGCTGGGGGTGAAGGTGAGGGGTGGAGGGGTGAGTGTGGGGCTGGGGGTGAAGGTGAGGGGTGGAGGGGTGAGTGTGGGGCTGGGGGTGTAGGTGAGGGGTGAGTGTGGGGCTGGGGGTGAAGGTGAGGGGTGAGTGTGGGGCTGGGGGTGAAGGTGAGGGGTGGAGGGGTGAGTGTGGGGCTGGGGGTGTAGGTGAGGGGTGAGTGTGGGGCTGGGGGTGAAGGTGAGGGGTGGAGGGGTGAGTGTGGGGCTGGGGGTGAAGGTGAGGGGTGAGTGTGGGGCTGGGGGTGAAGGTGAGGGGTGGAGGGGTGAGTGTGGGGTTGGGGGTGAAGGTGAGGGGTGAGTGTGGGGCTGGGGGTGAAGGTGAGGGGTGAGTGTGGGGCTGGGGGTGAAGGTGAGGGGTGGAGGGGTGAGTGTGGGGCTGGGGGTGTAGGTGAGGGGTGAGTGTGGGGCTGGGGGTGAAGGTGAGGGGTGGAGGGGTGAGTGTGGGGCTGGGGGTGAAGGTGAGTGTGGGGCTGGGGGTGAAGGTGAATGTGGGGCTGGGGGTGAAGGTGAGGGGTGGAGGGGTGAGTGTGGGGTTGGGGGTGTAGGTGAGGGGTGAGTGTGGGGCTGGGGGTGAGGGGTGGAGGGGTGAGTGTGGGGTTGGGGGTGAAGGTGAGGGGTGAGTGTGGGGTTGGGGGTGAAGGTGAGGGGTGGAGGGGTGAGTGTAGGGTTGGGGGTGAAGGTGAGGGGTGAGTGTGGGGTTGGGGGTGAAGGTGAGGGGTGAGTGTGGGGCTGGGGGTGAGGGGTGGAGGGGTGAGTGTGGGGTGAGTGTGGGGCCGGGGGTGAAGGTGAGGGGTGAGTGTGGGGCCGGGGGTGAAGGTGAGGGGTGAGTGTGGGGTTGGGGGTGTAGGTGAGGGGTGAGTGTGGGGTTGGGGGTGAAGGTGAGGGGTGGAGGGGTGAGTGTGGGGTTGGGGGTGAAGGTGAGGGGTGAGTGTGGGGTTGGGGGTGTAGGTGAGGGGTGAGTGTGGGGCTGGGGGTGAGGGGTGGAGGGGTGAGTGTGGGGCTGGGGGTGAGGGGTGGAGGGGTGAGTGTGGGGTTGGGGGTGTAGGTGAGGGGTGAGTGTGGGGTTGGGGGTGAAGGTGAGGGGTGAGTGTGGGGTTGGGGGTGAAGGTGAGGGGTGAGTGTGGGGTGAGTGTGGGGCCGGGGGTGAAGGTGAGGGGTGAGTGTGGGGCCGGGGGTGAAGGTGAGGGGTGAGTGTGGGGCCGGGGGTGAAGGGGAGGGGTGAGTGTGGGGTTGGGGGTGAAGGGGAGGGGTGAGTGTGGGGCTGGGGGTGAAGGTGAGGGGTGAGTGTGGGGTTGGGGGTGAAGGTGAGCGGTGAGTGTGGGGCCGGGGGTGAAGGGGAGGGGTGAGTGTGGGGTTGGGGGTGAAGGGGAGGGGTGAGTGTGGGGTTGGGGGTGAAGGTGAGGGGTGAGTGTGGGGTTGGGGGTGAAGGTGAGGGGTGAGTGTGGGGTTGGGGGTGAAGGTGAGGGGTGAGTGTGGGGTTGGGGGTGAAGGTGAGGGGTGAGTGTGGGGTTGGGGGTGAAAGTGAGGGATGGAGGGGTGAGTGTGGAGCTGGGGTGAAGGTGAGTGTGGGGCCGGGGGTGAAGGTGAGGGGTGAGTGTGGAGCTGGGGTGAAGGTGAGGGGTGAGTGTGGTGCCGGGGGTGAAGGTGAGTGTGGGGCTGGGGGTGAAGGTGAGGGGTGAGTGTGGGGCTGGGGGTGAAGGTGAGGGTGAGTGTGGGGCCGGGGTAAAGGTGAGTGTGGGGCTGGGGGTGAAGGTGAGGGGTGAGTGTGGGGTCGGGGGTGAAGGTGAGTGTGGGGCTGGGGGTGAAGGTGAGGGGTGAGTGTGGGGCCGGGGGTGAAGGTGAGGGGTGGAGGGGTGAGTGTGGGGCTGGGGGTGAATGTGAGGGGTGAGTGTGGGGTTGGGGGTGAAGGTGAGTGTGGGGCTGGGGGCGAAGGTGAGGGGTGAGTGTGGGGCTTGGGGTGAAGGTGAGGGGTGGAGGGGTGAGTGTGGGGCTGGGGGTGAAGGTGAGGGGTGGAGGGGTGAGTGTGGGGTTGGGGGTGAAGGTGAGGGGTGGAGGGGTGAGTGTGGGGTTGGGGGTGAAAGTGAGGGGTGGAGGGGTGAGTGTGGAGCTGGGGTGAAGGTGAGGGGTGAGTGTGGTGCCGGGGGTGAAGGTGAGTGTGGGGCTGGGGGTGAAGGTGAGGGGTGAGTGTGGGGCCGGGGGTAAAGGTGAGTGTGGGGCTGGGGGTGAAGGTGAGGGGTGTAGGGGTGAGTGTGGGGCTGGGGGTGAACGTGAGGGGTGAGTGTGGGGTCGGGGGTGAAGGTGAGTGTGGGGCTGGGGGTGAAGGTGAGGGGTGAGTGTGGGGCCGGGGGTGAAGGTGAGGGGTGAGTGTGGGGCTTGGGGTGAAGGTGAGGGGTGTAGGCGTTAGTGTGGGGCCCATCTGTAGGAGGGAGGAGTCGGTTATGGTGGTGGGTAAGGGGAGCGGCTCTTTGCTCTGCCAGTTGCTTGGGACTGATTCACCTATTTTTAGAACCCGGAACATTTGCAAAGGACTTTTCCACGGGATATCTAATTGGAGAGATTCTGAACAAGCACCAACTTCAGGATGACTTTGATCAGTTCTCCCAGGGCAGGTGAGAACATTTACACTCTTCTGGGAAATTAAATAAATCTGCAGAACATGGAGCCTGTGTTACAATCGCTACAATGGTACTTTATTTGTCACGTGTACCAAGGTACATTTTTGTGTACAGTTCAGTACAAGTATCATTGTACATACTATATGCAGATAGACACAGAATGCTGGAGTAAATCAGCGTGACAGGCCATATCTCTGGAGAGAAGGAAGGGGTGACGTTTCGGGTCGAGACCCTTCTTCAGGCTCGATCCGAAACATCACCCATTCTTTCTGTCCAGAGATGCTGCCTGTCCCTCTGAGTTACCCCAGCATTTTGTGTCTATCTTCAATTTAGACCAGCATCTGGAGTTCTTTCCTACACTGTATATATGCATTTGGATACATCTTGAATAATCATCTCAGATACAGTAAAAGTGTATAGCGGTAGTACACTAAGACAATATACAGAGTTACCAGATTTGGCACCATTTTCAAGACCTAGTTTGTAAGTGCATGGTTCTTGTCCTGACCATGAAAGCTCGTTGTCCTGGTGGCATTATGGGATCAGCCTGGCTACGCGTAGCTATGGTCCTCCGCCGTTGGCAAGAATTGTTGGGGATTGAAAGCTTTGTAGTTTGTGTCAGAGGCAGGATTAGTGCAGGACTCGTGTTTTGTGGGGAGATGACCATGGAAACTGCCGAAGAAACCCCAATCCACCAAAACAGGAATGAATTATGCTTTAAATTCATGGGATATATCATTGAGGATGCCGCTGGTATTAATCAGACAGAATTTCAGAAAGTATATATAGCAGTTTTTTTGAATTTGTAACCAATATAGTAGATTAAGGGGAACAGACCAGAATGAAGGATATCTGGATTTCATATTACATTTCATACTGTACCAGCAAAAGATTGCTGTACAGAAAGAGGAATTTGAGGGTAATGGATGGGTTTAGGGATGGCAATGGAAGTGGGTGTGAAGTGACTAAGAGGTTTTTCAGACAGTTGCTTGCGGGATACCGGAGTGATTGGCTCTGGGCCCTCAGCGTTTGCCAAGTTTTGTTAATGGTGGATGAGAGGGCAGTGTTCCCCCGTTCTTGCTTGGCAGATGCAGCTGGGTGGTAAGAGTACTGGAATAGAGAAGTCACGAAGAATTCCTATTTAAAGTAGTCTAATTTTCCCAAGTTTTCCCCATATTCCTCTAAAGCTTTCCTACCAATGTACCTGTCCAAATAGATTTGAAATGTTGTTATTGTACTTGCTTCTCCCTCTTCCTAAGGCCTCTATACTATTACTAAAACTCTAATCTTGACCACTTCCGGTCTGCGCTGTAATTAAATTTGCGCAAAAACGCTACCCTATATCGATAGGATTGTTTTCGCCACTGTACTCATGGTTCGCCTCTGCTCCAAGCCACCAAGTTTTGTTCCAGTCGGTGAAATATTAGAAAAGTTATGACGGTTCAAAAAATCGGGAGATCAGCAGATTAGTCTTCTCGTCTGTCTATAACCATGAAGATAACGCCCCTCCCGGGGGCGAGGTGAGTAAAGCCCCAGAGGCCGGGCATGAGTCAGTCAGCCCGGAAGCCGTGAGTGAGAGTTGAGTCCAGAACTGTGAGTCCACCAGCCGTTAGTGAGTGTACTGTGAGTCGACAAGCTGTGCTGAGTGAACTGTGAGTCTACAAGCCGTGCTGAGTGAACTGTGGGTCCACCAGCCGTTAGTGAGTGTACTGTGAGTCGACAAGCTGTGCTGAGTGAACTGTGAGTCGACAAGCCGTGCTGAGTGAACTGTGAGTCTACAAGACGTTAGTGAGTGAACTGTGAGTCTACAAGCCGTTAGTGAGTAAACTGTGTCTACAAGCCGTTAGTGAGTGAATTGTGAGTCTACAAGCCATGGCTGAGTCCGGAAGTCATGTTCAGTTGTTGGGGCTACACACTGGGGAAAGTGCGTCAGAGAGGATACGGTAAAGAGGTTCAAAAATGTGGCAATCGTGGCCTCATGGATAGAATGGAGACACAAAGATAATTAGGAGTAAGTTGTGGAGCACATAAGGTGGTGACAGGAAGATACGAATAAGTCATTAGCAAAGTTGCCAAATGACATGTGATGTGGGAAATGCGTAATTGCATGGAGAGAAATTGCGGAGCCTGAGATGCAGAAGGCTCTGAGTGTCCTTGTGCACAAATCCCACAAGATTGGTGTGTTAGTACAATGATGAAGAAAGCTAAACAATGTTACAACTTGTAATAAGAGTAATTAAATACCAAAGTCGAGAGATTATGTGACAATGAACTAAACTAAAACTAGCTTGTGGTTTGTCTTTTATCTTCACTAGAATGAATGGAGTCACTGATTCCCAGATATATCGTAACAAGAAGAGAGTCCCCCTTGTCCACCCCACCAGCCGCCACATACAACAGATTATCTTCCAACATTTTCGCCATCCGTGCCTGCCTTCTCCCCATATCCGTTGATTCCACTAGCCCATAGAGCTCTATCTAGCTCCCCCCCCCCCACCCCCACATCATTCTGAAGAATGGTCTCGACCCAAAATGTCACTTATTCCTTCGCTCCATAAATGCTGCCTCACCCGCTGAGTTTCTCCTGCATTTTCGTTTACCTTAGATATATCAGTTCAGTTTAGTTTATTGTTACGTGTACCGAGGTACAGTGAAAAACCTTTGTTGCGTGCTCCAGTCAGCGGAAAGACAATGCATGATTACAATCAAGCCATTTACCTTGTACAATGATAATGTTTAGTGCAAGGTAAAACCAGTAAAGTCCGAGGGTCACCAATGAGGTAGATAGTACTTCATGAATGATCGTTCGTTGTGGTAGTTGCCTAACAGCTACCACAAAACAGCTGGGAAGAAACTGTCCCTGAATGTGGACATGTGCGTTTTCACACTTCTGTACCTTTTACCCGATGGGAGAGGGGAGAAGAGGGAGTGGCCAGGGTGCAACTCGTCCTTGATTATGCTGCTGGCCAAGAAAGCTTGAGGTATAAATGGAGTCAATGGAAGGCAGGTTGGTTTGTGTGATGGTCTGGACTGCGTCCACAATTCACTGCAATTTCTTGCTGCCTTGCTTTCCAAATGCTTTCAATGGAACAGCCGTAGAAATTGGAGAGAGTTGTTGGGGACATGCCGAACTTCCTAACCCTTCTAAGGAAGTCAAGGCGTGGTGTGCTTTCTTGGTCGTTGCTTTAGTACGGGTGGTCCCGGAGAAGTTGCTGGTGATATTGACTCCAAGGAATTTGAAGTTTCAAGCCATCTCTACTTCAGCACCATGAATGTAAACTGGTGTATGTGTACCACTTCATTTCCTGAAATTGAGCACTGTGTCCTTTGTCTTGCTGACATTGAGAGAAAGGTTGTTGTCTCGACACCAGGACACCCGGTTCTCGATCTCAATATTTGGGTCAATTTCAAGATGATCTTAGTAATTACAACACTGCAAGTTTTAACATAGCTATCCCAATCAATATACAGCTACATTTACATCACATCCAGTACAACCACAATGCCATGTTTACCTGCTCTAATCACCGCCAGTGCATGGTGTAATCCATCCCAACCGTGAACTGGATCACTCTAACCGTGCTCTCAGTCCCTCTGCCTATTAATCTCTCTCCTTTCTCCTCAGAAATGCAGTTTCCCAGGTCAATAACTTCCAGCGCCTGCTACCCACGCTGCAACTCTTGGGGGTGGTCTTCAGTGACAATGTTGTGGCGGCACTCGTTGGAGAACAGCATGGAGTTGCTACCCGTCTCCTATATCAGATCTACATTGCTCTCCGCAGGAAGGAGCGTGCCAAGCTCCCCAAACTGACATTGGAAACCATGGGAGCAGCAAAGCTTGCTAGCATCAGCGCTGAGATGTACAAAGAGGTGAATGGGCTTAGAGTGGGGGGGAGGAGGCGGGGCAAGGAGCGAAAGAGACAAGTGGGAGACTGGGTGAAGGTGTATCATTTATCAACTCATACCTTAATGCTGTCCCAGACTTGCTTTCAATAGTGGGAGTGCAGTGAAGATTCACGGGATGGTGGACTGCAGATGAACAGAGATTGAGTTTAGTTCAGAGACACACCACGGAAACGGGTACCTTGGCCCACCAAGTCCATGCTGACCATTCTTCACCTGTTCACACTATTTCTGTTATCCCACTTTCTTCTCAACACTGGAGGCAATTTACAGTGGTCAGTTAATCTACAAAACCTCATGTCTTCGGGTGTGGGAGGAAACAGCAACACCCAGAAAAAACCCACACGGTCACAGGAAGAATGCAAGAATGTAAGAATGCTGTACAGACAGCAACTGAGGTCCGGATCAAACCTGGGTCTCTGGCATGGTGAGGTAGTGGCTCTACTAGCTGTGCCTCTGTGTCGCCCAAGTAGACTGGAATGTGTTTTCTCAAGTTAGAATGAGGGGAGATCACATTGAAACCCACAGGGCTGGACAGATGAGAAGTAGGGAGGATATTTACCCTGGATGATGAGTCTAGAATCAGTGCCACACTCTCCCAAAAAATGTAGATCTTTCAGGACTTGGATGATAAAGAATTTATTCTTCAGAGGGCAGTGAATATTTGGAACTCTCCCTCCAGGGAACTGTGGCATCTCAGTCAGTGAGTTCATTAAAAACACAGAATTAAAAAAAACAAAGAATGTAGATGCTGGTTTATACCAAAGATAGACACAAAGTGCTGGAGTGACTCTGAGCCAAGCAGCATCTCTGGAGAAAAGGAAGGATTCAAAGAAGGGTCTTGTCCTGAAACATGTCCTGAGTTCTGACCTCCAGCTTTATGTAATGCTATTTATGAGCTCAAACTACTTCTGTTGACTCTTATCTCATACTATACCTTATTATTTTATTTATTTTCATATTTTTAATTTCATATTTTTAATTTTCATTCTTAAACTGTATTATTGTTTATTATTGTCTTTTTTATTTCTGCTACCCCCTGATTTGCCATTGACGCTCATTTTCAGATTGGAGCGGACTTTGTATAAGCTCTCTGGGCTTCCCTTCCCTCCCAGCACTGTATGGTATTATAAATTGATCATTTGTCTTCTTTTAAATAAATGGTGCAAATAAATAAACAATAAACGTCGCCCATTCCTTCTCTCCAAAGATGCTGCCTGAGTTACTCTAGCATTTTAGGTTTATCTTCAGTGTAATCCAGCATCTGTAGTTCCTCCCTACATTACTTTTCTATGTTTCTTCAGTGAGTTAAGGTCCATCTGCTCGACCTTTGCCTTTTATCCCAGGAATTGCCCAAATGAACCGTTTTTGCACTGCCTCCAATGTAAACATGTTCTTCCCGAAATATAGAGATCAAAACTCCAGGAACAGTCCCACCAGGAGCCTGAAATTGCAGCACAACCTCCTTTTGTTTATATTCCACGCCCCCATGCCAGAAAGGCCAACTTTCTTTAGCCTTTCTAGTTTACCTGTAATTCTGCTCCTAATCTCACCCCGTTGGTCTGGTTCAATAAAACACTGAGTGAAGCACTGGATCAACTAAACTTCTTTATTCTCAAACACAAACACACTTCCTATACGATACCTAACCACACTGCGGTTCTGATCCTTGCCTCTATTCGTCCAAGCCGTTCAGCCTCGTGTGAATAGACACCTCCAGCAAGTCAGCACCATCCTACCCCCAAGTAAAGTCTAGTGGTACCCCAGACGATCGACACAGACTCATGTGGTGTCCCCTCTTATATACTGTATCGGACCCATGGCATGAAATACATGGGGGGGGGGGGGGCAACCCCTACAAACATAAGTAAAGATCATACAATACATTAATTGACAGTTCCCTAGCCCAGTCACAAAATACCCCATTACATTGTTTCTACGTAAGGTTTCTAATGGAAGACAGATCCCCTAAGTAAAGAAACATTTTACCAGGTAACATAAAAACAATGTGGGCAAGGCCCCTTGCCTTGACCAATCACAAGCTAACAGTACAAAGCCCTTGCAACATAGTTAACTGTGGTACTATAACATACCTTTCCCCAACCCTGTTCAAGCAAGGCTCAGCTCTTTCTGCAAAACCCTCATACATATTAACAATTGAGGGGACATCTGGACATCATCCTGTACCGAGCTTCCTCCCAGGACCCAGACATTCTGGAGCCATGAACCTCATGGCTTTGCAGCTTTTGCAGAAAGATGCCACACAGGTTTTACTAACGCAGAAATCCTCTATTTTGTCACATAACAATTTGGCCAATATTATCATACTCACACACAAACATTTTGTCTTTCAACATCCTTTGAGCTCGAGACAGTGCAGAAAAGATTCACAGGAATGTCGATGCAAAATGCAGGAGCAACTCAGAGGGACAGGCAGCATCTCTGGAGAGGAGGAATGGGTGACGTTTTGGGTCCAGGCCTTTGTTCAGATTCGCAGGAATGTTTGTTGGCCCGGCGGAAGTTGAGCTGGGGTTGCCGCTTCTCCTCCACCCCCCCCCCCCTTGGTTATTCACAACCCCCCCCCCCTTCAGTTATTCACACCCCCTGCCCCCTCCCCCTGCCGGGTTATTCAAAATTGCCCCCCCCCCAAACTGGGTTATTCACTACCCCCGCCCCCTCCTCAAAAAAACAGCCAACATCATCAAAGACCCACACCACTTCACCATTGCCCTCAGGAAGAAGGTACAGGTGCCTGATAACTGCAACATCCATGTTCCAGAACAATCTCCCTACAACCAAGCAAACAAAAATGTCATTGTCCTATCTGGGATATATTACAATAAAACACTCTTGGTTCTTGACCCCCGCCCCCCTCTTCTGCACCCCTCGGAGCCCCCCCTAACCCCCCCCACTTCCCGCCCTCCCCCACCAACGTGGGGACGATTGATTGCCTCCATAAATTCTATAATCTTCCTTGTGGGGGTGACAGGGGTGATTGACTCCGGGGTGAGCTCGTACGCGACATTCCCCCCCCCCCCCCACCCCCGCCGCATTGGGGGACAGGGCCCAATGGGGCCCACTCGGGCTATATCTCTCTAATTCTCTCCTTGCCTACCGTGGGGGCTATGGGTGAGTGATGTAATATTGCGTTGGGGTATAGGCCTCCCGTGTTACAGGGGCCCAAAGGGTCACAGTTGGTCTTAAACATTGAGTTTGCTTCTTTTACAATCGATTTGACTTGCAGATTTAACTTTTTGGAGATCCTGCACCAGCATTCCTAAGTCCCTTTGCACCTCCAATTTCTGGATTCTCACCCCATTTAGAAACTAGTCTGTGCCTTTATTCCTACTACCAAAATGCATGAATCCAAACTTTGCTAGGTAAAACTTTATTCCATCTGCCACTTATCTGCCCACTCTCCCAACATGTCCAAGTCCTTGTGCAGAATCCCTTCTTTTTCTATACTACCTGCCCCTCCACCTATTTTTGTATCATTCTCAAATTTTGCCACAAAGCCTTCAATCCCCTCGTCCAAATCATCAATATACAACGTGAAGAGTAGCCCTAGCACCAACCCGTGGAACTCTGCTGGTTACTGGCAGCCAACCAGAAAAAGCTTTTTACTGCTACTCTTTGACTTCCCAGCCGACCTAATATCGATGCTAGTATCTGCTCTTTGATACCGTGGGCTCTTCTCTTCCTTAACCACCTCACGTGTGGCACCATATCAAAGATATTCTGAAAATCTAAGTAGACACCATCTGATGTATACTGACTCTCCTTTGTCTGTCTTGCTATTTACTTTATCAAAGAATTCCAGCAAATTTGTCAAGCAAGACCTCCCCTTCACAAAGTCATGCTGACTTTGGTCTATTTTATCGTGAACTTCTAATTTATTCCGTAACTTCATCCTTTATAATGAACTAAAATCTTCTTCTTCAACTTGCGTATGGCATGCACAACCTAAAGTTGTAAGTCAACTTGTTCTATTTGTTTGTGCACATCGGGTTGATTGCATTAGTCGTAACTTGGTGGACCACGTGAAGGTTGCAATCTAGCACCCCACAACAATCTTACCAACCACCAAAGACAAACTAACTGGCTTATAGTTACCACTATTCTGACATTCCCTTTTTGTGCAGCAGGGTAATATTGGCAATTTTACAATCATCTGAGACCACTCCTGACTCAAGTGATTCCTGAAATATTACTTTCAATGCATCCACAATCTCGAAAGCCACCTCAAGAACCCGCGGGTGCAGTCCATCCGGCCATGGTGATTTATCCACCTTCAGCCCTGTCAGCTTCCCAAGCACCTTCTTCATAGTAATAGTCACTCCACTAATTTCCACCCTCTAACTCTCTAGAATTTCAGCCAAAAATGTTATTCAACTCCTCTGGCCGTCACTGGTGAACACATGACCCACATAGTTCACCTCGCTCATTTGGAATTTGCACTTTAGGGGGTTGAATTTGTGAATTTTTGTTGCTACTACCCGTGATTGAGCCCCAATCCAATGGGTCAACGACAGGGGCAATCACACCCAGAGTCCCCATTCTGTTGTGTTAATTTTGTATGCGATCCCGCAAAGCATGGGGAATCGGTATGCAGGATGGACAACTGGTAGGACGGGGTCGGTCGTGATTGTGTACTTGATGGGAAGCTTGCTCAGCTTGTCTTCTAAAAGATTTCCATATTGTGCCAGGATCTGTTGAGTAAAGCCACACTATGCAGACAGTTGATGAACTGCTGTACCGAAGGTGACCAGACATAGGTCGTTCCAGGCATCAATGCTTAGTGGAGAAGTCACTTTTTCTCGGACAATAAAGAAGCTCAGACTGTAGACGGCACTGTAACTCGACTCTTCCAACAGGGAGCACTGTACCCCCTCCAAATGGAAGTAACGTAGTGGCGGTCTGATTGATGACCTCAGTTTTCCGAATCCTGTTGAGTTCAGATAAGGATAGAACGTTGCAACGAGCTCCAGTGTCGAGCGTGGCAATAACGCTCATCCCGTTAATGAGGAGAGTAACCATGGGATCTTGGTGTTGATGAGACGAGTCCGACAAGGAATGTATCTTTATACTCCATCTCTCGATAGCAGGCAGCATGTCCTCGTTAGTCAGAGAGGTTGATGTGGGAGTTGCGTGGGAAGGTTTTGGCTGTAAGCACTCTTGCTCTAGAAGGTTCACTGATTGCTTTGTCTCTACTCTGTTCCCACAGGATGGATTTAGTAGTGAATTTTATAAAAGATTTTATGAGATAATTTCACCACATTTACATAAAATGTATACATATGCTTTCAAAGAAAAAACATTGCCAGAAACATTAGCGGAATCAACGATTACACTTATACCTAAAAAAGATAAAGATTTAGAAGACCCTGGCTCATACAGAGCCATTGCACTGTTAAATACAGATCAAAAAATATTAGCGGAAACATTAGCAAGAAGATTAAATAAATATGTTAGCTAATTAATAAATGCGGCTCAAACGGGGTTTATACCCAAGAGATACTCATGCAATAATTTGAGATGTCTGTTTAATATAATGCATTCATATAAAACTGAAGAACAAGACTTATCAATTACTTAATTGGACGCAGAAAAAGCATTTGATCGAGTGGTTTGGGACTACCTTTTTAAAGTTTTGCAAACATTTCAAATGGGAGAGAATTTTATCTCATGGGTAAAACTATTATATGACAGGCTGACTGCTAGAATATTAACTAATAACATGTTGTCTCTGAAATTTCAATTATCCAAGGGCAATAGACAGGGATGCTCACTGTCACCTCTGCTATTTGCTCTTGTAGCTGAATCCATCCGAATATCCATGGTTATAATACAAAATACTCAAATAACAAAATATCATTATACACAGATGATGTACTACTGTATATTACAAAATCACAAATCAGTATACCAAATATATCAAATCTAATAGAGGAAATTGGATCCTTTTCAGGATACAGAATAAATTGGAATAAAAGTGAAATTATGACGATAAAACATCAAGACTCGACACACCTGTTAAGACTCCCTTTTAAAATTGCTACAGAAAAATTTAAATATTTGGGATTCGAAATCACCAGAAAATATAAATCTTTATTCAATGCAAACTATATGCCCCTAGTTAACCATATAACCATATAACAATTACAGCACGGAAACAGGCCTTCTCGGCCCTTCCAGTCCGTGCCGACCATTTATTTTCCCCTAGTCCCATCTACCTGCACTCAGACCATACCCCTTCATTCCCTTCCCGTCCATATACCTATCCACTTTACTTTTAAATGTTACAATCGATCCTGCCTCCACCACTTCTGCAGGAAGATCATTCCACACAGCCACCACTCTCTGAGTAAAGAAGTTCCCCCTCATGTTACCCCTAAACTTCTGTCCCTTAATTCTCATGCCCTCTTGTTTGAGGTTACTAAATTAAACGCCCTGATTAAATTTTGGAAAACTCTTCTGATGTCTTAAATAGGCTGAATAAATGCTATAAAAATGATCTTCCTACCACTAATTTTATTACCACCAATATAATTACCTAAAAAGTTTTTTTTTTAAACTGGATTATGATATCACAAATTTTATATGGGACTATAAATCCCATAGAATTCAAAGAAGACATTTGTGCAAACCTAAAGATCAATGTAAGACATATTCCAATCCAATTTTTTTTAAACCCTACTTTTTCGTAATCACTTTTTCATGCAGTTACTATCTTATCTAACTTTCTCTATTTTTCTTCTTCTTAAAGTTTAAAACAAGAAGTGGTACACGAAATGTGTTATGTTATTTTTGGCTTATACAACTGTAATGTACATTTCTTCTAATAAATGAACCAAAAAAAATAAATGATCAGACCCACACATAGAGGTTATAACTCATAGTCTTTATTGCAGTAGGAGCGGAGGGAACACAATGTGCTTTCATCCCGAGTCTGCATCAAATCTAAAGAGAGAGAGTGACGCATTGACAATTAGGACGGTGTGTCCAGGGTAGCGATGAAGATCTGGACTGGACTACGTAAAGAATGTGTAGCATGCATAATCTGTGTAGTGATATATATCTTCTATCTATAACTATACATATTACTAAATCTATCATCTTGACCACTTCCTGGCTGCGTTGTAATTAAATTTGCTCAAAAACAATCTGCCATAGCGCTACAATTTTTCGCCACTTTACCATTCTCCTCTACTGCAAGTCAAATAAGTTTTGTTTCGATCGGTGAAATAGTACAAAATTTATGATTGTTTTCAAGGTTCCCCCTCCACCACAACCACCTCCCCACCCCCCACCCCCCACCCCAGCCCCCACACCCTCCCTCCCCCACACACCCCTCCCCCAAAATCCCCTTCCCTACCCTGCCCCACAATCCCCCTTCCCCACACCCCCACATCCCCCCTCCCCCACACACACCCCTCCCCAACACCCCCCCCCCCCCCCGCACGCTTCCCCCCCACCCCATACCCCCCACCGCCACAACCCCTCCCCAGAGTGGTGAAACATTGCTTTGGGGGAACAGGTTGCATTGGGGGAACAGGTGAGTGGTGGAATATTGCGTTGGGGAAGCGTTGCATTGTGGGGCGACCAGGCCTCCCATCTGACTGGGACCCAACTGTTCCCACTTAGTGTAATATATAGTAAAGGCATTCCAATCTACACTTGTCAGCCACTTTCTCCCCCTAGAATCTTTCTTCCTCTTTGGAATGAAAACATCCTGTATCTTCCGGATTATTCACAGAAATTCCTGCCATTGCTGTTCCACCATCATCCCTGCTGGTGTCCCTTTCCAGTCAATTTTGGCCAACCTGGTTTCCCAGTTTACCTGTACATTGTAATCTCCCATGACCACCGGGGTATTGCCTTTTCTACATGCCAAATTTATCTCCTGATGTAACGGACCCTATATCCTGGCTACTGTATGGGGGCCTGTAAACAGTGTATTTTTATCCTTATAATTTATCAGCTCTATGCACAATGACCCTACATCTTCTGATCCTATGTCACCCCTCACTAAGGATTGAATTTCATTCCTAACGAACAAAGCTACTCCACCCCCTCTGCCCACCATCCTGTCATTCCAATATGACGTAAAACCCTGAATATTCAGCTCCCAGCTCCGATCCTCTTGCAGCCACATCTCAGTAATTCCAACAACATCATGGCTATCAATCTCTAACTGTGCTACAAGCTCATCCACTTTATTTCTTATACTACGCTCATTCAAATACAACACCTTTAATTCATTATTCACCTCCCTTCTCACACCGGTTCCTATTATACCCGATCTTACTCTCGTATCTCAGCAGACATCTCATCGAATGCCTTTTTAAAATGTGAATAATGCTGTTGGTTTACCCTTGTTCCTCCCTGTCATCCCACCCTCTGAAAGCTTGAACAAATTTGTCATCCATGATTTCCCTTTCAGAATAACACTGTGATGCTGCTTGTCCAGTGCGTTTCAAAATGGATTCCAACATTATCCCAATGACAGGCATTCAGCTAACTCATCGACAGATTTTGTTCTTCTGCCTAGCACTTATCTTGAACAGTGCTGTTATGTTTGTGGTATACCAGTCCTCTGAGGCCTGTCAAGGATCTAGGGAATATTGGAGGATTTTAACGAACACATCCAATGTCTCTGCAAGCACCTCTTCCATCTCCTTCCACACACACACGATACCATCATCAGGTTCAGACTACATCTCGGCCTTTACCAAGCCCACTACTTTCACTCTAGTGATGGAATCATTTTGTTCCCATTCCAATTCTTGCTCCTTCATTATTATTATCATAGCTCTTATTATTGGTATTTTTATTGAGTGATCGATCCAAAATAATTATTTATAACCTCTGCCATTTTATTTACCATTATTAATTCCTACTTTCATTCTTTAAGGGACTATTGTTTGCTTTACCCACTCATTTCTTTTTTATAAACCTGTCACAGCTTATTCTTTCTGTTAATATGATATTTTAATGTACATTCATACCCTACCTTCCCCAGGTGAGTTTGCAAAATTATAACATTTTAAGTCGCCTTCTACAAGGTTTTCCAAATGTTTCCACTGATTTTCACAATGTGTTTGTCCTTTCTTTCCATGTGATCATCATCTTACCTTCCTTCGACACACAGAGCCTGTCTTCTTCACTGAAATATACCTTTGCTGAAGTTTAAGAAATAATTCCTTAAATGTCTGCTGATCCACTGTCTTGTTTTTTAATCTATTTCCAGTCTACTTTAACCATTGTAATTGCCTTTATTTAAATTAGGAACACTAGTTTAAGGCGCATGTTTCTAACCCTCAGTGTGAATTTTAAACCCTGAGACATCCTTCACTACGAGACCACGAGTTAATCCTGTCTTAATGTACAATGTCAGATCTAAAATAGCCTGATTGGTCCCTCAGCCTATTGTTCTAAGAAACCACTTTCAACACATTTCATGAACCTATCCTCAAGGTTACCATTGAAATTTGATGTGTACAATCTCTATAATGATTAAGGTTACCCGGTGTTGGGTCCCTACACTTCACAGTTTCCAGCCTTCCAAAGACGTGGCTCATCACCTTCTAAGGGCAGTTAGTGATGCAGTTAGTGATAAATACTGGCCTGGCTGGCATATTAATTGCTGGTGAAGTGATTTGACAGTAAAAAAAGTTATGTAAGATTATAACAGAATCTTTTTCACCAGGGCCAAGGGACTGAGGAAAGTTTTGTTAAATTATTCAGTTATATTCAGAGAGTTATATGCGAGTTATAACAAGAGGCGGGATAGGCTAGAGTTATAACAAGAGGCTGGATAGGCTAGAAGTTTTGTCCCTGGAGAAAATAGGCCGAGGGGTGACCTTTTTAGAGGTATATAAAATCATGGCAGGCATAGATAAGGTGAATAGCCATAGTCCCTTTCCCAGGGTTGAGGAGACTAAAACCAGAGAGCATGGGTTTAAGGTGAGAGGTGAAAAATTATAAAAGGGTCTGAGGATCAACTTTTCCATATGGATGGTGTGTAGATGGAATGAGGAAGTGGTGGAGGCTGGTAAAATCACAACATTGACAAGACAGATCTTGCATATGCCATGCACAGCCTAAAGTTGTAGGTCAACTTTTTCTATTTGATCTATTTGTGCATGTCGGGTTGATTGTATTAGTTGAAATGGGGTGGACCACGTGAAAGTTGCAATCTCCCACCACGAGAAGACAGATACATGGATAGGAAAGATTTGGAGGGATATAGGCCAGGTATAGGCAACTTGGTTGGCATGGATGGGGTGGGCTGAAAGGCCTGTTTCTGTGCCGTATGGCTCTTTGACTAACTGCTGTGATTCTGCAGATGCTGACTGGGATGCCTTTACTTGTCATGTTTCTGCAGCGTCTGAAGTCGGTGATTCCACGAGAAGTTGACGTGGTCCTGCGTACGGTTTCTCACCACTATGTGGTTCAAGACAAGAACATCGAAAAGGTGGTGACCTCCAAGGAAGAGCAGGAGCTGCAGAAACAACGCACCTATCAGGATGAACAGCAGACTCAAAACCTGGAAATGGTGGGTCTGTCTCCATGGACGTCAGGGTTTGTGTGGCACAGAAAGGACCCAGTAACAGGAAGGGAGAGAATGGATAAAAACACAGCCGGGATTGAGAAATGGGAAAGACTGGGAAGTGCAGGGATTGCAAATATTAATTTTACTTTGGAGTCACGTTAGTGACTACGTGACGACCCCGCCAGCACGCATGGAGTCGAGTAAATCTAAGCAAAAAACGCTGCTGTGGAAAGCAGCCACCAGCGTGCCGTCTCTCCAGGTGCAGGTGCTACCAGCAGGCAACAGACCGCAGGTGCGCCGTGGTCCGGCAGCAAAACCACCCGGAAGTCAGACAGGACCGTTGAATTGGCAGGGTCCGGACCTGAAGTTCGCGGATAGCGACGGCGGGCGTCTTTCCCGCATGGAGCGGATGGTGGAGCAGTTGCTCCAGCGTGACCTGCTTATGCAGGGGCAGAGTCACGGTGGGTCTCCTCGCAGACCGCCATATGTCTCACCGTCTTCGCAGGGGAGCATTAGGGGTCAGAGCTGGGCTGACCCTGAAGAAGGGGCAATGGCTGAACAACCGACTGTTAGGGGTGCCAGAAGAATTGTTGGGCATGGTAAACAAACATGCTGTACCAACACAAAAAGGACTGCCGATACATCCCAAACTGGCAGCCAGTATAAATTACATGGCTACAAACTAGCTGCAGGAGCAAGCCATTAACACTACGGCTGAAAAATACCTCGCTCCAGAGAACTGTATTTCTCTCAATCTACCAGCAGTCAACAACCCCATCTCGGGCAACATGAGCCCATCTATAAGGAGCCAGGAGGTGAAGCTCCAGAGAATCCTTAAACTGCTGGCTGCTGGAATCACAGCAGTAACCAGGACAGCTGATGGGGTTGATTTGCCTGAAGAGCTACAAGATGCTCTAGCATTACTGTGTAATACTCAGTTCGAGATTAACAGCTACAGGAAGAGCATCATCAAATCATGGTGGATAGAAAATGCTCAGCATTGTTCTAAACCCATCACTATCATAAATCCCTTGGTTACAGTACAGACTGATGCCAGTGCTAAAGGTTGGGGAGCAACTAATACCACCACAAGTTGTGTTGGCAGATGAAGTGCACAAGAATTAACCCTGTTTAAAGCACTAGGAATTAATTAACTAGAAATGCTGGGAGCATTTCATGCACTCAGGGCCTACTGCTCAGATATGCACCAGTTGCATGTACGGTTACAAATTGACAATACCACAGTGGTGGTCTATATTAATCATATGGGTGGTATAAAGTCGATATCGTGATGAATTGGCTAATAATATCTGGCACTGGTGTCTGGAAAGAGAAATTTGGATCTCAGCCACTTACCTTCCAGGTAAGCTAAATACAGTGGCAGACACCAGGTCACGTAAATTCAACGACAACATTGAATGGCTGTTGGATCAGAAAGTGTTTACAGATATTATAGAATGGTATGGGACACCAGATATCGACCTTTTTGCATCCAGATTAAATCACCAACTGCCAACATATGTTGCTTGGGAACCAGACCCAGGGGCAGCAGCAATGGACGCTTTCTCGCTGCATTGGGGGGATTTGTTTTGCTATGCATTTCCCCCCTTCTGCCTCATCAGTCGGGTCTTACAGAAAACTAAACAAGACTCTGCAACGGGTATTTTGGTTGTTCCCGACTGGCCTACCCAACCATGATTCCCAGCAGTACAAAAGATGGCCAGAGAACCCTGCATCCGGATAAACAAACGGCCGAGTTTGTTGGTACATCCCGTTACAGGGGATAGTCATCCGTGCCATGACCGCATGAACTTGTTAATTTGCAGATTCTGAACAGGCCATTTCTGGGATACGGACTCTCTGACAGGACAATCAATGCCATCTCAGCGTTGTGCAGGGAGTCCACCAGAAGACAGTACCTGACATATGTCAGAAAATGGGAAGTATTCTGCACCTGGACGAACACTACATATGACTCAGCCACTATCACTGAAGTGCTGGAGTTTCTGGCCACCCTTCATTTCGATGAAGGATTGAGTTACAGTGCCATTAATTGTGCATGGAGTGCCCTATCTAATTATCTGGGCCGAGGGAGTGATCACCTGGCTATAGGATCACACCCACTAGTATCCAAACTAATGAGGGGTATATTTAAGTCTAATCCCCCCTAGGCCCAGATACACCCATACATGGGACATAGGCATAGTTTTAGCTATGTTACGAGGATGGACACCCATATCGGGGCACACTCTGGACAAACTTACATATAAGATGGTAATGATTATGGCACTTGTATCAGCACAATGGGTCCAGTCCTTACACAAACTAAGTATGGATGCCATGTATATTACTAATGGCAAGATAACCTTTCTAATACAGGGGTTACTTAAACAAGACCGACCCGGTTCCACTGGCCAAAAATTAGAATATCTGGCCTATCCTGCAGATAGTCGACTCTGCATTGTGACACATATTTTACAATATATAGAAGTCACCACGACTCTTAGGGGCACGGAGAGAGCTTTACTCATAAGCCATAAACACCCTCACCATAAGGTCACAGTGCAAACCATATCCAGATGGTTAAGGGTGGTATTAGGTGCAGTGGGGGTGGATGCTAATGTTTTCAAATCTCACTCCACCAGGGCTGCATCTACATCGGCGGCTAGGATGATGGAAGTTCCTATGGACCACATCCTTGCCACAGCGGGTTGGAGCAATGAACAGACTTTTCAATGCTTTTATAATAAAACTGTGGCCGCTCCTGACCCGTTTGCAGGAAACATTTTAAGTTCTGTTAAATAAATTACCCAATGTGGGGCATATTATTTTAGGTATGAATAAATACCTTATTTGTTTTTCAGCACAGTGTCATGTCTGAAATATGTTCATCCTCCTTTCCTAGCATGTCAGTGTGTGAGCATGGACTCGTTCCAGGGCATGAAATCACAGAGCTTTGAAATCTTCACGTAATCACTCACATGACTCCGAAGTAAAATAGTAAGATTAAATGAGAACTTACCAGTTTGAAGTTTGATCTTTATTTTATGAGGCGTTACGATGAGGGATTAAGTGCCCTCCCCTCCCAAAACCCTCTATTATAAAGTTCAACTGGTATGGAAGTTCTCTCTTACCTTACTATATTAGTCTACTCTGGTATCTGTGATTTCACACCACTGCTTTGAAGAATGCCGCGCATGCGTGCTGGCGGGGTCTTCAGGTAATCCCTCATCGTAACTCCTCATAAAATAAAGATCAAACTTCAAACTGGTAAGTTCTCATTTAAGGGTTACACAAAAAGCTGGAGAAACTCAGCGGGTGCAGCAGCATCTAAGGAGCGAAGGAGATAGGCGACGTTTCGGGTCGAGACCCTTCTTCAGACTGAAGAAGGGTCTCGACCCGAAACGTCGCCTATCTCCTTCGCTCCTTAGATGCTGCTGCACCCGCTGAGTTTCTCCAGCTTTTTGTGTAACCCTCGATTCTCCAGCATCTGCAGTTCCTTCTTTAACAAGTTCTCATTTAATCTTACTTAGATCAGGGATCTTAGATCAGGGATTGTGAAAAGCAAAAGGCTGCCATAGAACAGGCATTGGGAATGACCTAAGGCTGGGGAAGAGCAGGGGTTAGGACAGACGCGAGGCTGCGACAGCGAAATGTTTTGGAGTGACTTTACTGTAAACAAGAAATGCAGCGTGGAAATAGGCCCGTCGGCCCACCAAGTCCAAGCTAACCTACATACTAACCTCCATACGCTAGAGACAATTTTACAACTTAACAAAGCAAATTAACCTACAGCACTACACGTCTTTGGAGTGTGAGAGGAAACTGGAGTAGCTGGAGAAAATCCACATGGTCATGGGGAAAACTCTGTATGGACAGCACCCGTATTCAGAATCGGACCAGGTTCCTTGGCATTGTGAGCCAGCAACTCCACTGTTGAGCTTCTGTGCCACTCTGGCACACTGGTGCTGAGTGGGCAGAACTGGGGGAGGAACGGGATTTGGAGTGGCATGAGGATGAATAGAGCCAGGATTTGGTGGGATACAAGATTGGGAGAGGGGAGGGTTTGGAAGTGGGGGAGGGAGGCAAGGGGAGTAAGAGATTGGCAGAGATGAAGTCTGTGGGTTGCAAGGCACTGATGCATCGTTGCTCATGCAAGTTGCGTTATTCCAGTCCTCTCCTTAACAAGTTCCCCTCATTCTGCTTGTTCCAGCTGCACAAAGCAAAGAGGAAGAACAAAGAGTTGATGGCAAAGATTCAGGCATCGATCATCCCCATCACCAAGGTGCCAAAGGAAATGACAAAAACAGTTCAGATACGTAAACAAGAGCTGAGAACGAAGGAAGCAGAGGTAGGGAGGTGCTACAATCGGGAACTGGTACAAGGTCATTGACCAGAAGAATTAACTCTCTTTCCCTCCCATAGATGCTGCCTGACCTGCTGAGTGAATCTAGCATTTTAATTGTATTTCTATACTTATATCGAGACATAAAATGGGACATACTGTATCTATGAGACATCAAAAAGATCTGATTGCACCTGGTGGGGTTGAGATATTGGGTGAGGATTCAAGTTGAGAATGGCAAGGGTGGATGCAGGATAATAGTAGGAGGTCAGATGGCTGGGGAACACAGGGGTTTGGACTAGAATAGAACATCATAATCATAATCATAATAATACTTTATTAGCCAAGTATGTTTTGCAACATATGAGGAATTTCATTTGCCATACTGTCATACCAATAAAAAGCAACAGAACACACAAAATACATTTTAACATAAATATCTACCACAGTGACTCCTCCATGTTCCACACTGTGATGGAAGGTGAAAGAAAATTTCAATCTCTTCCCTTCCTTGTCCGCCCGCGGTCCGCGGGCTCGAGCCTTCTGTTGACGGGATGATCTTCCCGTAGCCGGCCACATCACACCCACCACATCAGGGCGATCAGGCTCCTGCATCGGGGGGATCTCCACTCCCCCATGCCGGGCGATCTGACCACAGGTCGGGCCTAGTCGAACCTTCGGCATCGTTTGGAGCTCCTGACATCGATCTCTACCCGAGACTGTGAGCTCCTCAATAGTGAAATCCAGGAAAGGGATCGGCTCTGAAGGGAAGTCCACATCCCCACGGGCCGGGGGGTGGGGGGCTCAAAGTCCTGAGCAAGGTCTCCACTCCATGATGTTAGGGCGCAGAACGACTGGCGGTACGATCCGAAAAACAATTGCATCTCCGGCAAGGTAAAAGATTAAAAAGTAGTTTCCCCTGACCCCTCCCCCACCCACCACATAAAACAAACCAGAGAACATTAAAACAAACTTTTAAAACACACTTAATAAAATTTAAAAAAAGATGAAAAGACAAAGACTGGCGAGGCTGCCATTGTCGGCGCACCCTGGTGGTATAAGATGCAGACAAGGAAGGAAGCTGAGAGAGTACAGATGACAGGCGAGATCCGTGGAGCTGTCGGGTGACCAGAGGGGGAGGGATGGTGGCAGAAGTTAGTTTAGTTTATTGTCACGTGTACGAAGGTACATGGTAAAGTGTTTTTGTTGTGTGCCACCCAGTCAGCGGAAAGACTATAGATGATTACAATCAAGCAATCCACAGTGTTCAAATACAGGATAAAGGAAATAACATTTCCCTTTTCCAGGTCACCAATGATGTAGATAGTAAGTCAGGACCGCTCTCTAGTTGGTGATAAGATGGTTCCCTTGCCTGATAACAGCTGGGAAGAAGCTGTCCCTGAACCTGGAGGGAGGGGGGGAGAGGGGCGGGGCGGAGGGAGGGGGGGGAAGAGGAAGGGGGGGAGAGGGAGGGAGGAGAGGGAGGGAGGGGGAGAGAGAGAGGGAGGGAGTGGAAGAGGGATGGGGAGGGAGGAGATGGAGGGAGGGGAGGGAGAGGGAGGTGGAATGAATCCATTGACGGAGCCACTCTGCTGCTGGATTTGAAGTTGTCCCTGCCTACCCTCTGGAAGCCTCGTCCCCATCAGATGCTGAGTTCCCAGAGCCCTGGATAAACGCAGGGGCATGGTTAAGTCTGTGAAAGCGGCCCCATCAGCGACTTGACGGTGCTTCATACCCCGAGTACAGGGAGGGGGGGGAGGGTGGAGCAGGCGGGCGTGATGCCGAGTGAGCCTGCGGGCCAGGTGTACGCCATCAAGACGCTGCGTACGACGTCGAGACGCTGTGTATGCCCTTTGAGACGCTGCGTACGCCCTCAATGCGCCTGCGGGCTGATAGGCCATTGACGCGCCGGCTCTGTCACACTGGCTCAAGCCAAAGATCGGCTGTTCCCCCGCTGCTTTTCGCTGTCCTCGGTTTTTTTCAGATATCGGCAGAGGGGAAGCTGAGAAAATATGACTTTTTAATGAAAGCAATTTAAATGTTCTGGTTAAGATGGCGGAATTTTACACGAGGTGATGTCTAGGCACCTTATCTTCTTTGGAATATAACTCGAGGACATACTTTATTTCTCTTCGAATTAAAGACTTAAAAATAAAGGGGAGCTGTGGAAATGGAAAAATCAATACAAATGGAAAATAACATTTTACGAATTAAAATACTTTTATAATCCTATACCAACATATATCTAATTGAATTAACTTAGCAATAGCAATCTAATCTAATATGAATTGGTATAACGGTATAATGTAACAATACCTTTCAAATCGTTAATGAATGTCCAGATTTAGGACAATGAGCTAAATATAATCATATATATTAATAACATACTAATAAACTAAAACACATATAATAAATTAGGTCCCAGTTATGCCTGAGTGGAGGGGAGGAGATTCAGACACTTGGCAGATAGCCATGAGTCTGATTCTGGTTAACCTCTTCCAACCAGCTGCTTACTATTATAAGAGACCAGGATCTGACTAAAGTAAACGTAAAAACTGTTAGTATGTAGTAAATGGTAGATTATTTGAAGACTTAATTAGATATACATATTTGCAGTTTTGCTATATATTACTCAGTCTTGAACTGGCCCTTCTTCCTTTTTGCAATGTTTGGTTAAGGGAGCGGAGCTAATTGTAGATTAACATCAACGGAAGTCTTTAAACATGTAACTACCACCAATAGGTGGCTATTTTTTTACAGTATCGCTATTTTTAGATACCGTAATATCACTTTTTTTATTTTCACATCACTTTACACTTTTCTGTCTTCTTTTTTAGGGATAAGTTTAAAAGGGATATGTCAACAGAACCTAGTAGCCGCAAGTGCCCACCCAACACCTAGAGTCCTGAGGTATTGTGTTGCACTATATGACTTAAAGGTATCAAAGTCATTTAAACTGCAAGACAATAAACAAAAGAAAATTGGAGGAATCACGTTTTGCAGCTGGAACATAAGGGGTGCTAATGAGCCAATTAAAAGGAATAAGATTTTCGCACAATTAAAATCGCTTAATTCAGACATAATTTTCCTACAAGAAATACATTTGAAACTTCAAGCTCAGACCTGGCTGAAGACAAATTGGATCGGCCTAACATATCACTCTTCATATATATCTAAATCCAGAGTGACGGCAATTATTATTCATAGCAGATAAAGAGGGGAGATATCTCACAGTTACTGGAGAGATCCATTCTACCCTATCTATGGTAAATATTTATGCGCCTAATTTTGATAATCCTAAAATTTTTAATAAAATCCTGATTATAATTTCAGAGTTTAACTATCAAAATGTGATAATTGGGGGAGACTTCAATTGTGTTTTAGATATACTTGGATAAATCTGCACAACAAAAGAGGCGTAACATAAAATCTAAACCTAGTGAACTCCTAAATACATACATAAAAAACACAAATATAACAGATGTATGGAGGATTGCTAATCCAGTTGGAAGGGAATACTCTTTTTACTCAATGGTACATAAAACTTATTCATGTATCGACTATTTTTTAGTGGATACGAAATTAATTCCTCACACAAAGAATCCTAAATATCATAATAGCATTATCTCCGATCACTCACCATTAACTTTTTTCTTAAAACTAGAAGTAATGCCTAATAAAAAATCATTTTGGAGGTTCAATCCCCAAATTTTAAACGACCCACAAGGTGGTATATATCTAAAACAACAGATGGAAGTTTTTTTGAGACTAACGATACCCCAGGCATTTCACCCTCTTTACTATGGGAATCTGTTAAGGCATTTTTCAGAGGATCTATAATTTCATATCAACTTTTCAAAATAAAAAGAATAAGAACGAACAATTGCAGCTAGAAGAACAAATTAGACAATTGGATCTAGATAATGGTAAAGAACCAACCATAGACAAACACAATAAAATAACAATACTGAAATTTAAATTACAGAATCTTATCTGCAAGAGTTATAAGAATATTTCAAATTACAAAACATGAAAATTTTGAATTTGGCGATAAACCACATAAACCACATAAACTCTTGGCAGGTCAATTGAAAAATACGGGAAAAGGATCATCCGATTTCAAAAATTAAATCGGATAAAGGTGAATTAACATTACCTAATGATATCAATAAAATATTTGCCCAATTCTATCAAAATGTATATAAATCCAAAACATCAGCAGATAGCACTAAAAGTTATAATTTTTTTGGATAACTGTAACCTCCCAAAACTTAATCTGCTGGAACATGAGGAATTAGGAGCACAGATCTCAATTAAGGAAATAGAAGAAACAATAAACTCATTGAAGAATGGAAAAACACCAGGACCGGATGGTTTTAGTAATGAATTTTATAAAAGATTTTATGAGATAATTTCACCACATTTCCATAAAATGTATACGTATGCTTTCAAAGAACAAACATTGCCAGAAACATTAGCGGAATCAACGATTACACTCATACGTAAAAAAGATAAAGATCTAGAAGACCCTGGCTCATATAGAGCCATTGCACTTATTTAACACAGATCAGAAAATACTAGCAAAAACTCTAGCAAGAAGATTGAGTAAATATGTTAGTAAATTAATAAATGCGGATCAAACGTGGTTTATACCCAAGAGATACTCGTGCAATAATTTGAGACGTCTGTTTAATATAATGCACATACAAAACTGAAGAGTAAGACCTATCAATTATTTCATTGGACACAGAACAAGCATTCGACCAAGTGGAATGGGAATACCTCTTCAAAGTATTGCAAAAATTTCAAATGGAAGAGAACTTTATTTCATGGGTAAAATTATTATATGACAAGCCGTCTGCCAGAATATTGACTAATAATATACCGTCTCCGAAATTTCAACTATCCAGGGGCAATAGACAGGGTCGTGCATTATCACCCCTGCTATTTGCTCTTGTGATAGAAACCTTAGCAGAAAGTATAAGAATGCATCCGAATATCCATGATTATAATACAAAATATTCAAATAATAAAATATCACTATATGCATTATAAAATTGCAAACCAGCATACCAAACATACTAAATCTAATAGAGGAATTCGGATCCTTTTCAGGATATAGAATAAATTGGAATAAAAGTGAAATTATGACGATAAAACCTCAAGATTCGACACACCTTTTAAAATTCCCCTTTAGAATTGCTACAGAAAAATTTAAATATTTGGGTATCGAAATTACCAGAAAATATAAATCTTTATTCAATGCAAACTTTATGCCCTTACTTACTAAATTAAATGCCTTGATTAAATTTTGGAAAACACTTCCGATGTCTTTAATAGGCAGAATAAATGCCATAAAAATGATTTTTTTACCACACATTTTATATTTATTTCAATCAATACCAATATAGAATATAGAATAGAATAGTTTATTTATTGTCATTGTAACATGAACCATGTACAACAAAATTTAAAAATGTCAACCAGTCAGTGCAACATTCAAACCATAAAAGCTAACGATACATACAAGGTAAAATATTAAAAACGATAAACAACTAAAATAAATATGAAATATGAAAATAGCACGCATAAACAACCAACCCTACATCCTTGTGTCGATTTCACAGTGTACCAACCACAGTCCCTTAGTCCCCGCGTTCCTTGGCGGCTACATTTAGTGCCTTTATAGCAGTGGGGTAAAAATTGTTTTTAAGTCTGTTTGTCCTTGTCCTTGTAGATCTATACTGTCTGCCTGACGGCAACAGTTCAAACAGGGAGTGTCCTGGGTGGGAAATGTCCTTTATAATATTCTGGGATTTTTTGATGCAGCGGGAACTGTGTAAGTCTTCCAAGGTAAGGAGAGGGCAGCCGACAATCCTCTGGGCATTGTCAATGGCCCTCTGGAGCGCTTTCCTCTGAGCTGCTGTGCAGCTGGTGTACCACACGCATATACAGTATGTTAGGATGCTCTCAATGGAGCACCGATAAAAGGACAGCAGCAGTCTCTGTGTGATGTTATTCTTCCTGAGCACCCTCAGGAAGTGCAGTAAGTGCAATATACTTACCTAACAAGTTTTTTTAAAAATCGATTCTGATATCACAAGTTTTATAGGGGACTATAAGTCGCATAGAATCCAAAGAAGACACTTGTATAAACCCAAAGAATTTGGTGGACTAACACTCCCCAATTTTTTGTACTATTACTGGGCAGTAGATATAAAAAAAAGTAATTCACTTGTTGAACAATTCTGCCCAACAGGTAGATTGGATAGTAATGGAGGATTGTTCTTCTTTTAATATAGGAGCGATCCTTCTCTCACCGATAAAATGGAATAATACAATATACAAGAAAAACCCAATTATTCATAGTACTATTAGAATTTGGAAACAAATAAAATTAACTCTCAAATTAAGAAACTTATCGCTTCTCTCTCCAATGGTTAATAATCTGTCGTTTCAACCATCTATTATTGATAAAACATTTACCCATTGGGAAAGAATAGGAATTAAAATGCATGGAGGGATGTATGAAACAGGAAACTTTTTATCATTCCAACAACTACAACTCAAATATAACCTGAAAAGTAATCAATACTTTAAATACCTTCAAATCCGTGACTATTTGTAAAAACATACACAAGAATACCAAACTGATTCCAGATCTATTAGATGAAGCTGTGAACAGAAAGGTGGGTTCAACTAACTTAATATCATACTTGTATAATATCATTCTAAATATAGAAATACCATCATCTGACACAATTAGAAGAGATTGGGAACAAGAACTATCTATAAAAATCTTGAAAGAGAGATGGGATAAATACTTGCGATATGTGCATAAATGCTCAATCAATGTAAGACATATCTTAATTAAATTCAAAATTTTATAGATTATATTACTCTAAAACTAAACTGAATACATTTTTTCCAAATGTCGCTCCCATCTGTGATAAATGTTTATCTCAAGATGCAACCATAGCACACTCCTTTGTCTTTTGCATAAAACTCCAAACATTTTGGAATGAAATTTTTGAAATGTTCACAAACTTATTTAAAATAAAACTGAAACCCAACGCAGAACTGATTCTCTTTGGAATAATGGAAGTCGGCTTTGAGCTGACTTTGTTCCAAAAGAGTTTCCTTAACTATGGCTTAATAACAGCAAACAAAATATACTAAAATTGCACCCACACCAACACTTAAAATGTGGACTTCAAATATGTCTGAAATGTTATACCTCAAAGACATGAGATTCATCCTAGCAGGCAAATCTGACCAATTCTTAAAGATTTGGTCTCCCTTTGTCGACTTATTACAAGCATATGGTGCAACATAACTCTGTACATAAACTGTTTCAGAACCGGGTGAGGGGTGTGTAAAAATATGAAGAGGTATATCCCTTTTGATATCCCTTTTGATATCCCTTTTCATTGGATATATTTAAGAGGGAGTTAGATGTGGCCCTTGTGGCTAAGGGGATCAGAGGTATGGAGAGAAGGCAGGTACGGGATACTGAGTTGGATGATCAGCCATGATCATATTGAATGGCGGTGCAGGCTCGAAGGGCCGAATGGCCTACTCCTGCACCTAATTTCTATGTTTCTATGTTTCTATGTTTTATTTCATTTTATTTATATTTTATTTTTTTACTTTTTCTCTCTCTCGGGCTTTACCTCTTTCTTTCTACTTTTTCACAAACTATTAATATCACTACCTTACCTAACTTTCTCCCTCTCTTTTTCTTGCCTCTGTTACTTTTCTATTATTAAATTTTGTTGTACATGAAATGTATTATGTTATTCTTGGTTTATATTACCACCTATTATTAGAAGTAATAGCCCCCAACTCGCAGGCGCATTTAGAGAGGGTGGGGGTAGAGAGTGAGGGCAGAGAGAGAATGGGGAGAGACAGAGAGAAAGGGGCAGAGACAGAAGGGCAAGAGACAGAGGGAGAGGCGGGTGAAGAGGAGAGGGAGGGTGGGTGAGGGGGAGGAGGGGTGAGAGAGATGGGAGGACAGAGAGAGGGGAGGAGAGAGAGGGTGGGCTGAGACGGGGGGGAGGAAAGTCAAATCGCCAGCGACATAAGAAAAATGTTGGCGTTTTTGGAGGAGAGCCGGGCGGCAGCAGGCGTTATGGTCGCTGGCCAGCAGGAGGCGACAAAATCAGGGAGTGGGGGGGAGGGGGGGAGGATTTGATTAAAAAATGTGTACATAAACTTGTCCAAATGTAATGAGGAGTGGATTTGCGAATGTAAAAGTGAAATTGCTACAAACAAATAAAGACACACACACACAGAGTTTTAAAAGTATATATATAGATATAGATAGATAGATAGATTCTGCCCACTATGGTGGTGTCATCCGTAAATTTGTAAATTAAATTGGAGTTGGATTTGTACTTGGCTGTACAGTCATGGGTGTACAAGGAGTAAAGAAGGGGATGAGAATGCATACCTTTTACCAAAAATAATTCATTCAACTTTTTACAATAATATATGGAAGGTTGGTTTAGAAGGTTCGATCTTTCAGTGTTAATGGCGGAGTAGCAAGATGGATTCACACAGTGGCTGAATGGGAGATTCCAGAGAGTAATGGTGGATGGCTGTTTGTCAGGTTGGAAGCCGGTGACCAGTGGCGTGCCTCAGGGATCTGTGTTGGGTCCACTGTTGTTTGTCATGTACATCAATGATCTGGATGATTGGGTGGAAAATTGGATAAGTAAGTATGCAGATGATACTAAGATAGGTGGTGCTGTGGATAATGAAGTAGATTTTCAAAGTCCACAGAGAGATTTGGGCCATTTGGAAGAGTGGGCTGAAAGATGGCAGATGGAGTTTAATGCTGATAAGTGTGAGGTGCTACATCTTGGCAGGACAAATCAAAATAGGACGTACATGGTAAATGGTAGGGAATTAAGGAATGCTGTGGAACAGAGGGATCTAGGAATAAATCTGTGCATAGTTCCCTGAAGGTGGAATCGCATGTAGATAGGGTGGTAAAGAAAGCTTTTGGTGTGCTGGCCTTTATAAATCAGAGCATTGAATATAGGAGAAAGGAAGTCATGTTAAAATTGTACAAGGCATTGGTGAGACCAATTCTGGAGTATGGTGTACAATTTTGGTCGCCTAATTATAGGAAGGATATCAACAAAATAGAGAGAGTAAAGAGGAGATTTACTAGAATGTTGCCTGGGTTCCAGCAACTAAATTACAGAGAAAGGTTGAACAAGTTAGGTCTTTATTCTTTGGAGCGCAGAAGGTTAAGGGGGGACTTGATTGAGGTCTTTAAAATGATGAAAGGGATAGACAGAGGTGACGTGGTTAAGCTTTTCCCATTGAGGGTAGGGAAGATTCAAACAAGAGGGCATGATATGAGAATTAAGGGACATAAGTTTAGGGGTAACATGAGGGGGAACTTCTTTACTCAGAGAGTGGTGGCTGTGTGGAATGATCTTCCTGCAGAAGTGGTGGAGGTAGGATCGATTTTAACATTTAAAAGTAAAGTGGATAGGTATATGGACGGGAAGGGAATGGCGGGGTATAGTCTGAATGCAGGTAGATGGGACTAGGGGAAAATAAATGGTCGACACGGACTGGAAGGGCCGAGAATAATAATGTATAATACTATAATAATATATAATACTATAATATATTTACAATAATACTAAATTATTCAAACCAAACCCACCACCACAATGCAAGTAAAACAAATTTGTCTGAAACAACTATTTTCCCATCCTTATTATGCCCCAGCATGCCCAGTGGTCCCGTAAATCCTTCAGGGCATCCGTGGACAGCGGGTAGTCCCTCTCTAGTGAATACGAAGTGAATTTACAGATAACTCTGCTTTAAGTGTCGAATTGGTCAGGAGGACACATTATTGTTCCTCTCCACTACCACCCGGGCGGAAAAGGGGCAGGCAGCCGGCTCGGTCAAAGCTGCCTCGCGCCATGACTCGTGGATGGCCAGCTTGGGCAGTCCGAGGAGCAACCCAACCGAGAAATCTTCAGCCCCTATCCTCTGTCCCAAGTACAGGATGTCCAAAGATGATCTTGGTGGGTGTGAAATGCAGCCAGAGGCCAGTATATATACACTCCATATATATACATGGAACAATCTCTTCTACCCTGCAAAAGGGGCGGGCGGCTGGTGAGTTTGTGAACTGCGATAGGCCACGATAGGCCTGATGTAGATGGGGAGATTCCCTGCGTAAAGAGACCTCCCACTGGGGGGCTCCTCTCGCGGCCAAAACGCAACACCAACCCTTTGTGTCCGGGCGGTGGACAGAAAAAGCATCCTTGTGGAGCACCAGTTTTATCCTAGAGGATTGGTGAATAAGAATTAGCCAGAGGTTTGTTCAATTGTTCATTGTGTGATTTCAGATGTTCATCCAAGAGATCGCAAAGTTTGAAAAGATATTGAAGGACCTGACACCTGAAGGAGGTGAAGAGAGAGAAAGGTGAGTAGACAGAGCAGAGAGAGGCAGCACTGCAGCTTGACAGCTCACCCAGCAAACTGTCAGAGACACAGGAGATGAGCTCTGCTCAATTGATGGCTCCAGACAGGACAAGTCCAGGAGAGACAGGACACAGTGCAGTAGAGAGACGGGACACAGACCAGCACAGAGAAAGAGAGAGAGAGAGTGTGTGTTGGTCCAGTAGAGAGATGGGACACAGTCCAAGAGAGAGAGGCACGCAGTCATGGAGAGAGAGAAAGATAAATGAGTGAATAAATAAGTGAATGATTAAATAAATGACTGAATAAATAAATGAATAAATAAATGAATATTAGCATTGTGCTGGTAACTGCCACAAACTACCTCCTCTGGCAGGGTTACACAAAAAGCTGGAGAAACTCAGCGGGTGCAGCAGCATCTAAGGAGCGAAGGAGATAGGCGATGTTTCGGGTCGAGACCCTTCTCCAGTCTGAAGAAGGGTCTCGACCCGAAACGTCGCCTATCTCCTTCGCTCCTTAGATGTTGCTGCACCCGCTGAGTTTCTCCAGCCTTTTGTGTAACCCTCGATTCTCCAGCATCTGCAGTTCCTTCTTTAATACCTCCTCTGGCAGCTTGCTCCATACACCCACCACCCTTTGTGTAAAAACAAAAGTTGCCCCTCCCGTTCCTATTAAATCTTACCCCCCTCACATTACACACATGCTTCTGGTTCTTGATTCCACTACTCATGGTAAACATTTCTGTGCATCTATTGCTCTCATGATCTTAGACAACTCTATAACATCACCCCTCAGCTACCTGCGCTCCAAAGATTAAAGTCCTTTCCTGCCCAATGTCAAAATCTTGTCCCAAAGTAAGACTCAATGACTCGTTAACACCAACAATCGATTAAGATCCTGCTGCAATTTTTGACAACCATCTTCAGTATCACAATGCCACCCACTTCAGTGTCATATGCTAATCGTGTCTTGTACCTTCTCATCCGAATCATTGATATAGATGACAAACAGTAACGGACCCAGCACCAAACCCTGAGGCACACCACTAGCCACAGGACATCAGGACTCCTGTCTGAAAAAAAACACGTGCACCATCGCCTTAATGAAGCCAATTCTCTTTGCAGCCAGCTAGCTCTCCCTTGATCCGATGAGATCAAACCTTCCAGAGCAGCCCACCATGACTTATCAAATGCCTTGCTGAAGTCTAGGGCAGGGACACAGTGAATGAGACTAGAGTCCGGGGAGGTGGGCACGTTTCAAGTGGAGCGTGCCGTTGGAAAGGGTGGGCTTGGGCAGGGCGTGAGCAGAGAGTGTTGAACGAGTGCCGTCTGCGTGCAGCTCCCTGCCGGCTGTCCCCCCAGAGGATAGCGACGCCCCATGCGTGAGGGTGGAGCAGGGCCGGAGCTTCATCGAGAGCGTCCGCAAGCGGCTCACGGACGATGCCAATGCTCGCAAGGAGCGGGAGAAGAGGCGGCGCAGGATCCTGTTAGAGCAGCTCGAGGCTCACGAGGCCCAGGAGGTAGGTGGCGACAGGCAGGGCAAGCGGATTGTGAGGGTATTGTGGGGACAGGCTGCCCGATGTAGGATGCGGCCAGGGATGAGAAGGGGTGGGGGAGGGAGGGAGGGGTGGTGAGGGATTGGGGGTGGGGGTGGGGGAGAAAGAGGTGTGGGCTGGAGGGTGGGATGGAGGTGAGGAAGAGGTGTGGGCTGGAGGGTGGGATGGGGATGGGGAGTGTTGGGGGTGTGGGGATGGGCAGTGTGTGGGACCAGGAGGTGTGGGGTGAGGGTGTGCATGGGGTGGGCAGTGTGCGGGTTGGGGGTGTGGGGTGGGAATGTTGACCCCTGCTCTCTACCCAAGGAGGTGTACCGTGAGGAGCAGCTGGTGCACAGACTGATGCGGCAGTCGCTGCAGGAGCGTCGCATCACGGTGCAGCTGATGCATGCTCGCCATGAGAAGTTTGTCATAACGCAGAATCGCATCTTCCGGGAGAAGCAGTACGAGGAGCAGCGGCTGAAGGAGTTCACAGATTCGCTGGACCGAGAGAAAGTAGGTGTCCCCCCCCCCCCCCCCCCTCCTCCGGTCATCAGGGGTATCGATGGGCTGAACGGCCTCCTGCTGTTTGGTTGCCCGAAAAGCAAAATCCTACAGCGCTGAGATTGGAAATAATGCTGGCAACACGCAGCAGGTCAGGCAGCATCTGTGGAGAGAGAGAGTCAGATAACTTTTCCATTCCAGGACCTTTGTTCAGGACTGGGCGAGCAAGAGAGCAGGTGGGAGAGGGGTGGGTGGCACACACAGGTCACTCCCCGTCCTCCCTCTTATTTCAGGGCTTGCCTCCACCCTTGGCCTCTCCTCTCGTCTCGTCACCAGTTGTGCCTCACAGATTACTGCCGGCACTGGATCACACACACATCCCACAGGCCGGCGTAGCAGCCCCATCATCACACTCGGCGCACGGCACATGTAGAGGAGGAGCCGCTGGGCAGGGCACAGGGTGGCAGAGGGGTGGCTAGAGCAAGGAGTTTATTACACCTGAACCAATACCCCTTTCTCCACAGATGCTGCCTTACCTGCTGACCCTAGAGCATACCCTAGACCTTAGCATGCTGACCCTAGAGCCTCTTGCTATATTTAAGAGGGCGTTAGATGTGGCACTTGTGGCTAAAGGGATCAGGGGGTATGGAGAGAAGGCAGGTACGGGATACTGAGGTGGATGATCAGCCATGATCACATTGAATGGCGGTGCAGGCTCGAAGGGCCGAATGGCCTACTCCTGCACCTATTTTCTATGTCTATGTTTCTATGTTTCTATACTGTGGCAGCTCTTGGCAAATCTAATTGTAGCCTCACACAATGACTCAACCGCTCCCTCTCCCCCGCCCCCTATCTCCACCCTGACGCCCCCTCCCTCCCGGAGAGATCCCTGTGTGTGTGCTAATGACCCGTGTCTCTGCTCCTATGGGCGGTGGTGATCCGTGTCTGTGTCCGCTTGGGTGCTGCTGACCCGTGTCTCTGCCCCTGTGGGTGCCAATGCCCCGTGTCTCTGCCCCTGTGGGTGCCAATGCCCCGTGTCTCTGCCCCTGTGGGTGCTAATGCCCCGTGTCTCTGCCCCTGTGGGTGCTAATGCCCCGTGTCTCTGCCCCTGTGGGTGCCAATGCCCCGTGTCTCTGCCCCTGTGGGTGCCAATGCCCCGTGTCTCTGCCCCTGTGGGTGCCAATGCCCCGTGTCTCTGCCCCTGTGGGTGCCAATGCCCCGTGTCTCTGCCCCTGTGGGTGCCAATGCCCCGTGTCTCTGCCCCGTAGGTGCTAATGCCCCTGTGGGTGCTAATGCCCCGTGGGTGCTAATGCCCTGTGTCTCTGCCCCGTGGGTGCTAATGCCCCGTGGGTGCTAATGCCCCGTGTCTCTGCCCCGTGGGTGCTAATGCCCCGTGGGTGCTAATGCCCCGTGTCTCTGCCCCCGTGGGTGCTAATGCCCCGTGTCTCTGCCCCGTGGGTGCTAATGCCCCGTGGGTGCTAATGCCCCGTGTCTCTGCCCCCGTGGGTGCTAATGCCCTGTGTCTCTGCCCCGTGGGTGCTAATGCCCCGTGGGTGCTAATGCCCCGTGTCTCTGCCCCGTGGGTGCTAATGCCCCGTGGGTGCTAATGCCCCGTGTCTCTGCCCCCGTGGGTGCTAATGCCCCGTGTCTCTGCCCCGTGGGAGCTAATGCCCCACGGGTGCTAATGCCACGTGGGTGCCAATGCCCCGTGTCTCTGCCCTGTGGGTGCTAATGCCCCGTGGGTGCCAATGCCCCGTGTCTCTGCCCCATGGGTGCTAATGCCCCGTGTCTCTGCCTCGTGGGTGTTAATGCCCCGTGTCTCTGCCCCGTGGGTGCTAATGCCCCATGAGTGCTAATGCCCCGTGGGTGCCAATGCCCCGTGTCTCTGCCCCGTGGGTGCTAATGCCCCGTGTCTCTGCCTCGTGGGTGCTAATGCCCCGTGGGTGCCAATGCCCCGTGTCTCTGCCTCGTGGGTGCCAATGCCCCGTGTCTCTGTCCCGTGCGTGCCAATGCCCCCGTGGGTGCTAATGGCCCCGTGGGTGCCAATGCCCCGTGTCTCTGCCCCGTGGGTGTTAATGCCCCGTGCCTCTGGCCCGTGGGTGCTAATGCCCCATGGGTGCTAATGCCCCGTGGGTACCAATGCCCCGTGTCTCTGCCTCGTGGGTGCCAATGCCCCGTGTCTCTGTCCCGTGGGTGCCAATGCCCCCGTGGGTGCTAATGGCCCCGTGGGTGCCAATGCCCCGTGTCTCTGCCCCGTGGGTGTTAATGCCCCGTGTCTCTGCCCCGTGGGTGCTAATGCCCCATGGGTGCCAATGCCCCGTGTCTCTGCCTCGTGGGTGCCAATGCCCCGTGTCTCTGCCCCGTGGGTGCCAATGCCCCGTGTCTCTGCCCCGTGGGTGCTAATGCCCCGTGTCTCTGCCTCGTGGGTGCTAATGCCCCGTGTCTCTGCCCCGTGGGTGCTAATGCCCTGTGTCTCTGCCCCGTGGGTGCTAATGCCCCGTGGGTGCTAATGCCCCGTGTCTCTGCCCCATGGGTGCTAATGCCCCGTGGGTGCTAATGCCCCGTGTCTCTGCCTCGTGGGTGCTAATGCCCCGTGGGTGCTAATGCCCCGTGTCTCTGCCTCGTGGGTGCTAATGCCCCGTGGGTGCTAATGCCCCGTGTCTCTGCCTCGTGGGTGCCAATGCCCCGTGTCTCTGTCCCGTGGGTGCCAATGCCCCCGTAGGTGCCAATGCCCCGTGTCTCTGCCCCATGGGTGCCAATGCCCCCATGGGTGCTAATGGCCCCGTGGGTGCCAATGCCCCGTGTCTCTGCCCTGTGGGTGCCAATGCCCCGTGTCTCTGCGCCTGTGGGTGCCAATGCCCCGTGTCTCTGTCCCGTGGGTGCCAATGCCCCCGTGGGTGCTAATGGCCCCGTGGGTGCCAATGCCCCGTGTCTCTGCCCCGTGGGTGTTAATGCCCCGTGTCTCTGCCCCGTGGGTGCTAATGCCCCATGGGTGCCAATGCCCCGTGTCTCTGCCTCGTGGGTGCCAATGCCCCGTGTCTCTGCCCCGTGGGTGCTAATGCCCCGTGGGTGCCAATGCCCCGTGTCTCTGCCCCGTGGGTGCTAATGCCCCGTGTCTCTGCCTCGTGGGTGCTAATGCCCCGTGTCTCTGCCCCGTGGGTGCTAATGCCCTGTGTCTCTGCCCCGTGGGTGCTAATGCCCCGTGGGTGCTAATGCCCCGTGTCTCTGCCCCGTGGGTGCTAATGCCCCGTGGGTGCTAATGCCCCGTGTCTCTGCCTCGTGGGTGCTAATGCCCCGTGGGTGCTAATGCCCCGTGTCTCTGCCTCGTGGGTGCTAATGCCCCGTGGGTGCTAATGCCCCGTGTCTCTGCCTCGTGGGTGCCAATGCCCCGTGTCTCTGTCCCGTGGGTGCCAATGCCCCCGTGGGTGCCAATGCCCCGTGTCTCTGCCCTGTGGGTGCCAATCCCCCGTGGGTGCTAATGGTCCCGTGGGTGCCAATGCCCCGTGTCTCTGCCCCGTGGGTGCCAATGCCCCGTGTCTCTGTCCCGTGGGTGCTAATGCCCCGTGGGTGCCAATGCCCCGTGTCTCTGTCCCATGGGTGCCAATGGCCCCGTGTCTCTGTCCCGTGGGTGCCAATGCCCCATGTCTCTGTCCCGTGGGTGCCAATGCCCTGTGTCTCTGCCTCATGGGTGCCAATGCCCCCGTGGGTGCTAATGCCCCGTGTCTCTGTCCCGTGGGTGCTAATGCCCCATGGGTGCCAATGCCCCGTGTCTCTGCCTCGTGGGTGCCAATGCCCCCGTGGGTGCTAATGGCCTGTGTGTGCTAATGCCCCGGTGTCTCTGCCCCCACAGGTGGCGGCCAGGCAGGAGCTGCGGGAGCGGGCGGAGGAGCGGCATCGGCAGCGGGAGGTGCACGAGGGGCTGATGGCGGAGTGGGCTGAGCGGCGTTTCCGTAAACATTACGCCCTGTGCCAGGAGGTGGCCGAGCACATCGTCGACCTGGCCACCACGGTGGCTGACTACCGTCACCTCACCTTCGGGTAGGTGGGCACCGAGGCTACTCACCCTCCTCACCAACAACCTGCCTCTCGCTCCATGCCCATCCCTCACCCCTCACCCCATCGCCCCATCACCACTCACCCCATCACCCCTCGCCCCATCACCCCTCGCCCCATCACCCCACACCCCAACACCCCAACACCCCAACACCCCATCACCCCATCACCCCAACACCCCATCACCCCATCACCCCTCACCCTTTGAGATCCTGTTGAGAGGGATGAGCCTTCAGGGGTGAGCAGCAGTAGCAGCCAGCTCTGTGCCACGGGGCCTGGCTCTGAGCCACAGCGGTGAAGGGTAACGTCAGACAGACCCATGGTGGTAGGAGACTCATTCAGTAGTGGGGACAGATGGGAGATTCTATGGCAGCAGTCGAGACTCCAGGGCGGTGTGTTGCCTCCCTGGTGCCAGGGTCCAGGATGTCTTGGAGCGGCTGACCTGTATGAGGAGCGGGTTGCAACTGAACTGCAATGGATCCAAAGTCCTGGCCGGCAGGTTTGCGGTTTGCTGGTGCTACTCAGGTGGGTTTAAACTACATTGGCAGTGGGGTGGGATCCAAAGCACGCCTGAGGCAGGCTAGAGGCTGGAAGGTGATGAAAGACAGGTCAGTGGGCAGGATAGGCTGGAGCACGGCACCCTGTTCACCTGTGTTCCCATTTTCAGGCAATTATGTACTTGTACCCCAAGATCTCTCGGTTCAATAACACTGCACAAGGCCCTGCCATTCACTGTGTATGTCCTGGCCAGGTTCAACTTTCCAAAATGCACCATTTCACACTTGTCCAAGTTAAATTCCATCTGCCACTCTCTCATTCCCTTTCCCAGTTGGCCGATCTGTTGTGACCTTAGATAGCCCTCTTCAATGTCCACTACACCACCAATGTTGGAGTCATCTGCAAACCTATGCACTCTGCCAACTGCATGCTCTTCCAGATATAACCATATAACCATATAACAATTACAGCACGGAAACAGGCCTTCTCGGCCCTTCCAGTCCGTGCCGACCATTTATTTTCCCCTAGTCCCATCTACCTGCACTCAGACCATACCCCTCCATTCCCTTCCCGTCCATATACCTATCCACTTTACTTTTAAATGTTAAAATCGATCCTGCCTCCACCACTTCTGCAGGAAGATGATTCCACACAGCCACCACTCTCTGAGTAAAGAAGTTCCCCCTCATGTTACCTCTAAACTTCTGTCCCTTAATTCTCATGTCATGCCCTCTTGTTTGAATCTTTCCTACCCTCAATGGGAAAAGCTTATCCACGTCAACTCTGTCTATCCCTTTCATCATTTTAAAGACCTCAATCAAGTCCCCCCCCTTAACCTTCTGCGCTCCAAAGAATAAAGACCTAACTTGTTCAACCTTTCTCTGTTACTTAGTTGCTGGAACCCAGGCAACATTCTAGTAAACCTCCTCTGTACTCTCTCTATTTTGTTGACATCTTTAATATATGTGAGAAAGTACAGGGGAGCCCACACCAAGCCCTGTGCAACGCAACTGACCACAGGCCTCTACTCTGAGAAACAACGCTCTGACCTTCCACCAGCCAACATTGTATCCAGTTGGCAGCTTTTCTGTTCTAACCCTGTGGACCAGCCTATTATGCCTTACCTTGCCAAAGGTCTTGCTAAAATCCATCTACTGTATTGCCTTCATCAATCTTCTTTGTCACTTCTTAAACAATCTCATACAGGCAGGACACAACTTCCGTTGCACAAATCCAGGTGGATTACTCCTATATAGTCAACACCTTTCCAAAGTCCATGTAGACACTGACAATGCCCTGCCCTCAAGGGCAAGAATCGCCCTGAAAACAACTGTCCATCTTCAATCACTCCAGCCTCAATCACTCCAGCCTCAATCACTCCAGCCTCAATCACTCCAGCCTCAATCACTCCAGCCTCAATCACTCCAGCCTCAATCACTCCAGCCTCAATCACTCCAGCCTCAATCACTCCAGCCTAACCAAATGCAATCTGGTCCTTTAGAATCCCCTCCAATAATTGTAACCAGAATCAATAACCTGTTGTTCCCTGACTTAGAAGATTGAGGGGGGATCTAGAAGATTGAGGGGGAATCTTATAGAAACTTACAAAATTCTTAAGGGGTTGGACAAGCTAGATGCTGGAAGATTGTTCCCGATGTTGGGGGAGTCCAGAACAAGGGGTCACAGTCTAAGGATAAGGGGGAATTCCTTTAGGACCAAAATGAGGAAAACATTCTTTACACAGAGAGTCGTGAGTCTCTGGAATTCTCTGCCACAGAAGGTAGTTGAGGCCAGTTCATTGGCTATATTTAAGAGGGCATTAGATGTGGCACTTGTGGCTAAAGGGATCAGGGGGTATGGAGAGAAGGCAGGTACGGGATACTGAGTTGGATGATCAGCCATGATCACATTGAATGGCGGTGCAGGCTCGAAGGGCCGAATGGCCTACTCCTGCACCAAATTTCTATGTTTCTATGTTCCCCCTGCTCCTCTTCACAACATTAACCACCCTCCAGTCTTCTGGTTTCTCAGACTAACAAGATACAAAAGTCCACTACCAGTCCAGGAGAATGGTGGGTGTGTGGAATGAGCTGCCCGAGAGAGTGGTTGAGGCAGGTCCTATAAACAACATTTATAAGACACTTGGACAAGTGCATGGGCGGGAAACGTTTAGAGGGCCGTGGTCCAAATGCAGGCTGGTGGGACTAGTGTAGATGGGGCATGTTGGTCGGCATGGGCAACGAGCTCATGGGCGTGTTTCCACGCTGGATGACCCCAGCAATCTTCCAGACCACCCTGAGATACAACTCCTGGGCCAAGCCCTGTGGATGTCCCCACCTTTACACATTTGAAGAGCACCAACTCCGCATCACGATGATGATACCCTCCAGGACATCATTGCTTCCTGACCTGAACTCATGGCTTCTCTAACCTTCTCTGGTAAATACACACGAGAGCGGGAGAGTGTCAAAGCCACTTGCTGCTGCTGTATGTCTCTGTGTCACACTGCTGCCACTCTATCCAACCCCACAGCCTGATTCCAAGCAAGGTGATGAGGGAGTGGAAGGAGCTGTTCTTTGCCCAGAAACCCATCTACGAGCAGCCGGCCACAGCACAGCAGCTTGTCGATGACCACCCCGAGGACAACATTGAGCTGGTCAAGCAGCAGCTGCTCAATGCCCAGGATTATGACGACTACCAGGTAGCCTCCCCCTCCCCCTCCCAGGCACGGCCTCTGATTCACAGCTTAGTACCATGCATGTCTTCAATCACCGTGCAACTGGAGCAGTGTGTGGTCACAGGGTGGGTGTATACTAGTGATCACAGGGTGGGTGTGTACTAGTGAACACAGGGTGGGTGTGTACTAGTGATCACAGGGTGAATGTACTAGTGAACACAGGGTGGGTGTGTACTAGTGACCACAGGGTGGGCGTGTACTAGTGACCACAGGGTGGGTGTGTACTAGTGATCACAGGGTGAATGTACTAGTGATCACAGGGTGGGTGTGTACTAGTGAACACAGGGTGGGTGTGTACTAGTGACCACAGGGTGGGTGTGTACTAGTGACCACAGGGTGGGTGTGTACTAGTGATCACAGGGTGGGTGTGTACTAGTGACCACAGGGTGGGTGTGTACTAGTGACCACAGGGTGGGTGTGTACTAGTGACCACAGGGTGGGTGAATGTACTAGTGATCACAGGGTGAATGTACTAGTGATCACAGGGTTGGTGTGTACTAGTGATCACAGGGTGGGTGTGTACTAGTGAACACAGGGTGGGTGTGTACTAGTGATCACACACAGGGTGGGTGTGTACTAGTGAACACAGGGTGGGTGTGTACTAGTGATCACAGGGTGGGTGTGTACTAGTGAACACAGGGTGGGTGTGTACTAGTGATCACAGGGTGGGTGTGTACTGGTGATCACAGGGTGGGTGTGTACTGGTGATCACAGGGTGGGTGTGCACTAGTGATCACAGGGTGGGTGTGCACTAGTGATCACAGGGTGGGTGTGTACTAGTGAACACAGGGTGGGTGTGTACTAGTGACCACAGGGTGGGTGTACACTAGTGACCACAGGGTGGGTGTGTATTAGTGACCACAGGGTGGGTGTGTACTAGTGATCACAGGGTGGGTGTGTACTAGTGATCACAGGGTGGGTGTGTACTAGTGATCACAGGGTGGGTGTGTACTAGTGATCACAGGGTGGGTGTGTACTAGTGATCACAGGGTGGGTGTGTACTAGTGATCACACACAGGGTGGGTGTGTACTAGTGATCACACACAGGGTGGGTGTGTACTAGTGATCACACACAGGGTGGGTGTGTACTAGTGATCACACACAGGGTGGGTGTGTACTAGTGATCACAGGGTGGGTGTGTACTGGTGATCACAGGGTGGGTGTGTACTGGTGATCACAGGGTGGGTGTGTACTAGTGATCACAGGGTGGGTGTGTACTGGTGATCACAGGGTGGGTGTGTACTGGTGATCACAGGGTGGGTGTGCACTAGTGATCACAGGGTGGGTGTGCACTAGTGATCACAGGGTGGGTGTGTACTAGTGAACACAGGGTGGGTGTGTACTAGTGAACACAGGGTGGGTGTGTACTAGTGACCACAGGGTGGGTGTACACTAGTGACCACAGGGTGGGTGTGTATTAGTGACCACAGGGTGGGTGTGTACTAGTGATCACAGGGTGGGTGTGTACTAGTGATCACAGGGTGGGTGTGTACTAGTGATCACAGGGTGGGTGTGTACCAGTGATCACAGGGTGGGTGTGTACCAGTGATCACAGGGTGGGTGTGTACTAGTGATCACACACAGGGTGGGTGTGTACTAGTGATCACACACAGGGTGGGTGTGTACTAGTGATCACACACAGGGTGGGTGTGTACTGGTGATCACAGGGTGGGTGTGTACTGGTGATCACAGGGTGGGTGTGTACTGGTGATCACAGGGTGGGTGTGTACTAGTGATCACAGGGTGGGTGTGTACTAGTGATCACAGGGTGGGTGTGTACTGGTGATCACAGGGTGGGTGTGCACTAGTGATCACAGGGTGGGTGTGCACTAGTGATCACAGGGTGGGTGTGCACTAGTGAACACAGGGTGGGTGTGCACTAGTGAACACAGGGTGGGTGTGTACTAGTGAACACAGGGTGGGTGTGTACTGGTGATCACAGGGTGGGTGTGTACTAGTGATCACACACAGGGTGGGTGTGTACTAGTGATCACAGGGTGGGTGTGTACTGGTGATCACAGGGTGGGTGTGCACTAGTGATCACAGGGTGGGTGTGCACTAGTGAACACAGGGTGGGTGTGCACTAGTGAACACAGGGTGGGTGTGCACTAGTGAACACAGGGTGGGTGTGCACTAGTGAACACAGGGTGGGTGTGCACTAGTGAACACAGGGTGGGTGTGTACTAGTGAACACAGAGTGGGTGTGTACTAGTGATCACAGGGTGGTGTGCAGATTGGTTGAGGAGGGGCAGCAGTGGAGGATGTTTGCCTTTTGCCGGGCCGGTCTATCATGGCTGTGAATGAACGATGGGATTGGTGTGATTCATTGACACAGAGCAACATGGACTCAGTGATTGCCACTGAGGTTGGAGAATGCGATGAGTCCATGAACTGAGGCTTGTTGATTGCAGGTGATGTGATATGCTGTGCTGTTGACAGTTTCCACTGATAGTGAATCGGGTTCTCACCTCTTTGTTTCTCATCATTTTCCATTCATCCTCAACCAACCTGCGTCTCTGCGTATCCATCTTTGTTACGTTCTCTGTCTATTCCCTTGTTCCATCCACCACTGATCTCCATTGTATTTCATTCACTGCCAATCTACCGTGCTCTCTCTCTCGGTCCCTCCATGTCCTTATCTCCATCCTCTCTTCCTTTGTTGCTCAAAATATACCTCTTTCTTCACTTCCTCTCATCCCTTCTCTTCCTATCTCCCCCTCTCTCTCCCCCCTCCCCCTCTCCCCTTCCTGTCCCCCCTCTCTCTTCCCGTCTCCCCCTCTCTCTTCCCCTCTCTCCTTGTCTTCCTCTTCCTCTCGCTTCCTCTCTACCCCTCTCTTCATCCCTTCATTTCTATTTTTCTCTCCCCGTCTTCCTCTCCCCCTCTCTTCCTCTCTCCCTGTCTCTTCCTCTCTCCTTCTATTCCTCTCTCCCGCTCCCCCTCCCCCTTTATGTCCTCTTTCCCGCTGTCTTTCTCTCCCTCCCTCTCTGTTCTCTCTCCGTCTCCGAACTCTCTCCCTTGCCCTCTCCCTCAGGTGATGACGGGTGAATGGGAGCCCCCTGAAGATGGGGTTATCCTCGGCCCACCTCCGAACAACAATGTTCTGGGCCACGCCGTCCAGCGCATCATGGATACGGTGGAGCCGACCAGGGAGCCCAGCCCACCGCCGGCATTCCCGCCGTTCCCCATCAAGGCCGGCATCCTGGGCAAGGTGAACGCCGGCAAAACCAGCTGCCTCAAGCATCTGACCCAATGTAAGCTCAGAGTGCAGAGAGAGACAAATACTTCCCCACAGCCCACCGAGACAAGGCAGCCAGCCACCTAGACACCCACCTCCCACTGACACCCACACACACAGACCCCCCCCGCACACACAGACCCCCCCCCACACACA